>CM035615.1:19945000-20300000 GCA_020496755.1 Channa maculata
CTCGCCTTGCGACTTAGCTCCCGCTTCACCACAATGGTTTGGTACAACATTCACATTGCTGGTGCACCAATCTGCCTGTCAATCTCACGATCCATTTTACCCTCGCTTGTGAACCCCAAGATACTTGAACTCCTTTAATTGGGGCAGTGACTCATTTCCAACCCGAAAGGGGGGCAATTCCCTGGCCGCTTCACACACTGCCATCCCAGTGCATGCTGAAGGTCACGGCCTGATGAAGCCAACAGAACCACATCATCTGCAAAAAGCAGAGAAGAGATTCTGAGGTCCCCAAACCCGACACTTCCTCTGGTCAACCTTTTTAAAAATGGCGAACAACACCTGGTTTTCAACTTCTGCATGTCACACTGAACAGGTGTGTCAACCAGGACAGCCCAACAGTGTCAATGTCAACAATGAGGAGCTCTTTATCTACCTCCGAGACCTCCACCAGTGATATGGAGAAAGCTTCCCACAAGACTTTATACTCTGTCTCCTCTTTAGAGGAGTTCAGGAGCTCCTCAAAGTGTTCCTTCCACAGCCCGACAATACGCCCTGTCCAGGTCATCGATTCTGCCCTGCTAAATACAGCCTGGGCTTAACCCTGCTTTTTGTTTATGAGGTGGCCCTCCCCAGTTATCCTCACTCTCCTATATACGACAGTAAAAACTGGTTTGAAATAAATGCAGTTTACTGTCATATGTGACAAAGTTGAAAAGCTAGAAATGGCAAATTCATCCAAAAGCAATTTTATGGAATATTAATATAGTTGCGGATTACCCGTTTGCTGATCCACTAATTGTTTCGGCTGCATGTTAAACTAATAGAGGGTTGGAAGCAGGGAGAGAATCCATATGAAGAGAAAATCACTGACTTTGTTATTGTGTGTTATTTGGATTGCCTCATTCCATCTTTGTTGCTGCACAGCCTTTCCTCTGCATTCATTCTTTTATTTCTTCTTCATTCTTCCCTAATGTCTCCCATCTCTCTCACTCACTCTCGATCTCTCGTCTTTCTCTCACTCTTTGCCTTGGCATTCTCCCTCTCCATCTGTCAGACTTCTGGAATGGATGATGGAGAGTTGTGGGTTGCCTAGCAACTGCAGTTGCCATGGGAACATGACCAGAACTGCTGCATTTGCTTGTCGATGGGGAGAAATGAAATTGATTAAAGGAGGAATAAAATAGGTGATGTGAATTGGAGAGAGGAAAGCGAGAGAGCAATGTTAAAGGAAGGTAATAATTGCAAAGGGCGTAGAAATGGTGTTTTATTAGGAGTTTCATCCTAGAGACCAGGATGTGTATGTCAACATACTGTCGCCTCCAGTCCTTCTCACGTCTGTCCTTTTATTCATCCATCATGATTCACGCTGTCTTCACGTCAGAGAAATCTGATCCCAGCCAGATGGAGTTATTGGATACTACAAATTACAGTAACTGTGCTATGGTAAAATAGTAGATGCAATTCTGAAAAAAAACTATGAAATATATATGTTTTTTTTTTAATGCAACATTGAGGTTAAGTAACTAAAACCCCAATTTTAAAAAAGTTGGGAAAATTCAAATAAAAACAGAATGCAATGGTTCGCAAATCTCATCAACCATATTTTATTCACAATAGAACATAAACAATGCATGAAACTGACATTGTTGAAACTGACACTTTCATGGAAAATATTTGCTCATTTTGAATTTGATGCCAGCAACATCCCAAAAAAGTTAAAACGGGGGGATGTTTACAATTGTGTAGTCCTGGGCCTTTGTTGACGGATTTTTTGTTTTTATGATGCGCCAAATGTTTAGTACTGGTGAAAGTTCTGGACTCCAGTCAGGCCAGTTCAGCACCCGGACTCTTCTCCTGTGAAGCCATGCTGTTGTGATGGATGCAGTATGTGGTTTAGCATTGTCTTGCTGAAATATGCAAGGTCTTCTGTGAAAGAGACGCTCTCTGGATGGAGCATATGTTGCTCTAAAACCTCAATGTGCTTTTCAGCATTGATGGAGCCTTTGCAGATGTATAAGCTGCCCACACCATAGGCACTAATGCCCCCCCCCATACCATCAGAGGTGCAGGCTTTTGAACTGTCCACTGTCCATGTGTTGCTACCATCAAATTCAAAATGAGCTAATAATGTCCATAAATGGTATAAACTCAGTTTCAACATCTGATATATTGTTTATGTTCTATTGTGAATAAAATATAGGTTGATGCGATTTGCAAATCATTGCATTTTGTTTTTCTTTACGTTTTACACATCGTCGCAACATTTCTTTAATTGGGGCTGTATAATGTGTACTGCTGTACAGCTGCAGAAGAACGAGGCATTAATCTGCAATCATTTTCATTACCGAGTAATTGTGTTATATTTTATGCCTGATTTTGGCTTTTTCTAGCAAGATTTAATCTGTTTGTTACCCATGATGAACAAACCAAACTGAATATTATTTTACAAGATGTGTGCAAACTTTTTACCTCATTTTAAAGTGACTCTGATTCATTCTGTGCTTAAAGAATCACTAAATCATCGTAGTAACATAAGGGCTGCAAATCCTCCCTTCAGCTCACTGTATTGCTTGATAAGCATGAAAATTATGTGAACCACATGCTTTAACTTCTAACCGTTAAAAGATCCTAAAGCTTAACTCCTTTGGACAGACACGGTCTGTATACGTCTTTTCTCCTTTATTTTCTTGATATAATTTAAATGTCAAACAGCCTGCTTTATGGGTGTGGGGAGGACTGGCTTCTGTACTGTAGACCCAGACATGTCATAGCACTTAAATTGAACTAGACTGTGTTTAATTATATATGAAAAAGTATTCTGTCCTTGCTTTATTTAAACTGTGGCTACTGCATGCTGTTAAAACACAAATTCAGTGCAACTTCAACAGATTCTCCAGCTTTTAGGCATAAAAGTTGAAAGACGTCAGACCTGTATTAACCTCTTGTTCTACTGAGTGGTTCACACCAAGACAAAAAGAAAACCAAACTTCTTTACACTGATGCTGAGGTTAAAAGGACGAGTGCCTTTCTCTCTTTTACTCACTCTCTCTTACACACACACACACACACACACACACACACACACACACACACACACACACTCACCTCTGTAACCTCAAGAAAAGATGTTTTCATGAAGGGGTTTGGTCTGATGGTAAATGCTTAGTCTCTTGATATACCAAATGGGTAGGTGGTGAGGGTTAACTAGATTTAAATGCACTACAGTACTTCCTGCTGACTAATCAGTGTAGTTGCACCTGAGTAGGGGAGTGTGTTTACATGTACTTAAGTAACCAGGTCACAGGCTTCTTTCTCGGGGAAGTTGATTTCTTTTTCCGTTTCACATATGAACTTTGGAACAATGTTAGGAGAATTCAGCGTTGGACATTGTCCACAGTGGCCTTTCAGACATGTAACTGCCAGCGGCAGATTGCTCGAGCGAGAAGCTTTCTCGTGTCAAACTTCTGCTATTTCTATTCGGAAACGGCGTAATGTTAAAGCCAAATAATATTGAAGAAATTCCACTGCATGTCTGAAAGAGGCTATATAAACAGGAAAGCTGGTTTCTGAAATCGCAGCAGGCCGTTGGGGGAAACCTGGTTTCCCTAGGTAGAAGGTCCTCTGGTGGGGGACGCTGAGTTCTTTGCCATGTATACATGTTTCCCCAACAGCACATCTGTGTAACAAAAGGCTGCAGACAGGAAGATGCAACGGGGTGAAAGAATTAAGGAAAGGAAAGATCACTAAAGATGCTGCCTCATTGTTGTTCCCTTTTCTCCCCTTGTGCTTTCACACACAGACACAGACACAAAGTCAGAAAGCAGCATTTTGTTTTCAATATAAAGTTAAACTCTGAGCAGCACGATTCCTATAGAAGTCAGAGGCGGATGAGAAATCAGGTTACTCCAGTAACCAGGTTTTTCAAGTGCATGTAAACACAGTTCCCCAATTACCCGAGAAAGCGGAGTTCTCAGATTTTATTTTCTACGTGTAAATGATGTGACGTGGTTTGGGAAAATCTGTTAAATAATAAAATGAGTTTCTGTCCTTTTTTAACATTCATCAGAACACGTATTTCAACAAAAATAGTTTTGGCAATTTGGTCTGTTCGACTCGTCATTACAAGTCTCCTCGATTCAATTTGATTCGACAAGAACGTGACACTGTGAAATGACTGCGCCCAACCGGACAAAGTAGGGGGCTGGTTCCAGACTCAGTAATTACTGCCCACATCTTAGATTTGATGGCTGTTTTCCATGTTAAAAAAAACAATGGTAAGGCAGTGATCCACTTAGCACAGGGTCGAAGTGTCGTTGGGCAAGACACCGAACCCCAAGTTTCTCCCAGTGGTCAGGTGAGCACCCTGCATGGCAGCCACCGCCATCAGTCGGTGTGTTTGTGTGTGTGTGAATGGGTGAATTGTAAAGATAAAAGTGCTATTTAGCGGCCATTTACCATATGGGATTAAGAAAAGAATTGTAGTTTTACATAATTATGTACTATTTATATAAAATACACTTTATATGAAATGGTAGCACTCCAAGCTAGCTGGCTTCCTAACTGCAGATAGCATCTATTACCTAATAAAAAAGCAATAAAATCAGCTTTCTAAGAGACATTTGTGACATTTGACTCTTGTCTCCATACATTTCAGCCCCTCGGTAAAGCTGCTAACACACTGCTATAACCTCTTCTCTCTCTCTTTTTTTAAGACTCACTCTAATACCAGCACCTTGAGGTTGCTGTTGTTCAATGGGAAGTGTACATGTGTGTCTTAAGTTCAGCAAACATGAAGTCTGTCAGATTTACTGCTGCATCATGGCAGTGATTAAGTTACAGGAGTGCAAACCCTAATCGGTTGACAGCTCTTCTGTCATCTTGCTGTTTTTATTCTCTACACTCTAATGAAACCGCTTTTCGCTTTGTTGCCGACTTTCCGTTTCTTCTTTGACCCACACTCTTCACCCATTTCCCTCTCATCAGACTTTGGCTACAAATCTCTGTCTGAATTCACTATGCATCTCTCAGGGAGGTAGTCTTTGTGCTGGAGTCCTATATTAAATGTTTGAACTTGTTCAAACTGGCCTTTTGTCTTCCCCTCTTATAAATATGAAAAATGCTGACATGTTCACCATCTCTGTTGGTGACAACATTAGTTTCATCCACTGCACTGTGATAGATAGTAATTGTGCCGAATATTGCTTTAGCTGCACCCAGTCAGCTTGCGTGCGATTGGATGAACAGGTGGATGTGATAAAGCTATTTAACATGCTCAGTCAAGCCCAGCCGAACAGGCCTACAGTCACTCTCCATATGCTCATATTCTTTATTGCCGTGTCCTGTTGGCCCAGAAAGTACAGTGTGTTCACATGTAAAGAGCTGTAGTCTTGTTTAGCATATTCACTTAAGCAGGCTTTGTAAACAGAGTTGTTCCAGGACATCCACTTTAAAATTTAGGTTTTGCAAACAGTCCTGTGGTGATGAAGTTAGAAGCTGTCATTAAATGTTCATAGCTACCCAAGCAAAATGGGATTTTAGTGCATTTTGTGCCTTTTCCATTGTAAAAGACTTTTAAGGGAACCTGGTTATTTATTCTCATCAACATAAATTATGTGTCTTAAAAATGATGACACGGCTAAAAATGTAAAGTTTCTTTCCAATGGTGTGTAACATTAAATCATGCTTTTCAGTTCGCAGTAGTTCATATTTTGTGCTTTCCTTGGACTAGAGCACTCTAGGAGTGGTTTATATTCAGAAATTGAGCTCGCATGTGCTTTGTACTATGCTGAAAATCAAATCTAAAAATATAGTCATCCTATAGAAATTATAATAAAACTGGAGTCCCGATAAAGTGTAGCTGTCACAGAATGTCTATGACAGCAGCCATCGTTACTTTTTGACTAAAAGGTGTCTAAAGACGCATGCTGTACTAACATGATTTACGTCGTCTTAAATGTGTCATTTACACACCTCACACATTCATTTATATATAGTAAATGTGCTGTTTGTGTGGACAGAGATGAAAATCCAAAATAAAATGGTTCAAAATAATTTAATATTGTCAGACATGCAGGATTGTAAGTGGATCCTTGTGATTTAGTATCAAGTTTTTTCCCCCTAACAGTACATTTGTTTTGTGGGTAGCATCTGGAGTAAATTGGCAGCCTAAATTTGTGTTTTAGAAGATATTAGGTAAGAAATAGTTTTTTGCATTTATAATAAACTGTTTAAGATGTTGTTTAAATGCATATTCATAAATTTAGCTTAACTCCTCCTCAAAATAATATGACAAGTTAAGTCATAAGCCTTTAAATAAAGTTAATCAGCCAGAGGTTCTAAAAACCAACACATCAGTAGGAAACATGCTCTACCTAAATGTTGTCATGCAGTGGAATAAATTACTAATCTTTGTCCTTGTAGTTTCTGAAACCTACTTTATGAAAACAGAATTTACTACAAATGATCAGACCCAGGTGATTAACATCTTCAGTCTGCACTCACTTGGTAGTCACTGCAAGACAGCAGCAAGACTGAGAATACCTGACATTGTTTGCTAAAACTGAAGTTGTACTCAAATGAATATCTGTCACTTTGTGCAGTGCACGCACATATACACTAAGTCACTCTGGATGGCCCAGTGCTGGCTCTCTTCCGCCAGCAAAGGTCAGTGTATGTATAATGCAACACAGTCATTCCCCTGTCTCACATGACTCTTCAATAAGAAGATTTTTTTTTTTTTTTTTTATTATTCCTTTTTCCACAAATTGAGTTGAAACCATTTGCTACTTTTGTCAGTATTCCTTAACATCCGAATGAACGGTAGCGTGTACATGTCTTTAGTTTTTAAATGGCTTGGCAGCGAGGGGAAAAAAATCAAATGCAAATTGAAACTAAACTGTCAGAAATGTTTAAATTCTCAACGGGGCTCGAATGTATTGCTGACTCACTGGAGAAGACATTGACAGTTAAAGACTAAAATAATTATATCTATTTGATTAATTAATGTTCTTACTTGACCTGAGGTTATCCCCACAAAAGCATGAGATAAGCATAGAGCATAATTAAAACACCAGTTCAAACTCCTTTCAGATGATCCTGTTAAGAACAGATGAAAAGTGGGAGGAGAGAGCAGATATAACTTCATCTTAGCACTAAAGAGGCTGCCGTGTTAGATTCAGTTTTTTTTCATCAAGTCTTTTTCATCATAAGGCACAAAAACATATACATTCTCCATCTAAGCCTTGCACAAATGTTTCTAAGTCATCGGACGTCAAATAACACTACATAAAGAATAGAACAGCAGGGCTCTTTTAAATGCAGATAGACGGTAAAAAAAGGAAGTATCATCCAGAAAAATGTCATGAATAAAGAAAATCCTTGACTTTGTAGGCGTGTCAAACGTCAAACACATAATCAGTGTTTATAATATCATAGGGCTCGAAGTAATAAGGTGTTATTCATCCTCATTTGCTGATGTATACGCTGGTGCCATTTTGTAATCGCAAGCCATTTTAAATTTGGTCTGGAGTCTGAGTTTGAGTCTGGACCGCATGTAAACTGCAACTTGACTAATTGATTAAAGCGTACGTATTTTTCCTTAGATAATGAGGGGGAATAAAAAGGCTTTCTACCAGAGTGTTACTTCTGCCCTAGTGGCATGGGTGGGAAAAAAATACACTGCAAGGGGCACGTGTGGCGGCTGGTACCACGCTCATCTCTATTAGCTGATGCTCATGATACATAAGGAAAGTGGCGGTAGTGGTCCTTGTTAAGCAGGTCTCTTTGCTTGTGAGTTGCACAAAAGAAATGCATTAAATATTATTTTTATTGAACAGTCCCAAAGAGCACAGATGGAAACTCAGATGAGCTTTATCTGCTTTGGTTTCCGCTAAAATCAAGATTATCGCAATTAAAGCTCCTCCAATTGTCGTTCCTCCCGCGTCGTATTTGCAAAAGTTGAGCCTTTCTTCCACTGTAATAAATACCAGCAACTCTTTTGGCGCTTTCACTTTCTCATGCATTGCGCATAAAGCTGAACAGATGAGAAATAAAAGAACAAATTATGAAATTACCAAAACGTTTCCCCTGAATTACCAGAATCTTGAGAAAACAAAAAGCAGCATTTTCTCAATTATGACAAGTGTTTTTTAATCAATTATAGGAATACATAAAACATATCTTATTTATTAACAGCAGGTTAAAAAAAAGGTTGCACCTGTGGATCAGACTTCCCCCTGGCTTTTGTCAAAATGTGGAAACACTCAACATACACATATGTGGACCAGATTGCCAGTGGTGTTGCAGACAGAAGTTTCTGCAATCAAACTAACGTGGTATTCACGTTCATGCCATCTCCCTGAGACCAAAGCTCACATGAAGCTCATGTCCGATAGGAGATATGTGTGTTTGTTCTCTGTAAGAGGCCATTTGTTGAATTAGCACGACAGTGTTGAAGTGCACACTGATTAAGTTTAATCCCTAAGTCTTGGTGATGTAAGGACTGTTGCACATTTGTTGAGCCAGTGTGTGTAACTGCGATCGAAGAGCTGCTGCACGCTCTCCTGTGTACATACTGTACACCATTTGCGTGCATGTGAGCTTGTTTATTTCTATGAGCCTTGGTGTCAGCGTTGCAGAAAAGCGGAAATGATGCGTCACGTCTGGAGGAGAGATAACGCATAGGGAAGAAGTGAGAATAGATGATAGTAGGTTGGAGGCCCAAAACAAGTGGCTTCTGCTCCATGTTTGCCCCAAACTGAATCAGTGAGGCCACTTTTAGAAGCTAAGAAACTCATTTTCTGTTTGTTCTATGTCTGATTTCTGTATGTAAACAATTGTACGTTCCCAAATGGCTGCACAGGCCTTTGTTGATCTCCGCTGCAGAGAAACCTTTGCCTCTAAGAAAAGCCAGTTTTGAATTGGAACAAGCATTTTTTTTTTATTTCCTTTTGTTTTATAAGTATTTTATCACATTTTGCTGCAAAGATTAGATGCAGGGGTATTAGCATAACATTGACAATTGCTCGAAATCCTTTGTCATAAATAAACCTTCGCTTAGATGGACCCAGCTTTAATTTGCTGTTGATTATTTTCTTCAGTTCCTTCATTTTAACCTGATCTTGATACATTTTGCGCATTTTCACTGCCCTCTGTTTTAGACCTGTCAATGCAAAAAAAACAACAACCTGTGGGTAGGTGGACTAGTTTGATGAAAAAGGACGAAGACGCTGCCTGATTGAAGGCAATGTTGGTGGTTCTGTCGGTCTCTCGAGTTAACTGAAGCATCATTTGAGAATCCATGGTACATTTCCTTCTTTCTACACACTCAGTGATCTCTCTTTTTTTTTTTTTTTTTTCCTTTTTCAAACATGCCACTGCGTTGATGCTAACAGGACAGTGAGGAAGGTTAGACCAGATCTTGTTAGGTGTCTATTTTTACTAATACCTGATACTAATCAGGTAATGCTGGAGAAAGCAGTACAGCAGCACATGCAAACACTGAGTTCCACTTTGTCTCAGTCACACACAGCCGGTTGATGTTTAGCTTATTATTGTGATTATCTGGTAGACATTTGTTAAAAGTATGGGCATCACCATACCTCATTGACTGTACGTCTACTCTGCATCTTTGTCTCCACACCATTATGCACATATGGCCATGGGTTACAGAGGAAATCACCATGGCAACACACATCTCATCTCTGCAACCAACATGGTCGTACTTTTTATTTCCCCCAGCCCCTCCTCCTCCAATAATGTTAATGTTTTATGGAGAGTGGATTTGACTATGTGTAGCAAGATTTTTATTAATTGTAGGTGTGTTCAAGTGCCACACACTGGCTCATTTTCAGTCAATAATACCTGTTGCTATTTTCTGTAATTTATGTGTGTGTGTGCATGGATGTGTGTATGAAGGCTTTTCTAAGGACACAGCCTCAATCTGTCATTAAGGCTAATACAGTAAATGGAGCTGCCCTTCTTTCATGTTCACGTGGTGTTACCAGTGTATACTTCAGTGTGTGTCTATGGGCAACTTGGGTCATAGCGGGCTGTAAGCTATAATATCCTCTAGGGCCGCACCGAACAATTTTAGTCTATCGATTAAGCTTTTTTAATTTCTCAATAAATATATAATATAATAATATAACATAATATAATTGTATAATATAACAATTTAAATTTAAAAATTTACATTTCTTAATCCATTTATATTTCAATATAATATTTCAAAGTATGGGACACTCGGCTGAGCTCTGCCCACATGCTCAAGCTGAGAAGTATGAGAAAAAGCTCCTCCACAAATGTATTTTCTTATTCGCTAAGCGCATTGGTGTCTGGAAGAATTCATATACAGTGATCTAGTTAACCTCTAACAACTACATCCATGCACTGTGAGGTAATTTCTTCATTGTCCCAGGTGCTGAATCTTTGTGTACCATCTGATAGAGGTCAACATAATATTAATCTGATTATTGATGGTTTATGGAAATGATTAATTATGTTTGTCAGTTTTTAGAGACAAACAGCAGAATACTTTGAAAAAAAGAAGATGACTTAATTTTTGGATTTTCCATGACATTTATTGGGCAGGTTGTCTATCTTTTTAGTCAGCCCAGTATGTCTAAATAACTGTCCAGAACATGAAGATATTCAGGTTATTATCATATCTCACTTGTAAGTCGCTTTGGATAAAGGCCTCCATTAAATGACTAAATGTAATATGACAACTTTAAGTTTCAGATACTTCCATTTAGTAAAATTACTTTTACTAAGTTTTAGTAAACTTATGTCAACCAGCTTAATCTTTAATCATAGCAGCTATAGCGAGTATCTCGATGACTGTGACATCCTCTTGTTAAAAATGATGTTTTTTTTTGCATTTAATCTTTTGTTAAATCAGTCCACTTTAATCTGTGTCACAAAACAACTCGGCTCTCATAACAAGTTCAGTTATACTAGTAACATTTGCTGTTTGTTTTGGACGTCATAGTACTAATGACACAGATATTTTTTTACTGATTTCCAAATGCAGGACTTGAAGAAAGTAAAATTATTCTATTGTATGATGTGTGCAGAGGTTTTAGAGTTGGACTTTGTGGAGGAATCTTTTGAATATATTTGCTGTTAGTCACCAAAGTGAGTAGGATTGAATTTCTGCAACAATGTCCTCGTAGTTTATCTGACGGTTGTCGAGACATTTCAGTCTGGACCTTGCTCAGCAGAAAAATACACAGGATTCTAGATTTTCATCACCAGCATCAAGTTCACTGTAACCAACAAGGAGTGACTTTAAAACAACTATTAGTATGTTTTGTTTCTTTTCCTCATTGCTTCTTCTCTTCTTGTGTCCTCCCTTCAGGCTTCCTGCTGTTCAAGGACTTCTGTATGAATGAGATTGACGAGGCCGTGCCACAGCTCAAGTTCTACGAAGAAGTAAGTCTAAAGAGTCCCGTATGTGGGATTAGACAGAAACATGGGATGGGTGAGAGATTAGGACTGTAATCCCATTCATTCAGATTTAGCCCTACCAGGAAGTGCTTTGCATTGTATCGGTGCACTGTTTAAACTGACCTTGTGTCTGTTACAGATTAAGGAGTACGAGAAGCTGGACTCAGAGGACGAGAGGTTGACCCGCAGCCGGCAGATTTACGACGGCTACATCATGAAGGAGCTCCTTTCCTGTTCACATGTGAGGACCACACCTGCACCTCCAGACTGCATCATTCATTCCCTTTGGGTTAAGTACATACAGGGACACACAGTTTTACCTCTTCAAGACTCAGAACCATTAAATGAAACAATTTGAATATTTGTAAGAAACAACTTTTCATCATAATGCACATTTGACTATAATCTAATATCTTATTGATCAATAGATAGATTTTGGGGCAATACAATATTAGAAAACAGTGGTTAATGCTCAGCCTATTTCCCTGGGTCCAAGTTGATGTCCTCTAATTGTATGTTGTGTCTGACCAGCTTTGTAAAATTGAAAGATATCCAGTTTGCAATTATATAAAAAGATTAAACACTGGATCCCCCACTGGTCACACTGCAGAAGCTAGAAGCAGAGGTTATCTATTTACTTTTCAGAAAATTATTGATTTTATATAATATAGTTGATTTAGTTTCTCATTGAACTAACTTAGTTTCTCGAGGTTCACAGGTCGGCATTTTAAGGCTCCACAAGCAGTAAAGCTTGGCAATCACTGCTGTAACACAACACATTATCAGCCAGACCTTTTTTTAGTCTCTCATCAAATTCAAAAACCCTTTTACATATCAGTTGCAGCAACTATCTTACTAGGTCAGATGTAGCCTTTCAGTCCCTGCTCACAAGGCCCCCAGCTCACACAATTAAACCTCTTCAGATGAACTTAAAATGAAGCAGCAGTCTGTCTTTTATTTATTTATTTTTTTTGGTCAGCCAAAAAGGACCCTGGTTAAACCACTGTTGGCCTCCAGTGGCTGACTGCGTCAGAGTTCAGGCTCTGACTCCCACCGAACCTTTGTTGTTTATATATGACCATAGTGGTATGTGCTGGAAATGTCCTGTGAATGATAGATTACTAAAGAATCATTTCCACAGCAGACAGAAAGTTGGCACTTGAAGAGGACTGAATAAACCACACCTTAATAATAATAATTATTATTATTATTAGTAGTAGTAGTAGTAGAGGTAATATTGAATTTCTGCTAATAACTGTGACATAAGATCAAATTTTCTGTTTGTTTGATCTAGTGTACATAATTTATTTCCAGAAAAACATGATAAGCATTATAGACTTGATACTGATTGATATTCTTTGCTTGTATGAAGACATACAGCTATGATGAGAAACCCTCACAATGTCTTTGTACCACTGCAAACTTCCCTCAGCCACCCTTTCCCCATTCCAGTCTGCTCAGCCTTCACCTGGCCCCTCCCACGACCCGTCCATACCGACGGCAAACTGCACACCACAGTGCGGCTTTTGCCCTCCTGCAAGGCAACAAGTTGGGTTGCAAAGCAAAGCTGGTTCTTGCCATTGTCTAAAGGGAGGAAGTTACTAAACACACTGCCCACACTCACACACACTAAGGGCTTCTGCCCACTAGCATTGTCATCGCACCAAAATGGCCTTGTTGTGTAGCACACAGAAAACAGAAGTGAAATTACTGGTAAAGATGCATTTTTAATGACTTTTTTTATTTCCTCGTCTTTGTCTCAGCCGTTCTCAAAGAAGGCAGTGGACCATGTGCAGAGTCACTTGGCAAAGAAACAGGTTCCCCCGACTCTTTTCCAGGTAACAGACTTCAGCTCACACACAAAGGAAAATGAACATTTTAAAGCTGTAAATGATGTACACACACAAAATAACTGTAGAGTAATGTCTTATCCTACAGTACACTGCAGTACTGTAGGATAAGACATTATCACACTGGCTGTAGTTGATTTGTCTTAAAACTGGAAGATTTTCACATTATTGCTATAAATAATAAAAATGTAAGTCCACCCTTCTGAATAATCCTTTTAGTGTAAAACTCCATGTTATTAGATTCAGAATGTGAAAAAAGCGTCTGACCTGCAAACAGAATATTAAATAAAATTAAATTACAAGAATCCAACACAACTCCTATCATGTCAGTATAAATCATTGTAAATTCTGCCACAGACATTATAACTGTGATCATTTTTAAATGCGTATCAGTGCTGTGGTTTTGTTGTTCCTTTTAATAATAAGCCACTAACTGCAATACAACCGTGTGTAGCTCCTTTAAACAACAATGCACTTACTTAACTTGAGACATCAAGAGTCGTTGAGAGAAGATATTAAGAAAAAAAAGGAGTAGAAAAATACAGACGTGGAGAAAATTGGTAAATTGTTGGTAATTGTTGGAAAAAAAACTATAATTTTCCCTGAAGTACCTGGAAACTGACAAAAGTAATTATAGAAAAAAACGTAAGAAATAAAAGTCAGATTTTGTTTAATCAAAAGGAAAATGTTTTTAGATAATGCAACAGGCCAAACTGGACAGAGTGGCTGCATTTCTCCAGGTTACAGGAAACACTTGGTTTGAAATGTCACTTGAATCCAGTAAAGAAAAAATTGTTTAGGCCATTTTCATTTGAACTTCTGATATTTTAGAATTTCCCATAAACAACAGAGTTCTGAAATTGGATTTAATTCTTACATTTGTTTCTAACTTTTCTTAGTTTCAAGTTATTTCAGAGAAAATATTTGTTGTTTATTTTATTTGTTTGTTGTTGTTTCCCGGAGGGACAACAATTTTGTCCATGTCTGTAAAGCTAATAAAAATTGAGCAAATGAATAGTTGTACTCATTTAATAAAATGCAATATATAAAGTGGTAACGAAAATAGTTATACTGTCCATTTTTGTTGTCCTTGTATTTAAAGTATATGCCTCCAATACGCTTTAACAAATTATATTTTCAGTCATTTCAATACAGACATTAAAACTAATAATGAATTTCCTCTAATCAACGGGTTAAACTTATTTGTCTGTGCCATAGACATCTGATGTTGTTTGCAGCACACATTGTTTTTGCTGTTTGATTTGCTGAAGTTTTTCCAGTTAAAGTATTTTGTCAGTAGTATAATTAAGCTTTGTCGAATGAGAAGCCGTTTCTAAATATCACTTCTCATTCCGAGACCTAATTTGCGTATTCATGTTTTGCAGCTTTGTTGAAGTATTTTTAAACCCCAGATTCTTAGATTCATACTTTGCTAATTAAACATTTAGCATGAAGCATGATTTGCCAACAGGCCGCCCAGAGAAACAAATACGGAGAAAAGAGAAACAAGAGATGTCTTCTTTCAGCTCAGCAAATCGAATTAAGAATTTCCCCTTTTAGACTACAACGTGGGTCTTATCTACACACAAAATTATAGCCAGTGGTTTGTTTTCCCCTCAAAGCTGTTACATCAACCTGTCATTGTTTGCTGCATGTGTTTTTACTCCACATGGATGCTGGAATTTTGTATTCGACTAGAAAACAGAAATCTTTTTCTCCTCCTTCTTAGTAAAGAATTTTTGTCACATAGTTACAGAAATGTCAGAGCAGACATTGAAATGCTGCGGATAAACACTTGACCTACTGTTTGTGTCCGCCCCCCTGCAGCCATACATAGTGGAGATCTGCGACAGCTTGAGAGGGAATATCTTCCAGAAGTTCATTTGGAGGTAGGTCTGGGGGAAGTGTGTGTGTGTGTGTGTGTTTTGTGTTACATGGTGGGACCCACAATTCATTTCCATACTCATTTGTGAAGAAATGTGTGAATTCAAGATTGATGACATGGGTTAGGGGAAGGTTAAGGGTTATTTATGTAATGGTTAGGGGAAGCCGAAGCTTAATGTAAGTCATTTGAAGGTCCCCACAGGGTAATGAAAACAAATGAGTGGGGATTGATAGAAACTGCTTCAACATTTATTCACAAACTGTGAAAATTCATGTGTCACCTTGTTTTGTTTTGTTTTTTCCCCTTCAGTGACAAATTCACTCGTTTTTGCCAGTGGAAGAATGTGGAGCTCAATATTCATGTGAGTACAATTGTCACACCTGTAGTTTGGTGTAGTTCAGACCAGATATTTTCAGTTTTATACTCTTGGCCTTCTTTCAGACCAAAGTGAGGCATCAGCCCCTCACATGATCACCGACAAGCCGTTTTCTGGTATTTACTACGTAACAAATGTGTGTATGGATTCATAGGGGAGAGAGTGGATTTTGGCTCGTTACTACTATTCTTTTACTTGCTTCTAAATGACAGATAACCATACTCTAGGTTATGGTAGTACTCTTTAAGTAACCCTGACCCTCACCCTTAGTATGCTGACTTAGCTTTTTGCAGCACACAAACAGATGTACACCCACACCCCTGAATGTCTTTGATATGAATGGAAACCTAAACACGTAATTATATTCTCGGGCAAAGTCTAGAACATAATGGATGTATTTCTTCCCAAGTTTCATAAAGCAGATTTGTGTGCATTTCTTTGTGAACATGTGTTCCCAGCTAAATGTAAAAGTATGTGCATCATATTTGGATGTTGCTCACTTACTGGAGTTCACTGGAGTTATGAAGTACAATTTTTTTTTTTGTTTATGCAATTTGCAGATATCAGGTTAAAGTATCTTAATCGCCTCCTTGAGCTCTGTGTTTCAGCCTGTGCTGTTGTTAACTGTTTTGTATTGACTGTGTTGGAGAGCAGCCGCAGCCAAACTACGATAACTGGCTTCCCGTCATTGTTTTTAGGGCTCAGGAGAACTGCTGGTGTTTCTCTAGAACAGGATGATGCTTCCACTTACTGTGTGGTCACCACATTTCTCTGATTTTTAAAAAAGAAAATAAGAAACAGGATTACAGCACCTTTTGTTGAACGAACAATCTTCGTAGTAGCTGTTGTGGAGCTTTTGATCATATTATACAATCTTCCTTAGCAGATGGAAGTTGTCTAGTTGACCCACTTTTTCAAGCATTCTTCAGCTGCTGTGTTTTTCACGCCAGCCATACAAAACCTCAATCAACAGGCGGAGTTTGTCTGAACCACTTTTGACCTCCATTAAAGTCTCCCTGCTCTTTTCTCCATCTGCAGTTGACAATGAATGACTTCAGCGTTCATCGAATCATCGGCAGGGGCGGCTTCGGAGAGGTGTACGGTTGCAGGAAGGCCGACACGGGCAAGATGTAAGGACAGCTCCCCATGCAGCCGCTAAATATGAACACGTAAAAAAACGCTGTAACTGCTTGTTGTTGTAATTCTCAGGTACGCAATGAAGTGTTTGGACAAGAAGAGGATTAAGATGAAGCAGGGGGAGACTCTAGCACTCAATGAGAGAATCATGCTGTCGTTAGTCAGCACAGGGGTGAGTCACATGCACCAGAACTGAAGAAGTGTTCATTTTATGTTTCTGTGTCCTACGCTACTACAACACATGTGAGACATGATAATGGCTAAAATGCACAAGAAGTAAAAAGGTAAAATAATTAAAATATACATTGTGACTTGTGATGTACAACACACTGTATAGTTCTGGTGTCTGAATTATCAGCAATTTCACTAGTCTTTTTCCCATATTCACACAGGGTTTTACCTAATAGTTAGGTTTAAAAGAAGATTCGGGATAATAACTTTCTTTTTCTTTCTCCCGTCAATAATCTCATGGCCACGACCAGACCCCAAGGTTGGGAACCGCTGGGCAAAACTTGCTAGAAGTACAAAAAAGAAGTATATAAACGAAGATAAAACTAACTCCATCTTAAGCAGCTACAAAAGTAAAACGCTGCTAAAGCATCAGTATTATAAGTTTAATAATCTAAATCACAAGCAGCATTTTACCAACGAATGAGTTTTAGTTGTTATATTTATATTTTGTTGATTTAATTATTCTCGTTGTTAATGATGATTTTTTTTTTGTGTGCAAAAATATTAGTATAAAAATAAGTGGTAGAATTTATTGTTATAATATGCAGCTCTTATGAATATTTTTTTTTTTTTAGTAGAAACACACTTCAAAATGTGTCATGTGAAGAGGAGCTGTTAAAGCTTCCCGTGACACAGATTTTGAACGTCACTGGTAGTAGTGCTGCACTATTCACTTTGAAATGTTCTTGAGTGAGGCTCACTCTTCCAACCAGGGACGACCAGTTATTTTCACTGTTTTGTTAGTAAGTTTTGCAGCTTCTTATTGTAATTTAATAATGCAAAGCCTGGCAGAGTGTAGAAGGGCATAGCAGAGCAGGAAGAGGGAGGAGGGCTAGATGGGGAAGAGTGGATGGATATGGAGTCTCGTGTTAGTACGTGCTTAAGTGGCAAATTGTAGCTTCTAGGAAAACCCAACCTAGAAGCTTCTCTTTTTTTTAAACTTGTGTACATTTACTGTGGAACATTGAACTTGAATACGTTTTCCCCTGACATCGAGAAACACACAGATACCGTTTGTTTTGTGCACTGATGCAGTTCACTCCATCTCTCTAGGACTGCCCGTTCATAGTGTGTATGACATATGCCTTCCACACTCCCGACAAGCTCTGCTTCATCCTGGACCTCATGAACGGTAAGGCCACTCCCCCCCCAACCTACCTGTCCTAGATAAATCTCTCAAGACAGAACGATTGGATTACTGAAGTCTCTCGCCAGCTAGTTACGTCATACTGGACTTGATGGGATTTTGACCTCCGTGCTAATGCGTCACACCCACAGCAGCCAGTCTTGTATTAACTTTCCTAACGTTAAATGTCAGCTTTCTTTTAACTCGCAGTCATTGTAGGAATCGGCCAGCAAACCGCCAGTTCCCAAGCTTCATCAGAGGCTGCTCTCAACATTTCCAGCCAGTCTTAGCAATCAAAGCCTGAGTCACCTTTTCCAATCAGCGCCCGACACAGCCATCATCACACAGTATTCAGTATGAGACTGTGCGGCCTGGTTTCACCTTCACTTGTGTTCTAAATGCAGCTAGTCAATACATGTTAAGGTCGAGGCAGTGGGGCAAAGGAAACGGTCAGAGAGGGCAACCCTACCCTTTTCCTTCTCCCCCCTGAGAAAATAGCCACAATTTATTGATGGATTTAATCACTGCATAATGCTGATGCAGTCTATTTTCTGTCTGTGTGTATGTTCAGGTGGCGACCTGCACTACCACCTGTCCCAGCATGGCGTGTTCAACGAGAATGAGATGCGGTTCTATGCGGCCGAAATCATCTTGGGTCTGGAGCATATGCACAACCGCTTTGTTGTCTACAGGGACCTCAAGGTAGGTCTCACCCTCTGATTCTGCAGTCTACTCTAAAATAGTCCCGGAACATGTGAAGAATAGTTCTGGTAAACTTCTGTATTTTCTTACCCTCGACAAATGTCACGAAAAGACTAAAACCAGCAACAAACATGTTCTACTAATGAAGTGTTGCGCACACGTCCAAATCTCATGCATCTTATTCCTGTGTGGGACAGAGCTCCACCCGGGTGCAGAAAGTATTTAAAAACTCAAAACACATTTGTTTCACTTTGCTTCAACAGTGGCTAAAACTATAAACCCATTATCATAAGAGTTGCTGGTCATTTGTCTTGAGTAACTCATAGTTCAACTAAGCATTTCAGCTGTAAACGTTTGCTCTAAATGTAAATGACCAGCTGTTGTATAAAATTACTGAGCATTTAAAAAGAAACAATAATGCAGTAGTTTTAAAGATTTCTGTCCTCAGTTTGAAAGAATAGGCCTGGAGCTGAGAGCCACAGGCATAATTTTTGGTTTGTTAAACCAAAAACACAAAAAAACTAATGTTCATTAGTAGTAGACTGACAAAGATAGAAAGCTATTTTATGTAAGTTCAACTTTAAAGTTTACTATTTAGATTATTTGGTAGAGAATTGGCACAAATGACCTTTGATACAGTTTCAAACCCTAAACATCACATTGCTACATGCCTCAGCCATGGAACCGCTGCTGTATCACACCTCCATGAATGCAGTTTCAAAGCCATAGATTCCTATCGGCCATGTTTTCAAATGTCTTCTGTTTTTCCTCCAATTCCCCTGTTTGGACTAGTTGCCATAATAATAGACATATTTTGCTGGAAGTGAGGGAACAGCTTTAGGGCTTCAATAAACAGTACAGCACAATGCACATAATACGGTTGAGGCTGAGTGTTAGAGAGGAAAGAGAGTGAATGAGTTTTGCCAAACAGTGGAGGATAACCAGGACAGGAGGGTTTCTTGCATCACCTACATCAGTCTGCATTTTCACATGAAGAGAGAAAAGTAAAATGTAAGTTCTGAATTAGTAAAGTCTTCTCAATTGTGTCCTACACTTGTGATCTTATCTTTCATACTCTCCATCACGTTTACCTTCTCTGTCTCTGTGTGTCCTACCTCAGCCAGCTAACATCCTTTTGGATGAACATGGTCACGTTCGTATCTCTGACCTCGGCTTGGCCTGTGACTTCTCCAAGAAAAAGCCCCATGCCAGTGTGTAAGTGCACCTATTTGTGTTAAACCCTATTCTCAAATGATTTAGTTTTTTCTCCAGAGGGAGATGTGGGGAGTTAAATATTATCTGGGCCAATTTGTCTGATCTTCAACCCTCATTGCAATTGTAATTACATATAAAGCTTTAGTTGTACTGTTAGCACAGTGAGAAAGGGATGTTGATGCTATTTTCCCATTAGAATGGGAATTTCAGGTTTCTAGGTATTTAGTCATTAAAAATAAAATATTGATAACAAAGTTGGATAAAAACTGAGGGCAGGTCATCATGAACTAGTACTGAGTTTCTACCACCAATTTTGTTTTGGATCCACTTCACAGCTGGCACAATGCCCCCTTTGTTATTCTCAGGCTCCACGGAATCTCTTATCAGACTTTTTTTGTCCTCTGTTATTATTAAGTGCAGACCAGTGTGGAAAAAAGCCCACATTGAGGCAAAACACCAGCACATAAATAATTTTTAGAGCCCCTTGTGTGAGGTTTTGTTTATTTTTTATTTTAGTGTTAAAGTCAATGTGTAGAAAGTATCTGCTGCTACTCAGCTTTTTTTTTTTTTGGATAGGATACAGTCGCTTTATTGACGTTGATGCATTTACAACAAATATAACATGAATCCCAAAGTTGTAGTTCTCTATAAATCTAGTTACTTGCAAATAACCCTAAAAAAAGGGGGTGAAAAAATTAAACGTTGTTGTTCTTGTATCGTAATACTACAATATGAGTCATTTGAACTTCCACTAAACAGCCAGAGAGATGTAGACACACGTTCCTATTGCTATAAATTCATTGTTCAGCCTTCGTTGCAAATGGGGAATTTGATCTGAGGTTCTTTGAAGGGTACAACAGAACTCATACTGATATTAGACCCAGATTCCGTTACATGCTATCAGACCTCAGCAGTAACCTGAGCTGATTTCTGTGTGTAGTGAGTTAGATGGTTTACACATTGTTACAGGGGTATTAAACATTGGATTAAACCCATTAGTCATGAAGGTCACTTGGTCTCCCACATCCAAGGATCGTGTTTTATAAAAGCAGCTCCTGGAATTTTCCTGTAGCTAAAACACTGTCTGGAGCAACAACAGCTTTTATGATGAGGGACCAGGGGAGATATTTTATTGCTCACCTCGCCACGTGAAATGAATTCTGTAAAGTGTTGCAGCTTTAGTGTGATGCTCGGCTCTTGCTGTTGTAAAAAAGTAATGAATGTGTGTTTGACATAAGCTGTGGTGTGTTTGCTGCAGTGGTACTCATGGTTACATGGCCCCAGAGGTTCTTCAGAAGGGGACGGCATACGACAGCAGCGCCGACTGGTTCTCCTTAGGCTGCATGCTCTTCAAACTCCTCCGAGGGTAAGTACTTCGCTCTTTTCTCATCCCTCTCGTATCCCACCGTGTTCTGACTTCCTGTCCACTCTGAGTGAACCTCTTTGAATCTGCTGTCCTCTCTCTCGCCTGCTCGCCGTCTGTTTCATGTGTGTTTGATCTTGTTTGTGTGTGTGTATGTGTATATGTTTTTTTGAACTAGAGTGTGTAAATGCCAGAGGTCTAGGCCCAGTAGGTCACAAATTGGGTAAAAGGGAAGAACCGTGTGTGTGTATGTGTGTGTGTGTAATAGTTGCCAAGACTGAGCAAATAGAAAAAAAGGACAGTATGTGTATCTGTGTTTGTGACGTGTGTTTCCATTGATGTTTGGATCAGTATGTTTGAACACTTAAAAGAGGAATAGTGTGTCGGTGGGCTGCATGTTTCAACACTTGGGTCCAAAATTCTCTATCCTCTTGATAAAACTGTTTTGTTCAAAGGTAAATCAAATTTTAGTTGTGTAAATGTGCTTTGTCTTAACTTTTTTTATAAGTTATTTGAAGTTTTAGCTCACACTCTTATCAAATACTGAATACACATAGCAGAATTTAAAAATCAGGATTTCTTCAGTTAGAGCTGGATGATAAATTAACCATTCTTAATCTTTATACTGTGTAAAATGTCTGGGATTTTTGTTTGTTGAGATTAATCTTAATTTTAATAAGGATTCAAAGGATTGATTCCATTTCTGAGGCACGTACAGGACACCACACCCCTAATAGTAGCAGTTTTTTTAATATCCCTATTCATGTGTCTGTAAACAGATGACCAAAAAGGTAACTGGTTTCCCAGTTAGTCATCAGTGTTCTGTATCAAATCCATCATCTATACATCTAAACAAAAACAAAAGTGCATTTTTGTACAGAGAAGTCAACTTTAGTTGAAGTTAAATTTGAGTTCTGACCCAGAAATAGTTCAAAATCTAAAATATTTGTTTTCGCGAATGCAGCTATACACACACACTTTTTGTAATGTCACAGTATTTGTTTTTCTCGTTTTTCGAATTGATCACAATATATACAAAGATGGTAAAAAAAGCTTAAGTGAAATACAAATCCTACAATCCTAAATCTATTTTAATTAAACAGCCCATTGGCTGTTTTCCTGCTTTAAATCTTCTGGTGATGTATAGTAATTAGTTCAGGGCAGGTGTAAATAGTTAGTCAAGTGAGGTCAGGACTGCTTTGCTTCTTTGTAGAAACCTCAGGTCACCTTCTCTAGTGGAAAATGAACCTTTAGCCTTGCAACTCATTATGTCTCTGAGAATAAACTCAGACTTAATTGCATACGTTTCTGAAATAAGCACTCGGACAGCAACTATACAGTTCAGACTTTATTGATCAGCTTCCCTCTGGTCTACTGCAGTGGAGTTTGATGCCATTTGGCTCAGGCTGAACAGTTACTCTCATTAAAGATGTAGTTTGGAAGCTGCTGCTCTCCCTTTTAGACTGCCAGCTGTCATCTGATCACTTACACTAAGTGGAGGACAGTGCTCTCTGTCTCTGAAAATCTCTTCAGGATAAAATCTTCCTTAGAAATTTCAGTTTAGCTGCTCTGACCTTCTCTCTCGATCGTTCAGTTTGGCCGGCTGGCTGCTCTAAGAAGAGTGCTGGTTGTTCCAGACTTCTTCCATTTACAGATGATGGAGGCCACTGGATGGAGATCTTTGAGACCTTTAATGCTGCAGACGTTTTTCTGTACCCTTCATGAGATCTGTGCCTCGATTTATTTATTTTTTTAATAAATTCAAACATTCAGAGATTTCAAATAAACCTCTTTCACCTTATCATTACAGGTAGAATTTAGATTAAAATAATAATTTGATCCATTTTAAAAGAAGGCTGTAACATAACAATGTGGAAAAAGTTAATACTGTGAATACTTCCTGGATGCCTGTACCTACCTGTAAAGATCACTGACTGTCAGCCATGATGATAACATAGTGAAACCATTATTAGAGGCATATGTTGTATGTCAGTCAGTAAATGTATTTTTAAACTTAAAATTCATTTAGATTAAGGCAAAACGACTTCTGGTGTTTTCTAGTATTGAGTGGAAAAGGGGAAAAAGCTGAAGCACGTATCTCATAATTATGACCATCTCATAATTGTAAGGTCCAGACCTCTTAATTATATGATCTATACAAAATGCACGCTGTTTGGATGGTGCAGGAAATTGAATGCTTCAGAACCTGAATCATCAAGTTTTTAAGATTTCCTCAGTATTACAGTATTTTGGTGATGGCTGTTGGTGCTAAAACACAAAGAGACACTGTTTGACTGATTTTGCATACTTGATGCTCCGAAACACAAACGTGCAGTCATGGGCAATAACAGTCCACACAGGTATTAACAAGAAACAGGAAATGTAATTTATAAATACAGAGTTGTCTGGTCCTATATGTTTAGGTGTTGGAGTATTTGTGTTTGCCAAGTTGTCCATGTGCTGTTCATTTTTGCTATGTACCATTGGATGTAAAGATGGCTACTGTGGCAGCAAATCACTTGGAAACCGAAGAAGCCTTCAAGACCTGATCATTCTTAGCCAAACTCTAAAGCCTTTCAGTCCCTGTTATGTGCAAAGTTTATGGGCTGCAAATTTGGCCTTGTTTTTTAATATTTGTTCACACTTGGCTAAAACATACAGTACGTTTGTCATGTTAGCTCTGTCATACAGTTTGGATTTTGGATGGATAACCACCACTGATTTACTGAAGACAGTTTAAAAGCATGATTATTCTCATACAAGATCCAAAGAATTCATTATTCTGCTCTATTTAGCTGTTATACAGACAGCTCACATTTATGAACTAGTAAGTCATGATTTTGAAATAAGGGCTCTCATTTTTTATTTTTTTTTCCCTCCTTTGCTGAGCACAATGTGCTTCCCTATTCTTGCATGTGGTCCACTGACCGACTTTCAAGTAATTTGAGAGTCGATACCACGCAGATTGAATATAATCAGTTTAGAGCTAGTCGTGAACACACTCAAACCGGCACTAGTAGCACCTGCAGACAGCTAATTAAAGTGAGAATCTAGGTCATTTTAAATTACCATTTCCTCATTTTTAGTGTTGTAATATTTATGAACTTGCTGCTTCAGTTTAAACCAAAGATGTTAAAATACACTGAGTTATGCAACACTGTCAGTGTGTTTGTGACACATTCTAAGTTTGGTTGCTCTTGCTCTCCTTGTCCAGCTCTTCTTTGTCCTCTTTGTGTTCTCCCTCACTTCACCTTACCCATGACTCTCTTCCCTTCCCCCTCCTTTTTCCTGTAACTTGCATCAGAGCGTCAGTATCTGTGTCTCTCTTCTCTCTCCCATTTAGGCACAGTCCCTTCAGACAGCACAAGACCAAAGACAAGCATGAGATTGACCGCATGACTCTCACCATGGTAAGACGCTTCGCCACGTTTCCTAGATGTCTGTGCTGACAGAGGTGATGGCAAATAGACATATTACATGGAGTCTCTGTGTAAACACTGTAAAGCACATAGGCAATATGATTCTGCTTAACCCTGTAAGTATGGGCTTGGCCTGTGTTTACATTTCAGCAGTACCATATGTACACAGTTTATATCCTTGTGCATGCTGTATGGTGACTTAACAAACAGTGGAAGGATTATTGGTGCACACTAAACAAGGCAGATGTACCTGTGATGGCCTGCTCTGGTGCCAGGTCTTAATGTTTCTCCTTCACTTCCTCGACAGCGATTAATGTCTATGTTGTTCAAATTTTTGTTCAGTCCCTCTGACTGTTAAGATTCCAACACTTTACTGTGTCCTGGGAAGACTCATGGAGATGGATATGAAACCGTACAGAAACCTGTCTTAGATCAACTGATCTAGCAGCAAAGCTAGGGAATTGAAAGTACGCCGGTCAAACTGACTCATTCAGTGCAGCTTTACCCAGGGAGTCTGGGATCTGTAGTCCAGCCAGGTTTATAGAGGAAAAAGTGTTAGTTTCATCAGCTTTACGGTTTAGAATGATGTTATTCAACTGCTGAAGAAGCATACGTTTCATTGTGGGGCTTTTAAATCTCAGTTTAACACTTTGCCGTATGAGTTTGGAAGCCAGTTATATTTCATTATGCAGCATACACAGGTTGGTTGATGTGGCAATGTGAAGGCTGCAGGTTACTGAGAATGTGCTTTTCAGTAAAGTACGAGACATGTTGTGTTTAGCAGTTAAACATTTGAAGGATACATTTTCTGTACATATATAGTTTTTTTTTTTGTTTGTTTGTTTTTGAGAATTGATGGGAAGTTGTTATTCATAGAGTAGAGCAGAATATTTCATTATGATTTAAACATTTTTGAAGTATAACATACAAATCATGACTTAACTTTAGGGTTGACTTGAATTTATTAGAATGTGTCACTGTATTAAAAAAAATGTCTGGGATTCCTAGATTATCTGGCACAAAGAAATGTTTCATTTACAGAAACAATTATTTTGCCGTTGAAATTCAGTGATACTTTTTACAAGATGTTCAACACCTGCTGGTTCATATCCGAAACTGACATATCACCTACACAGAAAAAGACGTGTCAGAAAAAAGCACTTTTGCTGGTCACATTTGCCCAGATATAAGGATTTTAGGCTTTTCTACATATAAGCAAAACTCACTTTAGGCTGGAAGAAGAGACGTCATTTGAGTACTTGCCAATACCAAGTACTAACAAGAGTACTAATCTGTTGCCATTCTAGTATGAATACTGGACAGTAAAGTCCTCATCAGTCCACTGCACAGTTAAGCTGATGAGACTGTTCCAATTAGTGATGGCAGACTAAGACTTTCATAGGCTGTACGGTTCCACCAACTGTCACAGATTTCTAGTATCTGACAGTCTGGAAGGAGCACACACCTACTGCATACAGCACAAAAACTCCTGGCAATATGGTGCACATACACTGTCGGTGCACATACACTGTCGGTGCACATACTGTCGGTGCACATACTGTCGGTGCACATACTGTCGGTGCACATACTGTCGGTGCACATACTGTCGGTGCACATACTGTCGGTGCACATACTGTCGGTGCACATACTGTCGGTGCACATACTGTCGGTGCACATACACTGTCGGTGCACATGCTGTTGAGCTTTGTTGTCACTGGTCAGATACAGCAAACACTTGCGATGAATCGTTTCCTTTGAAACCAGCCACTGACGTATCTGCTCACACTCACACCTTATTAATAATACTTTTATTGCGAAGACGACATGTTGTTGTTTAGCACAGACAAGTTCACTATGGCAGCAGTTGTCCATCACAGTGGAAAATGTCCAAAATGTCGTGTCCAGTTATGTGTTTCGTCAGGACATATAGCACACACACACACACACACACACACACACACACACGGGTACTGTTTGGCTGAGCAGGACCTCTAAACAGAGAAAGTATGATCTTTCCTATCACAATAAATCCAGATTAGGATTTTAATCCAGCCACTCACTCTGGTTTATCCCCTTTAATCCTTGTCTGTGTGTGTGTATGTGTGTCTGAGAGGTTCCAATGGGGGTTTGGGGTGGGTTTTCTGTGTAGCTAAAAATACTGCTCTATATGTCTTTGTGTTTATTAAACATGATGAATGGTCTCATTACATAAACTTGATCGAAGCAGACAGCAACACTGAGCAGCCAAGACAGGGGGAGATGGGTAGGAAAAGGCATGGACAGAATCCAGACAGACGAAACATCTCCAACAGCAGAAATCCAAAAAAATAACCTAACAGGGTCAGGGACTGCTTGTGCTGTAGTCGAGGGAGACAGCTGAGGTAACATACAATAAGTCAAATCAGTCCTTTCAGTGAAATGCAGCTCACACACAAGTGATGCACAAATGTTTTAGATGGTGTCACTTATCACTGTTGTCCATCACAAATAAATCCATGTAGTCTTTGTGACTTAAGAATGGCTCCAAAACCTGCCTGGGAATCAACAGCATTAGAGTCCAGGAAGTGAATTACAAAGTGGCATCACAAAATGTCCCTTGTAGTTTTAGTTGTGTTAATAGTAATCAGTCAGCCAAGAAAGAGAACATTTCTGCCTTTGAGTGAGGAGACAAGTGAACCTAGGATCAGCAAACTCTAGGACCTTGTTCGGCCGAACATTTCAGTGAGAGATTGGAGATTGTTGCAGGCATTATTGGCATGTTAAAGAGAGCAGGAAGTCATCTACATCTCTCAGCTTATCATATATCACAATCAATTCAAATCTCTGACCTCTCAATTGAAAATAAAGATAGCTGATGTTCAGGAAGCAGAATTTGGTGAAAAATAATTATAGCATGTGTAAAAGCTCACATCTCCTTATTTTGAAATGACAAATAGTAAAAAGTTTTTCTTTCATCAGCATAATATTAAATTCACATTCAACTAGTACGAATTTACCTTCACCAGAAATTCTTTAAATTTAATTTGTAATGAATCTATCAAGCTGGATGCAAACTGATAGGTTTCATTATTTTACTATTCTTCGCTACTTTTTCTATACACTGCTTGAACATTTCTATTACTTCTGATGATGAAAGACATTGCTACTAGCTGAACGTGCATTAATATTAATTTCCCCTACATGCATATTCAAATGTAAGGAGATGCAAAATTGAACAATACAAGTTTGGGGAAAAACGTTGTCTTGTCTGTGGATGGTTGAATCAGAATAAAAAATAAAAAAAAAACATGAAACAATGGATCCATTCTGCCACTTACCAACATTTCAGGGTGGCAGTGGTGGTGTGATGGTGTAGGGGCAACGCACCACAAAGCTAACATTATCTCAGACAGTTTTTGTTTTTTTGTTTTTTTTACATGGCAATGGGTTAACTGTACTTAAATTGCCTCCACAGTCATCAGTTTGCACTCTAGAGCACGTTTGGGATGTGGTGGAAGAGCGGATTTGGATCATGGCTGTGCAGCCAACAAATCTGCTATGATGATATGTCACTATGGACCAAAATCTCCAATGTTTACAACTCCTTGTTGAATCTACGTCACACAGAATTATAGCCGTTCTGAAGGCAACAGGTCAGCCCAGTACTTGCAAAGTGTACTTAATAAAGTGGCCTGTAAGTTGTATGCATTTATTTGTCGCAACAGTGTGTTTTAAAGTTGGTGAATGCAGAGGAGCTGAGAAACCAGATCAACATGGTTTTTTCCTGCCCACAGTGACATTGACATTTCTGCTGCATGTCATAGAATACTGTGCTTTTGGAGCAGGTGTGTGCTGTCTGACGTGAGTCTGATGCAGCAGAACAGACAGTCTTGTCACCATGGGCCCAAAAATCACATGGTTTACAAGTGAGTGCGACAGCACTAGAAGTGTGAGAAGAGTCTGTGACACAGCAACAATTCTTGCTGCTGATTGGTCCGAGGCACAGCTGTGGCTCAGCCCTCTGTACTAAAAAGATGTGAGTGAAGATGAGGAAGTGGGTTGGCCCAAGAACCTGGCTGCTGTAGACTGACAGGACGGCCGGGGGTAGTGTGGGGGGGGGGGGAATGACTCTTGTCAATAGCGTTTTACTTCCTCAACTAGGAAGGCAGCCCATTAGCCGCCAGAAGATTTCTGCTGCAACAGTTGGGGCCTGAAACTATTTGTCATTAGCATGCAGCTTTCTTCCATCCAGAAGCTCCTCCATAGATGTCACAAACGTGAATCTTCCTCCATTTAATGCTCCTTTTTTTTTTTTTTTCTGGACAGTGACTAATGACAGCAGACAATATGCACAGTCACACAGAAGCCAGCCGTTTGAAAAACCACATGAATTCAGCTCTGTTCACAGTGGTTGCATTGTCAGGGATCAGATATGAATTGGATCCAGGACTGCATATAAAAGGGGGCCAGAGCTGATTTATTAAAAAACAAATATTGATTGGGTTTGTTCACACTTTACTGACAAAATCAAATGTCACTTAATGACATGTCAATTTACAAAAGTAAGTGAAACCCTTTCTATTAAGCCATCATTATTTTACTTCTCACTGTATCTCTTTTTGACCTCAAGTGAAACCCCGAGCAAGACAAAATGACCAGACTTTAATGAATTCCTCTGTACTGTAGTATTAGGTGCAAATTATGTTGATCTGTTCAAACACTCCTCCGTGTTTCCCTCCCTGCTACTCTTTCTCCTGCAGAATGTGGAGCTGCCTGACTCTTTCACTGCAGAGCTCAAAGATTTGCTGGAGGGGCTTCTGCAGAGAGATGTATCCAAGAGGCTCGGCTGTCAGGGCCGGGGGTACGGCTGACACACACACACACACACACACACACACACACACACACACACACACACACACACACACAAACTAAAAGTTCACACTACATTACGTCCACAAGCATGCAAATAAATTCATCAGTCAGACGAGTTTTGCTAGATGTGCTCATTAAGGCGGAAATTGCTGGGTGGTGTAGTGTGTGTCCCAGTGACGATGGATAGAGACAGACATCTAGTTTAATAGAAGTTGAGTTCATAACTAATTTCATCAGTGCCATCATTTCGCATCAGCTTAGGACTAAACCGGAGAGAGGATTCTGTGAAAAAGCATGACTGTGTTTCAGATGGTAGTAATGTGGCAAACCTGCCACCTAGTGTCCAAATGAAAAAATTCATGCTCCTGCCGTCTGCCTCTCTGTCACACATGCAGAGCCCCAGAGGTGAAGGAACATCAGTTTTTCAAAGGCATTGACTGGCAGCAGGTTTACCTCCAGAAGGTGAGTGAGAATCCTTCTTTGTGCTTTGTGCTTCATTGAGCCATATTCAGACCCAAGAGGATGTCTGTTAATAATTTAGTAAACTCCAGAGAATGATCTGACACTAGTCTGTGCAGTCCACTTTTTATTTGTTGAAAGTGATGCAGTTGAACTAATGTGCACTAGATTCTGTTGCTGTTTTTTTTTCAAAGATGAATCGGTACCTGAAACATTTGTCAGCATAAGTTTAGACACAGTTTGTGCACAAATTTTGGATATGTGATCAGTAGATTTTCAAATTTTCCCTCTTAATCTACTAATCCTGTGTTCAAAGACTGTCACTTTCAAAATAAAATGAAGTTTGGATATTAATGAGAAGCAACAGTTATTCCATTGATGTTCAAGAATATTACACTCAAGACTGCCTCCTTGTGGCAAAGTACACAAAAGTGTGTGAACGACATATATATATATATATATATATATATATATATATATATAAAAAAACCAATCATATGTATAGTTGGTACATATGCTGACTTCAGACACAAATTATCCCTTTTTTCTTTTTTTTTTAAAGTTATGATAATACAATCTTAACAAACGTTTTCGCAGACCGTGATGTGTAACAAATGCAAGTATGTTTCAGGATTCTACAAATTGATTTTTGGGCAGAAGATAAATATCAGCCTGGAATAAGAAAAGAAATCTAAAGCTCTCGTTTTCAAGCTTAAGACATTTAAAGTGTTCCAGTTTACATGTGACAAAAGAATCAGGTTTATTTGAGCAGAACATCACTTCAAATCATGGCTCTCTCTGTGTTTCATGCTATGCGGGATGGAGCTACACTAGTCATTAGTCCACTACGGTTACAGTTGCTATGGTTACCTCATCACTTTGTAAAATGCTGCTGTGGGGTTGTTGCTTTGTTTTCCTCACACTCTTCTGTGTCTCCTTCATCCTCCTCTGTTCTTTCCCTCCACCTCCAGTACTCCCCTCCTCTAATCCCCCCAAGGGGAGAGGTGAACGCTGCGGATGCTTTTGACATAGGCTCTTTTGATGAGGAGGACACCAAGGGTATCAAGGTAAAGCAAACTCGTACACATCTCTCACACCCCACAGATGTTGTCTGTATAGTAAACAACCATGGCTGTGAACAGTGAAAGATCTTATGTTCATCTCAACTTTTTCTACTAAATTGATCACAAAAGACCAGAAAGTGTCCTTACCAGGAGGAGACAGCTCTTAGCTAAATGATGGTCATTTATTTTAGGATTAGTCTGTTTGGCAATTTGCTGTCAATCTTTGGACCTCTCATTTAATCTTATCAGACAATGGAGGGGGGGACGCCAATGACATTGGACACTTTTTGTCCTGAAAAAAACACCCATTGAAAATAATTAGAAGACAGCTGCCCCAGGCTGCTAAAATACATTTTATCGGATCAGGAAATAACATGTTCCCACCCCCTGTTGAAAAGTGTGAAACCAACTGGCTGGACTGTGTATCAGAGCCGTGCAAGGATGCAAATTATGTTTTGTTATTTTTTTTTTTAAGCAATTTCTTTTAGCTTCTTAAATGTGAGGATTTGCAGCTTTTGCCTTGTTATTGACAACCATTAACTGAATTGGACTCAAAATTGGGCCAAAAAGCCATTTCAGTGCTCCACTTTGAATTTGTAACTTTTTTTTTTTCCCCTGACATTTAAAAACAAATCTGGTTTTGGTAAATCTGGTTTTATTCCTGTGATTTTCTTGGTTTTCCTGGAACAGCAAGTTCTTTCCTCATTAAGTTTAGCGTGGCTGCAGTAGCAGTTATTCATCCTCTAAAATTCCTGTGCCGATTTAAAAAAAAAAAAAAAAAATGACACAAATGTTAGTTTACATTTCCCAAGACAGCGCTTTTCATTATCAGAGGACTAATCCTCTAAATAACTGCTTTATAGTAATGTGAGCACAGTAAGGTTTAGGAAGGAAGTGTACAGCTCCAGTCCCTTGACATTAATCCAGCCAGAACAAAATGTTTTTGTCTAAAAGTGAACAGTTGAGTTTTTTCAGAGTCAGTAGAGACCAATTACAGCAGCATCCACACACTGGTTTTGTACAGGACTGTGTTCTACTGAGAGGTGGCTTTAATAATATAGTTTGAAATCAATGTAAAAGTGCACATTTTTTGATTCCAGGATTTGTAAAAGATATCAGGTGTGTGGCCAAAAGCAACAGCTGCAAAAAAGCAAAAAGCAACAGGGGCAAAAAAGGATATTAGTAGTATTATTGTTTCCAGTGCAAGAAGTGGCAGAGTGGAGAAAAGGAAAGTTTTAGTCAGCACAAGTGAGAAGCCCTGTGGTTCCGGAGATATCAGTAAGCTATTCAAAAAGGTCAGTCAGGAGAGGGCAGACCCTCAAAGTTCTGATCACACCACCTGCACGAAGGGCATTTGTATAAAGGTTACATTTTAAAACTGAGAAAGAATATGTTCCGTTAGATTCCACACTCATGTTATGTGGTTACGTATGTAGCCAACATAAAGACGGGAAGTTAAGCAAGCTGGCCACCTCCTACTGTGCTTTTCACAACTAAGTGTTTACCACTACAGGAACTTAGCCCGCAGCTTAAGGTGTAGCCATTGTTTGACCGCACTCCTCCTTTGTGGGCTCGAGGTCCTGAAGCTACATTTCAGGAAGGTTGCAATAACTAGTTTGCAACACTAAGTATGGTGCTCAAACGATTGCAAATGGCAGTTACTGTTACTGCCATGACATAATAAGTATAAATGTGTGAGGAAAGTTTGTCTGCAGAGGAAGTGGAATCTCCTGTGCTGGTAAACAAACATAGAAGTGTACAATGTACAAATGTCATTGCGATTTGTCTCACAGCTTAACTGCACTCACTGACTGGTTATTTTACAAAATACATCTGAAATGTTCTAGTTTATAAAAAAAACTAGAATCTGTTTTAAAGACTTTTTTAAAGACGAATTGATACCTGAAACATTTGTCAGCATAAGTCTAGACACAGTTTGTGCACAAATTTTGGATATGTGATCAGTAGATTTTCAAATTTTCCCTCTTAATCTACTAATCCTGTGTTCAAAGACGGTCACTTTCAAAATAAAATGAAGTTTGGATTAATGAGAAGCAACAGTTATTCCATTGATATTCAAGAATCCGCCCCCCCAATCTCTCCATCTTCCAGTTGTTGGACAGTGACCAGGAGCTGTACAAGAACTTTCCTCTGGTCATATCCGAGCGCTGGCAGCAAGAGGTGGCAGAGACGGTGTACGAGGCGGTCAACTCGGACACGGACAAGAGCGAGGCTCGCAAGAGAGCTAAGAACAAGCAGCTGGGCCACGAGGAGGGTAATGACAGATGACAGGTGATTAAGTCTTGTGAAAACCCAGTGTGAGATGTCCTAACAGTGTGCGTTTGTATGCAGACTACGCCCTGGGTAAGGACTGCATAATGCATGGCTACATGTTGAAGCTGGGGAACCCATTCCTGACTCAGTGGCAGCGTCGATACTTCTATCTCTTCCCTAACCGTGTGGAGTGGAGAGTGGAAGGCGAGTCACCGGTGAGCTTCATCAGTCCGATGTTTGTCTGTCCTGAAGAAAGCGTGTTCTGCTACTGTTTGTCAGTGTGTGAACATTGTCTGTCTGTCTGTCTGTCTGTCTGTCTCCACACTCCACACATGAAGGAGATGTGGCTTAAACATTTTAAAAAGCAGAAAAATCGGGTGAGTGCTGCCACCAGGTCCAGGTCCCCTGCTGTCTTCTCAGCATCCCTGCTGTCTTTGTCCAGATGATCTTTAGAGCTGTAGTGCACCTCCCTGCTTTACACTATTTGTGTTTTATTCGTCTTCTTCCTCCTCAAATTGCTGCTTGTAGATGTGCAACAGAAAAGCTTTAAATGCAATAACTGAGAGCTGGTTTGTTTTACCAATGGATTGTCTGTACGTTCAGTCTTTATGAAATACTCTGACAGTCGATGGTATTTAAAAATGTGTATATGCCTGTGTGCAGCGAACAAATAATTATAACAATTACAAAAATACAAAAGCATCTTCTGCCATGTACAAATGTCTGGAGCAGAGCTGAACAATAACTAAAAGCAAATTGGAGAGTTTTTGTGACGGGTGGCAGACTCCTGCGTGCACTGCAGCAACCTGTAACCTGTAACCCGTCTAGTAGGCTGATCAAATATGCACTGAGCTGCTTCTGCTGGGCAGTGCAGCATTAAACTGTAGGGAGATTGATTCCTCTTGCTCAGACCAGTGCGTTTGCAGCGGCACACGCTGACACCTCTGTCACACCAGGTCTAGTATCTCACAGTTGACACAGTGTGAAGACCCCTGCTAATTAAATCTTCTGACAGACACAAGGATTTAACCGCGAGCTGACCTTGCTGCCTTGAGCGGTTCTGTTCTGATTCCGTTTGTAAAGACAGATCCTCTGTAAACGCACGGCAGGCAGCAGACGTCCAAGCAAATAACTTCAAATAAGAAGACGTAAATTGTACATTATGGGTTTTTCACATTAGGAGTTGTTCCTTCAGTGCATAAGTCTGTGTCGTGCCTGATGCTCCCACCGGTCTCAGGTCAATTCTGACCTCCGCAGTAACTGTAATTCGCTTCAGCTTCTGCTCTTAACACTTCACCACTGCTTGTTTATGACTGGTCGATTTTGTTCACAGCAGATTCTACTGACGATGGAACACATTGCGACAGTGGAAGAAACGCAGATTAAGGACAAGAAGTGTATCCTGCTGCGCATCAAAGGGGCGAAGCAGATTGTGCTGCAGTGTGAGGTTAGGACCATTTTCCCACTTTTCCTTCCTTAACAGCCTTAGTAAGAGAAACACAAAGAGCTGATCGGCCTTTTTTTTTTTTTTTTTTTTCTTGTTCTGCCCGCAGAGCGATCCGGAGTTCGTGCAGTGGAAGAAAGAGCTGACCGAAGCTTTCACAGAAGCCCAGAAGCTGCTGCGTCGTGCCCCCAAAGTAATTGGGAAAGGCCGGGCTGGAGTGGTGGAGCTCTCCAAACCCCCCCTCACACACCGCAATAGCAATGGCCTGTGAACACACACATGCCTATATGTGTGTGCATAAATGTGCACACACACGACACACACACACAACACACTGCATCCCACCACCCCTCTCCTGCTGCAGGATGTTTACCCTGACACTTTACGACCTCCCACTCCAGACGTCTCATTCTGTGTGTGTGTGTGTGTGTGTGTGTGTGTGTGTATACATGGATGCCTAACAGCTTGATACGACGACCCCCCACCCCCAACCACAACCACACACACTCAGTATGATGGCGAATCATATGTGCGATAAAGTTTTTTGTTTTTTTTTAACCCTGCCAATGGGACCTTGCCAGTCAGCGGGAGGAAGAACGGACAACAGGGCGAGGAGTGAAATGTTCCAGAGGACTCAGCATGTGAAGAACCTCTGCATGAATGTGACGAGGACCGATTCCCTGTCCTCACTTGTTTCCTGTCTTTCTCTTTTTGTCAATCCCCCCCCTCTCTTCCTCCACCACCTTGCTCTGATTAAATCAGGTGAATCTGGAGGCACCCCCACCGAGCTCATGAAGATTTCGACGGTTAAGAGGCGTTCCTCTCTCCTTTCACTCTCTCCGAGCAGATGCGGATGAGACCAGGCCTCAGCAGGGAATGTATTTCTACCACATAAAAAAAATTGAAGAAAACCGAAAGGCTGCTCCCCGGGTCCTTGTTATCCCTCACTCTGACCATTCTTCCCTCCGTTACCGAAGTGCATAAAGTGCCAACACCAATATTTACTTGAGTCACCTGAGCACCCAGGAGGGGGAAACGCTCTGGTGGCAGATATTCCCCCCCCCCCCCAGATACACAGGCAGACGGTATTCATTGGAGGTGTTGGTCGTGGGGTTTTTTGATCATTCCAATGCTGAAAACTGGAAGTACAAGGACCACAGACTCTTGTAGAATGGCTCTTGTACACCCAGTTACCATAGAGACTGAAATGTCATTGGCTTACAAACATCAGCCGGTCGCTATGGGAACCATTAGGACTGGTATATCTGTAAATCAGTAACCACAGACAATGGTGTAACTCTTGTGTATGAATACACTTGTAGAAAAAGAGATGCTAGCAGAGTAAGGGATTGGGGGGGGAGGGGGGGCGACTGTGTACATACGAAACTTTCTCTGTGCATCTCCAGTGTTTTGAGTTGTTTGCATTATTGAGGACTCCTCTGTCTGCCTGTTTGTGAATCTGTCCTGGCTTGCAGGTGAGGGAATGGGGAAGGGGGGGGTGGACAGGCAGGAGTCTGACAGCTTTCTATCACACAGTGCTGCATTACCTCAGTTGGATTGTGTTGATTTGAACATGTTAGGCGAGAACTTCGCATCGGGCCAAATGTCACAGTCAACACAGAGCACAGGCAGGCGACGAGCTTGTACGCAGCTGCAGCGCGTTTTGGAAAACTCATTGCCCCCCCACCCACCACACACACACACTCTCACACACACACACACCATTTTTGAACGTTTTTCAGTCAGTCAGCTATTGTGGAGCGTCTCTGTGCAGAGAGGAGAAGGAAAAAGCTAAAACTAATAGAAAAAGTTACCCTCAAACAGAACTATCAAGGATCCATTTCTACACACGAGTCCTCCAATATTTGAGGCATTTTAAAATAATTTGTGCAGATTTTTCTGCCCTGGTGGACTTGGCCTGTAGCTACCAGAAGTCCCCTTGGGCAGCCTGCATGGACCATGCAGCAGCTGTAGGTACAGAGAACCGAGGAAAAAAGCAGCAAAGTCATTTTACCAAGAAAAGCAAGTTGCTGATCACTTTCATTATCAGTTTGCTTTGATCTATACATTTCTCACAACCAGAGGTCGTATTGAGTTTTACATCGTAACGTATAAGAAGCTGCCTCTGTATATTTGCTGGAAATATGATCAAAACGATCAGTGACTGAGGATCATCAAAATGATGGCTGCTTCATTCTTAATGTATTGGCTCTGAAGCTGAGCATTTTGCGTTCGGGCGTTTTGTCCTGACTAAGAACAGAAGCAGTGTCCTGTTATGAACAATGCTGTTTATTTGAAGCCTATGTGTCTCCGACGTGGGTCTAAGCTAATATGGAAGTGCCTGAAAAGCGAACGGGGAGAACTGAAGTGATTGAATCGACACCATTCAGCTGCTGTTGTAGCTGAGCGTCTCCCCCCGTGGTTCTTCTCCTTTGTTTGCCATCTCTTCACTTAACTCGTTGACATTGAAATTCATTGTTGACGATACACTTGATTGTGTTTTGGTGTATTTTTGACTAAAGCTCATAAAATACCGAGTCAACCTAAGTGTTGCCTAAAATAGTTTGAAGCAATGAGAAGTTGCCACAAAGCATGTTGCCATGTGAATGTGCTGCAAACCAGCATCTAAGGTTGGAATGTTTCAGTGTGTCTGCTAACAGACAGTGCAGATGTTTCCAGTGGAAACTGCAGCCAGATGCTGTCCACATGTGGCACCTTATGAACAAGTTGCTGAGTTTGTCCACATTAATGCTCACGAGCTGTAAACATGGAAACGTTTCCACCTCTGCCATCCATCCCACATGACAGGAGCACATTCATCATTCTGGGCCAGAACCTGGTTCTTTATCAGCTCGGTCACGTTGAATTACCAGCTGCATAACGAAGTTTCTCAAACCACACTTTACGTGTTACAGCGGATTCTCTGTACCTCTTCTACCATGGGTGTGTTGGAGTGACCCCAGGTCGCTCACCATCATGCATCTACAGCTGCTGTTTATCTCCCATTAGTGTTTGAGGGTCGACTTTTCCTCAGTCTTTCGTGATTTTTACGTCTCTCTTTTCTGAATGTAACACAGTTGAGATGAGGCGAAGCGTTTTTTTATTATCGGAGCTTTTACTGCGTCTTCAGTGTCGTCGCAGAGCACATCACACGCACAACGGTAGTGCAGAGAAGCAGGAGGATGAATTGTTGGATTCATTCATAAATTTCAGGGTTTAATTTTTTCACGCGTTACTGCGTCCTCGCCTGTGATGTCCATGCATTTCCAGAGCTGTGATGTGTGACCTACAATAAGAAAAGGATTGATTAAAAGGGGTGCTTTGTGCTTTTTGGGGGGTTTTTTTTGCAACCTTTACGAGTCAGGGGGAGATATTGTCTTTTTGTCTTATAGAGAAAATTTGTCACCTCTCAAGGTGTCTTTTATTTTTGTAAACCAAACTGGTTTTTATTATTTTCATGGAAATTTATGTTGTTGCACCTTTTTAGCCAATGTGTGTTAATTAATAGTTGTTCAATGTGCCAAATAACTGTTGCTGATTTGAGGGGAACCAATGGGAAGCCTTCTTTTCTGAACTTTTGACCCTTCTCACCGTGGACTTGGCAAAAGCCAAAAAAGGAAAAAAAAGAGACAAAAAAAAAATAAAATAAAAAAAAAAAACAAAAAAAACCGACCACACACACACACACACCCACACACTCTCTCAAATTCACACACATGAACTTTGCGGTGAACATTCTTGAAGGGTACAAAACTGTGACCAAACATTTTCCCGGAGAGGAGGTGCGTCTGTGCATTTCTGGGTTTCTACCACGTTGCCATTGGGACTCTGGCCACACGCTGATCCAGCTCTGCTCTCTCCTTCCTTTCACACTGTATATGTCATGTGAATGTGTGAGCATATGTGCGCGCTTCATTACCGCTTTCTGTGTTCACCCAGTGGACATTTTTATTATTATTATTATTATTTTTCCTCAGATTCTCTGGTCAAAACACACTCAACACCAGATGATTTAAAAAGGATGGCGTATAGGAAAAACATTCAAAGTATATATAAATATATGTGTATATGAAATGACAAAATGCTCTAGGTTTATTTAAAAGATTTATCGTAGAAAACAAAATGTTTGGGGGAGGTTGGGGGGGTTTTGATGTGAGTAATAATTGTTTGTGGTGAAGAATTCAGCTTGAATCTTGCACATAAAGACTTTAGATATTGTACCTGCGAGTTTCAGATGATTATTTTTGTTTAAATGCCGGACTCTTTGCTCTTTCATATTTATTGCGTGTGCGGGGAGCTCGCTCTCTCTCTCTCTCTCTCTCTCTCTCTCTCTCTATCTTGCGTCGTCTCTCCTCCACGTGTATGAGCTCTCAGCTGAGCGCTCCCTGTAGAAACCCCCCACCCCCAACCCCCACCCCAGTTTACACCCATCAGAAAGTTTTGTTTTTCATATGTCACAAACACAAATACTACTGGCTTTGGGTTATTACCATTACGGTTCTGAAAATACTGATATATAATTGATAATATTCAATGATTATTATTAAAATTTATTTTATTTCAATTATTTTTTTGTTTGTTTGTTTGTTTTCCAAACAGGTAGGAAATTACGTGTTGGACTGCTTGTAAAAACAGTTCATGAATAAAAATCCTTTTTCCGTGTTGCCTCCTGTTACCTTTGCATTACTTTCTGCATGGACACATATTTTAAACATGTTGACGGGAAGTACAAAATATGACATTCTTCATCTTATGAAATTGTCAAAGTCCACTCACTAGCTTTTTCTGAAGTTTTCAACTATATAATGTCTTCTATGTTTCTGGAATGAGCTTTTCATACCTGACATTAAGTCAGAAATTCAAAGGGGGCAGTGGGCTAAACTGTCCAAAGTGACAGCTCTGTCTACCGATGATGAGAGCGCTGAACACGGCTAGTAGGTGGGGTTGGTGTTTCCTTTTAAAGATGAGCATCACTGACACGCTTAGGCCTCAAACGTGACAAATGAATCCTGAATCCGGGTTTTCTTAAAACTGCATCTTTTTCTGGAACCAGCACTAAAGCCTCATTCAGACAGGTTTACAGTTTCTGTCGACGCATTTACCCTGATAGTGATGGCAATTGTCCATAATCCTTACTGAACTTTGGCAAACTCATGAAAGTGACAGTGTTTTTCTGTCGTCATTGTTCAAACCAAGTAAAAAGGTAAAATACATCTGCACAGCAGCAGGGAGAAATGAACAGTCAACTGTAATAACAGGATTAAACTCACAGCTGCAGCCATTCGGTCTAAATAGTCTTTGCTCTTAATGAAAATTGTGATTTATCAAAACAAATTTTCACACATTTTTATTTAGTTGTTTTGGTTTGCATGTGTTTTCCCTTGTCTAGAGGTGGATGAAGTACTCAGAAATTGTACCTAAGTAAAAGGTCAAATACACAAAATAAAAATGTACTGTATAATGGAATTGACTGATTGTGACATAAATTATGGTTGAAACAATTTGATGATCTGATGCCTTTTCCACTGATAAAAATGTCCTGACAGCTGAACGTAAGGTGAGGACGCACAGGTTAAATGGTAAACGGTCGGCACTTATCTACCTTAAAGCGATTTACACTGCTTCCTTTTTTAATCTTAACTTTGATTAGAACTGTAGTGGAGTGAAAGTCCGAGCTGCCATGATCAAATCTGCGTAAAGTACAGATGCATGAAGAATGTACTGAAGTACAGTAACTAAGTACTTGAACCTGAGCCACTGTACTCGCTTGACAGAAGTACAGAAGGGAGTTGAAGTACATGTAGCAGTATTACAGTCCGTGAATTGGCCAACACGACTTTCTTTGACAGTGTGTTTATATAAATGTTTCCAGGAGACTGTGTTGCTGGTTTTTGCCCCTCCTCACAAAAACCAGGAGGGGCCTCTTCCTCCTCCTCCTCACCCTTCTCCCCCAGCTGCAGCTGTCAATCAAACCAGACAGCTGATGCGTTGCAGATCTGTACATATGCACTTGTGTCCTCAGTCGGGAGCAGCTGGTGTCTATTGTCACCCCCCCCCCCCCTTCATCCACGCACCTTTAGAAAACAGTTGGAATCTCACAAACCCCAGTTTCCCCCATTACGGCTTGTCCTGTGTCGTCTCCTTGTCCTTCTAATGTGTGTTTAAGTAACAGCCAGGTCTCCAACAGGCTTGTGTCCCCTCCCTCCCCCACTCCGCCTGCAGATATTTATAGAGGAATCGTCTGTCAACCCTGTTCTCTTGCTTATCTGTGTGTGTGTGTGTCTGCAGACCCCTGCGTGTCACTCTATTTCTGCCCATTGCTGCATGCCCCACACAGTCTGTCTTGTCTTGTCCAGTGTGAGAGTCTGTGGTGGTGCTTGGGTGACAGTGGGATTCTCATTTGGCCTCACAGGATTTCTGGATCTGGATCCTTAAACCGTGTCTTTGACGTTTTTCGAAGGTATGTTGCTGTCAGTGGTAATGAGATTGTCCAGGCTTTATTTGAGCTGGTTCACAGAGACGGGCCCTGTGTCCTACAGGAACCAGGCTGTGACTTGACACTGCTCACACCAGCTCACTTTCAGTCTCCTTCACTGAAACGTTGGCTTGATTTTTATTCTGAAGTGTCTCTGAGCATTTGTAGACCAGCCACAGGCCAAAAACACTGGGAATCTGTTCCTGTGACGTATTGTTATGGATTCATCCGGTGAAATGTTGTCGAATCAACTTAATATCAAAACCAGTTTATCACAGTGAGAAGTTTGTTTTCTCTCTTGCAAAGAACCTCGCTCTGTTGAAAACGGAGTTGATCACAGACTCTAACACAACCACTCACTCGCAGGAAAAGTTTGGTGATTTTCTATATATTTTTTAATTGTCTACAGATACGATAAAAACTAAAACTCAACGATTTGTGTCAGTTTGTTAAGATGTGTGAATCCAGAATCTTCATCTGTGCCCCGGAGCCTTGATATGGGTCGATGTGGGCTGTTAAAGAAAACCCATTTTCAGTGGAAACACCTCATGTCCTCAAAGATAAACTTGAAATTTTGGAATTGTATTTGTGCTTGGTTCAGATGGAAAAGTTGCTTTAAGCAAAACGCCCCAAGTTGCTTAGAGGTTCATCAAATGTAATGTAAACGTGACTTAAACCAAACCAAAAACATCAGGTCGGTGTAGAGTGATGAGGAAACTGTGACCTTCCTCACATTGATCCATAAACAAACAGAAATGTCAGATTGTGGTATATTGATGATATGATATATTCACATAAAGCTAGAGGACAGAAAAAAAGCATCAATTCACTTATTTTGGTGCAAATTATCTCCAAATGTAAAAATGAGCTTTTCCTGCTTCTACTGCCTTAACTCATTTATTAATTTAGCGTTTACTGAGGTTCGGACGTCCATTAGAAAGTTATAATGGGGGGAGTTGTCCACCAGCTTCTGTCACTTTCCTCACTCTCTGTCTCTGTCCACTAGCAGGTTGTGTGTCTTCCTCTGTGCACACCCACTGCCGCCTCCACCGCTCTGACATCACATCTGGCTGACATCTGTGTGACGCACCTGTCCCCTCCCCCCCCACCACACACACACACACACAACCCTGAGCCACCTACGGTCCCGTCCCCTGAGCAACGATGGCCCTGTCTTCACGCTTAAAACTGTGGGAGCAGAAGGGAGGTGGAGAACTGTTGCATGCGTGCATGAACATCTAATGTTTGATCTCAAATGCGTGTGTGTGTGTGTTGTGTAGTAGGACGTTGCGTTGATCACATGCCTGAATCATCGTGGCGTCTGTGAGGTCTTGTTGCTGTGGTTGGCCTGTTAGTCATTCCGCATGTACAAGTGAGAGCTTTTTAAAGCCTCATACTGTCACTGAGGTTTGTGGTTTGAAGCTGACAGCAGCGGATATTTGTGTTCATAGCTTTGGAAGTAAAAATACCTTTATGTAAACTATAAGTCCTCCCTTATTGTACTTTTGACTGGTATTAGTACTCGTTGAAAAAATACTTGAACTTTTTACTTTAATGCCAGTAAAAAAAAACATGAGATGTCAACACACATTTCTATCTATTTCTTTACTAACATTGAGTAAATGAATGTTAAATTGTTTTATTGAAACAATTAAATTATTATTTGATGTATAAAAGAAAAAAACGTTATTAGTACAGTGCAGCTAATATAAAACTGCAAACACATTTGCTTTTTATCACGAGTGTATTTGCAGCCACATCATGTTTTGTCAGTGAAGGAATGTTTCAAAAAGTTCTTTTCCTGCTCTTCATAGTGTCATAGTGCCCACAGAGTTCATCAGAGACTCATGAATATTCAGCCGTCACACTGGGAAACATCGAGTCTCAGGTGGACATAAAAGGGCATTTGTGAGGGGAAACCTTCACGGATGCTGTCGGAAGCAGGAAGGTTTATTTGCATTTGCATAAGTCACACTTAATTTTCTATTGAAACCATCTTGAAGAATTCTGAACTTTTCCTTTAATAATGAGGTTAAGTTGAGAATTAACAAAAATAACAAGATGCAAATACACAAAAACATTTTTGTTGATCAGTAGAATGTCCCGTTTGTCTGGATATAGTTTTACATATTTTCATGGTTAATGTTGGAAAAAAGACTGTGATCTGACTTAATAAAATAAAAAGTCAGACACAACATGTTGATCAGCCTTTGTTGCCCAAACGTAACCACTCAAACGAAACTGAGCAGGTGAACTGTGACGTGACAGCTTTGCAGTTTGCGCCCAAATTGTCTCCGTGCACATTTTAAACATAATCCACCCACTAATCATGGTCCCCGCACAAAACACAAATGATCTATTTAGTTTAGTTGCACGGGAACCTCATTTGTAAGAGACAGGTTTGGTCAAAAAGGCTGGAAACCACTAGTTAAACCTTTAAAACAAAAAATCGATAATTGCAGCTCAGAAAGAAATAGGAGTAAAAAGCACAATATTCTCCTCTGAAAGGTCGAGAGGTATAAAGTACACGGACTAAATGTATTTAATTTCTTTCCACCTCTGGTTATTTTGTAGAAAGTTAAAATTTTGATTAACATATCGAATGTCATTGAGTTATACTGAAGTACTTCGTGAGCAAGGACCCCACACTCAAATCTGATCTAAAGGAACAGTAGCATCTGCTGGATAGGGACTGGGATGGAGGATGGAACGGGATGATTTCTGGAGGGAGGAACCATGGGCCAGGAGGACTGCGACTTGGCGATTGGACATAAACAAAGGGTGGGGAATACGAAACACAGCAGGAGGGTGTTTCCAGACCAGTGTTTGAGGTGTGGTCCTGCTCCTCGACTTTACATATTAATCCCCATTTAATCAACAGGCAGTTAGACTGAGCTTACTTTGCCCCGTTAAGTCGCCTTCGTGCAGCTGAAAGCTTCGCCCTGCCTGTTCCTCCAGGAAGTTTTCTCATGATTACACAGTGTAGCTTGTCGAAGAATGTGAAACAGCTGTGCTACTGACCTTTATCACATTCTCCATTGTGGCAGCGGGTGATGCCTATTAGTTAAATGTCAGGCCCCCGGCCTGTTTGGCACTTTTCCCTCCCTAATGGTGCTCGTCACAGCCGCTGACTCACGTTTCCTCGTAAAGCCCGGAACACACTCCGAAAAACATTTCAAATTATACTCGACTGTCACGAGAGAGATTTAAGTCATAGGGACCAAATCCCAGCTGTGCACAGCTGAGCACGTGCAGTAAACGAGCGAGAAGATTCTTGGGTTTTATAGTGTGTGTCCAGGTTTTGAGGTACCTCTGTCTCTGCGGCCACGTCTACGTGATGCTGCATTGATATCCAACTAATTTCTGTTGCCAAATATGGTCAGTGGAAATATTTAGTCTGTGAATTAAGATTCTTGGCAACACTGATTTTGGAAAAGTCAAAGGACGGCTCCAGTTTTTCCCACGCATCAGTCGTGCGGTTTCCATCTGTGGTTAAGTTAAGGCAACAAAAGCACTAAGTTCAGAGAACGGTGGTGTTAAATATTAAAATCATACATTTAATCATTAGCCATCACAGCAAGTGGTCTGTGTACCTGAACAGTGTTTGCTACAATAGTGAGAAAATGTTTTAGCAGACGACATTTCAGAACAAAGCACAAAGTGCAGAGCTGGTAATGGATTCATTGATTGACAGCAGATTCATAATCAACAACAATTCTTATTAGAGATGTCCCGATGCCAATACCAATATAAGGTATCGGGCCCAATCCTGCCTTTATGTAAAACGTCTCTGATGCTGTGTCCGATACCACGTCAGCATGTCTGTGGTTTAGAGCTGTTTGAAGACAATCGATGTGGACAAAAGTAAAGCTGAACGCAAACTCAAAATCCTAAGATCTAGTTAGTAATTTCAAGACCTACTTACATGTTTCTTCATCAACAATTACTCATTTACTAAATACTAATACAAAGTATACAGCATATTAAGTGTTGTGACTTAATACTGCTAAGATTATATTTCATTGCCACTATTTTTGCATTTTGTACAGGATTTGTACTTGCATTTCTAAATTGTGAAGGTGGCAATATTAAGATTAATGGTGGAAACACAAATGCATGAACCTGCATTTGATACTTCCACTTAATTTCCAAATTACAATTACATGTACATCTTACTGTATATCTCCTGTAGTGTGTAATAATCAAAAGAAAAAAGGCCATTTTCACTTTGTGTGTAATAGATGAAAATGAGTTTTGAATTCAATTCTGAACCTTAAATTTACTTTTCTCCAATATACTCAGTCTGCAAAAAAAGTGCGTTTGGGACGTCCCTCATTCTTTCAATAATAATTCTGTGTATTTTTAAAGCGGTTAACGCAGGTACAATTCCATTCGACTCGACAGTACTGATAGTACTGATAGTACTGACAGTACTGATAGTACTGGGATGAACCTGGACAAAATGTATTTCCACTGCAGAAGCTTTGCTGCCTCACTGCTGTTTTTGTGAACGAAGTGCATGTTTGGCTTTTAACCTCGGTGCTTTCCCCACGTTTGTGCACCAACCTGCCGTACAAGTCTACCACATAATGACTCTCTGTTTCCATCATAACCCCACCTGTCCTCTCGCGAACCGACGGGACCACAGATAAAGGAGGAGAACAAGCAGGTGGCCACAGCCGTGCCCCCGCCGCCGCTGTCAGCGCTGCCGGGCGGCTTCCTCAAACAGCTGGTCAGGGAAACCGAGAAGGAGACCAAACATAAGGAGCCGGAGGTCAAAGAGGAGAGAGCAGTGAGTGTTTGTTCATTCACATCAGTTTAAACTAGTTGTTGAAGGACACAATAAAGTTTATTTCTGTTCAAATCAACTTCATTTTTATAGCAACCATTCACAAGTCAACTCAAGGTACTTTACAGAATAAAGTCAAGACTATACAAATATGTACAGGAAACCCAACGAATCCCAAAAGAAAAGGTTTGTATGGTATAGATAAGCCATTAGCTAGTTAGCGTAGCTTAGCATAAAGGGGAAAGAGGCTGGACACTCATTAATGTTAGATTATTTGTTCCATCATTTTGTTTTATTTCATGTACGAATGAACTGAACTGTAAATCCACAAAGAAAAAAGTTCTTTCTATCTGTTTCCATTCTTTATGCTAAGCTATGCTAACTAGCTAGTTAGCAACCAGCTAGTTAGCATAGCCTAGCATAAAGGGGAAACAGCTGGTCTGCCTCTGTGGCTTTAAACACATAGTTATTTTAATGTTGTTATTACCCAACACATTGAATTCCGTTATTTTTTATGTACATAAACGAACTGCAAAACAAGAAACCACGAAAACCAAAGAAACAGTTGCTTCCATCTGTTTCCAGTCTTAATGCTAAGCTATGCTAACTAGCTTTGTCACACACGAAGCAAACAGTTAAATTAGTTAGTTAGTTAGTTGTGTGTTTGCATGTGTCTGTTGAGCTTTCTAGACTGAGCGCACAGACGTGTTCGGGCTTTTCATCTGTCAGAATGAAAACAAAGTCCATTCAGCAAAATGTCACACTGCTCCTTTAAAGGACCAGACTGATTCTCTGTTTCACCCCCAGCAACCAAGCAAACTGAGCAACAACCTCGTGCAACAGTTCCTTGTCCCAGATCAGACTCCCCCGATCCTCGAAGCGGAGATGTCCCTCCGGGCTGAACAACTGATGGGCGGCAGCAAACAGGGACGCAGCTCAGCCCAGTCGGACGGCAGGTCCTCGTCTCAGAGACTCGTCATGTCTCCTGACCCCGGAAACAAACCGCAAACCAAGCAGGCTGTGATACCGGAGCCGCGTAAGCAGTTGCAGGACGTGAGGTCAGAGAAGAAAACCAAGAAGACGCCACAGGCTCAGGAGGACAAGAGAGAGGAGGTGAAGCCGGTGAAGAAAGAGGAGGAGAGCATGTCGGAGAGGCAGGAACCAGATGGAAGGCAAGCGGACGCAGCCATGACAGAGCCTGACAGGAGAGAGGTGAGGACTCTGTGCCTCTGAAGTCAGTTATAGATTTTCCAACGAGATGTTGTACAGTGTGCAGTAATTATATCACAAGTACTTTGCTTTTTGTCTCTGCCCCCTGTGCTTCTGTCTCAGGTGAAGGATGTGTGGTATGAAGCTGGAACTGTGTGGTACGTCCACAAGGATGGTTTCACCCGCGGTGAGACATGAAAACACACACACACACACACACAATCGCAATAAATAGCTCATTTTACATGTTTGCCACAGTTTGGTCAATTTGTTTAAATCCCGTCTGCACTGCAAGCTTTCAAACCACATCGTCGGCTTCACAGACTGAAACACAACAGCTGTTCAAACTTACATTATTTGGTTAAAATTGCTGAGTTCTTAACAAAATGCACTTCTTACTAGTTTTGATCATGTTCGTGGTAATTGCACGGCGAACAAACCCATTTAGCTGTTGTGCGTGAGTGAAGCTAACTTAAAACAAGTCAGTGCAGTACTGCATGAATAAAGCTAATCGACACAAGAAGCCCCGTTATTTGTGCACAGCAGAGAACGAGAGACAGGGGAGAGTGGAGGGTTAGATGAGGGTGAAGCCCCCCTTAGTAGTATAGTGTATATACTAATATAGTACACTAGTAATGCATTTTAATAAACTTTAGGGGGGTCAACAAAGTAAAAAGTAAAAAGTTGTGCATAACAGATTTTCAAATCAACATGGTTACACAGGTAACATTTACTTTTTTGTTAAGGAAATCAGTTTGTATGGTTTTGTTCAAGTAGCTACAACTCAGATGTTCAGAGTTCCAGGAAATAAATGAGCATACTGCACTTGATAAGCATTTGTAAGTACAAATACACGTCCCGTTCCAGTTTCCAGTGTGGTTAACATGATAAAAGAGGCTTTAATCGCTTAAACGGTTTTTCCATTTAAAACTGTTCAGTATAAGTTTTGAGTTGTCAGGTATAACAGCCACTGTCTCTAAATGAATAACTTATTATTGAATTTTTAACATTTAAATTCTCAAAAAACAACAACTCAGAAACAACTTTTTAAAACCAATGTACATTTCATTTTTAGATTATTTTACACTGTTGAAAGGCACAAAACGTTCTGATTTCTAGCTGCTTGAGTGATCTTGCAAAGAAAGATGGCAGCAGGAAGTAACCGATACCAGCCGGAAGTTGTTAGTTCCTGCAGAAAATGGACTGTCTCTCATTACAGCCACTCAGCTGAAGCCTGACGAGGGCACACCTGAACTCCCAGAAGGGCGTGTGAGGGTCCGCCTGCAGACAGACGGGTCTCTGCATGACGTCACAGAGTATGACATTGAAAAGGTAGCTCCGTTTTTACATATACTGCTCTCCAAAGTAATGACGTCACCACGGACCGACTGTCTCCTCTCATCCCGTCCCGCAGTGTAACCCCGCAGAACTGGACCTGTGTGAGGATCTGAGTGACCTGCAGGCTGTGAATGAATGCGGAGTTCTGCACACGCTGAGCAGTCGAGCTAAAGCCAACATGCCGCTCACGCAGGCGGGACCCAACTTGGTGAACGTGTGGCCTCCGTTACAGACGCACAGCAAGGTGCCACTTTGTCAATGACGCATAAACTTTCCACACACTTAGAGTCTGAATGCACAGTTAGTGGTATTTTTGTTTGTTTTTTCCCGTTTGTTTAAGCCTGATAAAGTAAAACGTACATCGCAGTTGATCCAGTGTTCACTTCTAAACCCCCGACAATGATTCAAAGTCAGTAAATCGTTTCCCATTTTTCTTGAAAGTGACTGAAATGATCATTCAGCTTTTTATGGCTCTAAACCCGTTTCATTTGTTGGCGCTTGTTTTCTGTCAGACTCCAAAGTCCCGGCGCGGGGAGTCAGTGTGGGACGCTCCACCGGCCCTGGCCGCTCTGGTCAAACGCGTGTACGTGTCCATGGTCGGCACCAGGAGAGACCACAGCGTGTGCGCGCTGGGACGCAGTGGCACGGGGAAGAGCACCGCGTGCCACGCCTTCACGCTCGCCCTGCTCAAACAGGCTGGAACCACGGGGGAGAACATCAGCGGTGAGTGCAGCCGCCGCAGGGATCACGCGCCGTGCTCTGCGGACGCCTAACGGGTCTCTTTGTGTTTCCCCAGTGGAGCGCGTGCAGGCCATGTTCACCGTCCTCAGGTCGTTTGGCTGTGTGAGCTCGCAGCACAGCAACGCTTCCTCTCGATTCGCCATGGTCTTCTCACTGGACTTCAACCACGCGGGGCAGGCTGCTGCCGGACACCTACAGGCAACACAAATACGCATTTTACAGTGTCACACATGTCTTCTTCTGTTTCTGTCCACCTTCTCAACCCCCGGTCTCTCCTGCCTTTCCATCAGACCATGATGCTGGACAAATGGAAAGTGTGTCAGAGGACTCAGGGAGAGAGTAACTTCCTTGTCTTCTCTCAGATGCTGGCAGGACTTAACACCGAGATGAGGTAAATCTCCAGTGATTGACAGTAGGTTTACTCCACAAGGACTTTAGGCTTCTTTCAAATTCATTTTCACAACATTTCAGAGAGAAATATCCTACTTCTGCTGCTCCACATTTATTTGTTCAATATTTCCCATTTCTGTTTATATGTAATCTTTTTTTCAGATGTTTCCATCCCGTGTAAATCACAATACATTAAAGAAAAGTCCACAACTGTAAACATGTTTCTCGCCCATTATATTTTCATGAGCCTAACGCTGACAACCAGTAGACTAAAGTAACTGCATACAAGCTGGTTAAAACTAGCTTCGCAAAAGGTACTTTTACTTTTGATATTTACCGTATAAGTGAAGCTACTCCGAACACAGGCCATGGTGGTAATTTCCATTAAAACCCTTTTCAGGACTGCACTCGAACGCGCATGTCTTTAGACTGTGGCAGCAAACCAGAGGACGCAGAAGAAATCCACTCAAACATAGGGGAAGAAAAGGAAAATGCAGATTCTAAAGATATGATAATTAAAGTGGTAAACACATTAGAGCATCAATAATTATAATCCAATAATAAAATGAGCCGTCCAGCATAAAGAGGCCTTTAACTTTTGTTACTTCAAGTATTTTTTTGAGCAAAAACGTTTGGGCTTTTACTCATGTACCAATTAAATGCAGGACTTGTAACAAAGTATTTCTACACTGTGGTACTTACTGTAAGTAAATGATCTGAATACTTCATCACTGCATTATTCTGTTTTTTGGGTAACTTAATGCTTAAAGGACGACTTCACTTATTTCCAACTTGCTTTCTACGGCTTTAGTTTAGGGTGTAAATGTACATTCATGCTTGTAAACCTCCCTCTGACTTCCCTATATTCAATTATTCTTCTGCTTCTAGCTGGAAATTTCCTCCAGATGAGTTTTTCATCATTATGAGTTCAGATGATGTCATCTGGAGGAGCTCTGGAAAAGCCGGTTGACCATGATTACAACCTTAATGAGAGTAACAAGATGACACAATCCTCTAAGTGATGTCATGTGGAGGCATTTTTCAGCTAGAAGTAGAGAAATATTTTAATAGTGAAGTCAGGGGGAATTTTACGTACTTTTTTTACTTAGGTGAAAATTGTATATTTTTACTGTGTGTTTTAGTGCAATACTTAAAGAAAGGATGTGGGTACTTGTACCAACACTAAATAACCACCTAGTCTTATTTTTTCCTTAGGACAGAACTGCAGCTGCACCAGCTTCCTGAATCCAACTCCTTTGGTATTGTTCATCCCACCAAGGTACAGTAAGTGCAACAGAAGAGTGGGCTTTACTGTAATGTGGGAGTGTGTCGGGCTGTGTGTGTGTGTGTGTGTGTGTGTGTGTGTGTGGGGGGGGGTGGGGGGGGGGGCAGATATGTAGCCGAACCTCTTCGTCCTCACTGCCAAAGAGAATCAGGGCACATTAACACATAGCAGTGCACAACAAATGGTTGGGGGCCTGGTGGCTCAATGGGTAGAGCATTGAGTTGGAATGCATAAGGCCACAGGATCGAACCCCACCAGATGTGGCCCCGCTCAGCCATCAAGGGCCACCTTATCCGAGCTCTGATGAAATGGGATGGTTGCAGCAGAAAGGGCATCCAAATCACGGTGCGGAGCACGTTCCACTGTGGCGACTTCCTGAAGGGAGAAGCCGAAAGCCGTTGACTTTTGTGCAAATCACATAGTTAGGGTTAGTAATGGGAATAACAGGGCGTGACTTGGTTATATTCACCTCACACAGCTCTTCACATGAAGAACATTGCCAAATCCCCATGAATTACACGCTAACAAACACGTAGTTCTGTGTGTTTACCCGTGTTCCTATGAGCCTGTGCTCTTTTTAAAAGAGGCCAAAGCCAATGAAATGATCCATGTTGATGAATCTGAGGCAGTGATGGGGGGGGTTGTGACTCAGCTCTTCTCCACCTTATTAGGTGGCTGCTTTTTCAGAGACAGAACATTAGTCTTCTCTCCGTGTGTGTGTGTGTGTGTGTGTGTGTGTGTGTGTGTTTTCCCAGGTCGAGGAGAAACAGCATGCGTCCGTTGCCTTCACCAAGCTGCTGACTGCCATGGAAACGCTGGGCTTCTCAGCCAGTGAGCAGAAGGCGATATGGCATGTTCTGGCTGGTATTTACCATCTGGGAGCCGCTGGGGCTTGTAAAGGTAACACTGATTCATCATCATCAGCATCATCATCATCATCATCACTCACACTGTGTTAGTGAGACTTCTGCATGGACACACATTTGTCTTTCTACATGTGTGAGGGTACTCACTGCTCTAAATGGTCCCTCCATTCACACATCTACACCTTTAAAATTACTCTGCTCTGAATAATAAACAGTTTTGTTTCACAAAGTCTATTTAAAAACATTTCTCCTCCATTTTTTTCTGTATGCAAAAATTGATCATTTTGAATATTTAACTCAACCCAAGATATCTCCTGTAGTTATCGTGACACCTGAAGTGTTTTATTAGACTGTAATCAGCATCCAAAATATTTAGTTCACAAATTATGCTTCTATGTGCACGTGTTCTAGTTTTAAGCTCAGGGAGGATGTTGGGGGAGAAAAGGTGGTGGAGGGGGGCAAACACATGGTTTGGCAGTGGGAAGGTGCCATTTGTTTCCCACCTTGAACAGGCAGCTTGAATCTTTACCCAAATCACAACCTTTACCTAAACCTACCGCAGATGTTTTGTGGGTATGTACATAGGAAGGTTGTATCCATGTGAAGAAGTTGTTCTAATATATTGGAATAATAGTATCCTGTTATGAAATCATAAAATGAAATGGGTGAATTTCCTGTTGCTCTGTCTAACCAACCTTATTCCCTTTGTTTCTTACTCTTTTGTTATTTTGTAGGTGCAGCATTGTTTCTTCTTGTCTGCGTGATGCGAACATTTGGTGCAAAATCTTAAATACCACGTTTCCTATTAATATGGAATTTTTTTATAGGACATTTAAAAAATGTAAAGTTGTTTAAATAAATAAAAAAAAGGAGCTAATACGTAGCTGAACACATTTAACTGTCATGCACTCTGAGTTAAACTTGACTAAATCCAGATGTGCATGCACAGATGTGGACCACTTTTACTCTGTCCACTTCACACCATGATGGAGAAAACGCACCAGAAATCCCCCAAACCCTTCCAACCATAGCAGGAAAAAGGAGAAACAAGCACTTTGCAATTTCCTTAACCCTCACCTCAGTAGCAGCCTGTCCTCTCTGCGTTCTTTCCTTTGCACAGTGGGCAGGAGACAGTTTGTGAATTTCGACAGCGCTCAGGTGGCCAGCGGCGTGCTGGGGTGTGAGGGAGAAGAGCTGCAAACCGCCGTCTTTAAACATCACCTCCGACAGCTGCTGCAGAGAGCCACCGGAGGCAGCAGAGACAGAAGTCCTGCAGCAGAGGCAGAGGAGGGTGAGACACACACACACACACTGACTCACTGAAGGCTTGTGGGTGTTAGTCGTCCTGTGTGGGTGTGGCACTGCAGAAGCTGAGGGATGGAAGTGGAGCGACCACGTGTCTCTTCTTAGAATCCTCACCACCAGTGGGGCATTGGTAGAGCCGTAGCCAGGATTCAGAAATAGGTCAGGAGTGAAGATGCTTAAATGATTTACATTTCACTGACTTTATTTAGTTTGAGTTTTATTTAAAGATCAACTAAACACCACATCAGCCCTTTACATATTAAAAAAAAACCCTAATGAGAGGCAGAGAACAGTATTTGTAAAAAATACCCTTTAGCATCAATTTGAATAACGGAAACACTATTATCTTAGACAAATAATTAATTATTTATATGAAATGATTTATTCATCAGGCCTGTCATCAGTTTATTTCAACTGTTGTGTTTCCAAAAGTGTTAGAAGCCACCATAAAAGTAAAAACTGTTAAATTTAAAAGCAAACAAAAATGCTGCCAGAAAAGACCAGAAAAGACCCATCTTGTGATCATCAATATCTAATAAATTCCATTTTAGTAGCTCACCAATGAATCAGTGTTGGACGGACAAACTGGCCTATCACCGTCCTAAAGTGTGTTTTATCTCTTTAGGCCCCAGGATGACGGCTTCTCAGTGTGTTGATGGAATGGCTGCCGGACTCTATGAAGAACTCTTCGCCGCCATAGTGTCACTCATCAACAGGTACGTGGGCGTCCACACTCAGCGGAGTAGTTATGAGCAGCTGCGGTTGTTAAGGGGATAGAGCAGGACGTCGATACGTCACAGTGGTGGGGGAGCCTACTCGGGCCCGGGAAGACAGGAAGGGAGACTAAATGCTGACAGAGACACATGAGAGACTAAAAAGAGAGGAAAATAAAAGTTACTAAAAAGAGGCGATGTGAGCGATGTGAGGCACTTCTTCCTACGAACGCTGCTGCTAAATGATGTAAATGATCTAAATGTATCAGCTCTGGAGAACAAAGTGTTCAATGGAGCCAAACACAAGACCGAATAAAGGTTTTCACGAATTTAATTAATGTAGTCAAATTTATCTTCACCTTGTGTTTAGGGTGGAAAGTACAAGTTTCACTACAAAACGTGCAAATGTTTAGCACAGTAATTATAACTCAAGGCCAAAGTGCTTTCGGAAGCTTTCAGCCTTCGCCTGCTCAGTGTTCACACATACCAGGCGTCCTCAGTCTCGGTCTCATGGTACATTCACCGTTCAGACCCTAAAGTCAGTCCAAGTGACATGCATACACTGCAAATGTGTGACGGCGTGTGCTTTGTGTGCAGGGCTCTGAGCGGTCAGCAGCTGGCGTTAGCCTCTGTGATGGTGGTGGACACGCCGGGCCTGAGGAATCCGAGACACTGCGCAGAGGAGCGGGGAGCCAGCTGGTCCGAGCTCTGTCACAACTACCTGCAAGAGAGGCTGCTGGAGCACTACCACACACACACCTTCGCACACACACTGGAGAGATACGCACAGGTAACACTCGTAGACGTCGCACGCTCAAAGCAGGGTTTAGAGAATCGTACCGCACGGTTTTCTGAAATACGTGTTGTCGGCACTTAGCAGTTCTCTTCTATAGTGTGTTGCGCCTGTAAAGTGGTTTCAGAACTTTCAACTTCAGCATAACCAGCTTTTTGGTGCAGCTTGGTGGTCACCAGGGTCCAGATAGCAAATTCTTGAAACAAGAGTGTTATAAGCACAGATCCACTGTGATACTGTTGCTGCCTGGTTTGGTTTTTCCACCACCTGGTTGCAGATCAGACAGCGCCCACAAGATGCTCATCTTTTAAGCTCGGCTGGAAACTCCACATTTCCCTCAACCATCTTTGACGACTTATGGCTAATATCGATCATCTTTTCCTGCCCCACATTGGTCCAGACTAAAATCTCTCAGTAGCTATTGACAGTAGAAGAAGAACAGTAGAATTGGTATCTTTAGAGCTTAGTGCAGTCGGGTTGAGGTTATCTGTAATTTCTTGCAAAGACGGTGCTGAATTCTTGTGCACATTCTTGTGTGTCCCTCAAGATGAATTTTAAGAGACAAACGTTTAATCCAGAGCTTTAATTGAGTTCAGCTGTAATGTAGGTTTATGACCCAATGCTGCAAAACTAATTACATTCCCATCAGGCTCAGCTGTACTTTGTCTTCACTGCTAATTAGCAAATGTTTGCAGGGGCCCTCTTGAGACCATATTTTATACATTTTAATCAATCATTACAGTAATTTCTGATTTACAGATTTACACCAGTTCAGCTTTTAACTGAAGAAGAACTACTTTAATAAACTCGTAATTTAAGCTGCGGCCCCGTGTCAAGTTCTTCTGCTCCAAAAGCTTTTTCAATTTCTGACAGCGAACTGTGCACAGTCTCTCAGGAGACATGACGAAGAACCTGCTTTCCAACTTTCCAAACAGACTTTACCGAACTGTTAACACTCCTGTTTACAGAGTTGATGGGTCCATTTGTTTATTCTGCGTCTGAACAATCCATTAATCCTTGTTCACGTCAGAGAGCACGTTCAAAGGGGCCTCGAAAAAGACGATTTCTCAGGAACTTGCAGCTTCGTTCACCGTACAGTTTGAAGGGAAACTAGAACGCGCAGGTCTCTGCTGGGGTTGGAGGGTCACACAGAAATCATTAGGCCCACTGAACACTGGCCATGTGTTGACTGTTACAGGAGAAGGTCCCGGTGAAGTTTGACTGTCCAGAGAGCAGCCCGGCCGAGGTTGTTTCTGCCATCGACCAACCACCTCCACAGGTACGCGGCTCATACAACATACGGCAACGACAATTATAGCTCCATGATTTCTGACTTTACAAGGTGAAGGAATAATTTCCACTGGGGACAGTAAGTAACATGTCCGTCACTCATTTCTCTGTTTAAGTTCAGATGATCCAGAGAAGAGAAGAGAAGAGTTTAGAAAGCATTTCCTATAGGCAGATACTCACAATGATCATTTCCCTTTTCAGTAGACAGGTCTGTCTGTAAACTCAGCTTAGAGAAGCTCATGAAATTAACAGCTCAATTGGGTGTTTTAAGTCTTCTGCTCTGCCAAGAGTTTGGAACCTCTTCTTCACGTTTTCATCTCCAGTCAGTTCGATTATGGCAACTCCCCGTTCTCTGATATCAGTAGTAAAAATCTCTCTTCTAGCTGCAGTTTGATAAAACCTTCAGATCTTCAGAGGCCTCTCTTCTCATCTCAACTCAAACTTAAAGGTCACCGGGTCTTCACGGTCAGGAATCACTTTGGAGTCACTTTCTCGATGAGACCCGAGTTGCAGAAGTTGATTTTTTTTTTTTTTTTTTTTTTAGTGATCCAGTGTTGATAGTGGAAAACACTTTGTGACTGCGTTTTGAAAAGTGCTATATAATTAAAGAAGTGTTGATGTGCTCATTAGCCTTCGGTTATTCGCATGCACAGAACAGCGGCAGCAGCAGCAATCGGTGCTTATTTAGCAGACTTTACTTCTAAATATGCTAATACAGTTTGTTGAAATCCAAATTGGGGCTGCTTTACTCAGCTGTTTCCTCCTGAGAGGATCAGTATGTTGAAAATGCATTTTGTCCTTTGTGGTTTTCTTTTCACGGCCTCCTCTATCTAACAGAGCCAGGAATTCTCAAAGACAAAACAGCAGCGGCTCGTTTTGCTCGTTCGTGGTAATTACGTATTTTTGCGTGTTTATTTGAGGTTCGGGCGGCAGATGGAGACCCCAGAGGTCTGTTATGGGTTCTGGATGAGGAGATGGTGACGCCAGCCTCTAGTGAGAACAGCGTCTTGGAGAGAGTCTGCCAGTACTACAGCAACACTGGTAGAAAACAGCTGAGACACACACACACACAAACACACCTACTGCCAGTACGTCTGCAGAATGTGTAAGCCCCTTAAAACGCAGCATTAATTCACAGTTGGACGCTGTTAATATGCATGTCCCTGCAGTGCGTCAGTGCGAGCAGCCGCTGCAATGTGAAGTGAACCACCTGATGGGCTGTGACCCGGTCCGCTATGACCTGACTGGATGGTTCGGTCTGATCCAAAACAACCTCTCTGCACTCAATGCCATCTGTTTGCTGCAAAACTCCACCAAGTGAGTCTGTGTAAAGGCCCAGGAGACTGAGCCCTAAATGTCGCCAGCCTTCCCATAAGACCCTGGGTGAATGTGAAGCACTGTATGTTGTTGGGTTCCGGTTTAGCCCATATCTGCTCATGTCATCATTAAAAATATGACAGCTTTTTAATGCTGGGTGCACATGAATGTACAGACAACTATCACTGACTTACTTTGACTCTAAAGAAAACTTAAAATTTCATAACTTTCAATGAAGATTGTAACTAAAGAATGTGTTTTTTGTATCCTCTCACTGCAATAATGGAGATTGCAGAAATTATTATTATTGGAGAGTTGGGTTATGTATGTTCAGATTTACACATCGCAGCTTTTGCATATAATGCTACCATTACACCACCATAGAAGTAATAAATGCATCCAGTTATTGAACACTTGCATTAGTAATCTGAATACTGCTTGTGTCCTATCATTTCCTCGTGTTGGCTGGCATTCAAATCTCACCTGATGGTTGGGTTCTCTCTCTATTGTCTTCAGCCGAGCAGTGAAGGCCATGTTTACTCCCAGGATCTCTCTGCCCCCTCTGTGTCGAGGCCTGGGGGGTCTGGAGGGCAGCAGCCAGCGCTCTCTGCAGAGGAACGGCACCATCAGGAAAACCTTCAGCGGGGGAATGGCAGCAATACGCAGACACTCCCAGTGTATCGCAGTGAAACTACAGGCAGTACGATTACCACTACATAATGCGAACGTTTGAGAGGTACAGCATCACCGGTTTCAGTGTCTCTCTGTCACTGTCCCCGCCTGCTAGGATGCTCTGGTGAACCTGATCCGTCGAGCCAGGCCTGTGTTCCTGCAGTGTATGAGCGCAAAGAGCGACAGTGGAAACGTTGACGTCCCAGCTCTCAGAGTCCAGCTGCACTCCACGCAGATCCTGTTGGCCCTGCAGCTCTACCGCACAGGTCAGCATTTTGTTAACTTGTTTACCGTATCCACGCTCGCACCGCCTGCCACACCTGGCACGTGTACTTAACCGCACAAAACGTTTGCGAGGTTTTGTTTGTTAGGTTAAAGACTTACGGACCACTTTTCCTTCAACTGGAAATCACACATAAACATGAGAAACTGCATCTGCAAAGTTAGGAAAATGTAAACTTTCATACCTGAGAAGAGAGATTAAGAACAGAGAGCCCACACTCCACCTCTGGGTGAGATTTTCTTCTAGGTGCAGCAGATTTATCCATTTAGGGCCGCGCTCTACTTTACTCGCAACAAATCTGCCTATTTTTATCCAGACTGGCACAGAGCTGCCGAGTAAACAGGAGGCACAGAGCGACCACAGCGAGATTTTAATAGATCATACGATTAAAGAGCAGCGCTGCTGTTTGTGCACCAGTTCTGGTTTTAGCTCAATCGGAAACATATTACAAAATCCTCATTATTAAAATGATATGCATAGGAATAAATGGTGTTTGCTGATTTATGAAACTGTCCACATTGCTTGCTGAGACCTGGTTTTATTTAGGCCGACATCCAGCTGAAGTAACACAATATTGTATACAATAGTGACTGTTTGTATACTGCCTCTTAATTTTAGCCTCTTTTCATACTGTGTGATTCTCTCAGGTTATCCGGAGCACATGACTTTGAGTGACTTCAGGTGTCACTTCCAGGCCTTGTCTCCTCCTATTCTGAAACGTTACGCTTCAAGGTTTGTCAGCCATGATGAGAGAAAGGTGAGATGGAACATCACTTCCTCCTAGAAACGCCGTGTCTCGGATGTTTCGCTAGAATAAATGAGTGGTGCTTCCTGTCTCTGTGTCTCAGGCGGTGGAGGAGTTGCTGGTTGAGCTGGATCTGGACAGAAAGCGCATTGTTGTGGGTGCAAGCAGGGTGAGAGCATGTTTGAACTCCTCTAATCAAACAGCAAAACATGAATCCAGCTAATGTGACTCATGAATCGTCTTCCTGCTGTGCCTCAGGTGTTTATGAAGCGAGGTATGCTGCAGTACCTGGAGCAGCAGAGAGACCAGCAGGTCACAGGCTGGTTGGTGTATTTACAGGCCGCCTGCATGGGACATCTGGCCCGTCAGAAATACCGCAAACTAAAGGTTTGTGTCCGTCTGTAGGTCTGCTGTGATGGCGACTGTTGAGATCGCATCTGTATGCTAAGCTCATGCAGACTTTTCCACTAAAACGTTGACTCCAAATGAAAAATGCACACAAACAGATGGAAAATGACCACAACCAGGCACAAAATGGACACAGAGAGACAAAGTATGACCAGAGAGGCAAAAATATGTCTATAAAGAAAATGCTCAAGCTAATGAAAACTACTAAAAGAGAGAAAAATCCTGGCTACAAAGCAACTGAAAAATGACCACAAAGGGAAACAATTACCATAAAGGGACTAAATATGACCAAGACACAATACAAGGTCACAAAAAGCCAAAGGAAATCGAAGTTATGTGTCATTAAACATCAACATTGACGTAAGCCTACCATGGCTAGAATTTGAAAATTTGGAAAAAAAAAAAAAAAAGCTTTCTGCTTTTGTCATCATTTTGTCATTAAAAGGATGTCACCTGCCAACAAGTCCAGCTAAAACATTTCCGATGTGCAAGTACTGAAAATCCAATGAGATTTTACAGAATGGATTTGGTCATATTTCCCACTTTTAGTGTATTTATCATTTACAGTGGTGAGTTTATATTTATCAAAGGGGAAAAGCCCACTATATTTTAACCCATTAATTACTGAAATGTGTGTGTGTGTGTTTCCAGGTGCAGCAGATGGCGGTCAGCTGTCTGCAGAGGAACCTGCGGGTTCTTTGGGTCGTGTCCAAGTGGAGCTGGTGGAAACTTTTCTGCCGAGTGCGTCCTCTGCTCGATGTCAACATGGAAAATGATTGGCTCAGGACCAAAGAGGTACACACACAAACACACACGGAGGAAAAGCTGGAGTAACCCTGGTAGTACACCGAGCTTCAATTGGGATCATGTGGGGAAATGACTTAATGTTGGTTAGTAAGTAAAATTTTAAAAAGCGTCTGCAAGTATCTTAGTCCAAAATCCAGACTACCTTTAGTTTTAAGACCCTCATGATAAGAGAAGTCAAACCTCACAGTGACAGAGGGGCTTGGCTTCCCCCAGAAGCAAAGACAAGTGTGGGCCATTCTTTTGTTAATAATCGTGACTCATGAGCTTCTTTTCTGTGGGTTTTTTTGCACATGTATTTAGATACTGTGCACAGATTCTGTATCAGATTTGATAATGCGTCAGAAAGTCCAAACTATTGAGGAAACATTTGGACTTTTTTCTAAACTGTATTAAAAACTAGAATCTTTGTCAGTTTTTCTAAAGCTTCATTTACCTGACAACAGTACAGTTGAGTGAAAAGATTTTTAATGGTTTCACTGACCGACTTTATTGTTTATTGTCAATTTAAGTACATTTAGCTTATATCTACCTATCTATCTATATCTATTGATAGATATAAATATCTGTCTATCTATATAGATAGATATCTCAGCATAAGTAAAAGCTTATAAGTAAAGGTTTGCTGGCTGCAACACAGCCATAAGAAAATTGTGACCGAGGCAAAAAAAGACTAAGGTTTAAATTTAGGTTGCTCTTAAAATTAGCAGCTTGGTTACAGCTGACAGAATCATGTTTGGGCATAAAAGGAGCTTTCACCAAAGGTTCAAAGGAGCAAAGTTGTGGCTCACCGCTTTGTGCCAAAATTTATGACAGAAATGTCAATTATTGCAAAAAGATGGCAAAAAGTTGACATCTTTCACTTTACATCTATTGTTAATAATGTTGTTAAAAGCTACAGGGACTCCCGGGAAATCTCAGTGTGTAAAGGCCAAGGGTAGAAACCACCATCCAATGTCACTTTCAAGCCCTGCAGCGGCCCTGCATAAGGAAATTTCATGCTCCTGTGATTTATACAGTGCATTTATGCAGCCTGAAACTCTATTATGCAAGAAGAAAAGTACATCAGCTCTGTGCAGAAACGCTGCAGAGTGCTCTCAGCCCAAGCTCATGTCAGATGGACTGAGGGGAAACTCTTCTGTGGTCAGAAGAGTCCACGATTTGCCTTATGTTCACAAAACAAAACAAAAGTCTAGTTTTGCAGTTGCTGGCAAAAGTATTCATACCACTTGGAATTTTTACACATTTTGTCACATTACAACCACAAATGTAAATGTATTTTATTGGGATTTTATGTGATAGACCATCACAAAGTGGTACATAATTGTGAAGCGATGAATGATGAATAAATGATGGTTTTCAAAATGCTGTACAAATGAATATCTAAAAAGTGTGGTGTGCATTTGTATTCAGCCCCCTGAGTCAGTACTTTGTAGAACCACCTTTTGCTGCAGTTACAGCTGCAAGTCTTTTGGGGTTTGTCTCTACCAGCTTTGCACAACTAGAGAGTGAGACCTTTCCCCCATTCTTCTTTGCAAAATAGCTGAAGCTCAGTCAGTTTGGACGAAGAGCATCTGTGAACAGCACTTTTCAAGTCTTGCCACAGATTCTCAGTTGGCTTTAGGTCTGAACTTTGACTGGGTCATATGCTTTGATCTGAACCATCACATTGTAGCTCTGGCTGTATGTTTAGGGTTGTTGTCCTGCTGGAACGTGAACCTCTGCCCCAGTCTCAAGTCTTTTGCAGACTCTAACAGATTGCTCTGTATTTGGCTCCGTCCATCTTTCCATCAACTCTGACCGGCCTACCTGTCCCTGCTGTTAACAGACATGCAGCGAAGCAGTGTACAGTACCTGTTTAGAGTGGAGCCAACATTCTGCTCTGCTGCCTGACAATGTTAATGTTATGATATCCTGTCATTCAACTCATGGGCAGACGTGGTAGGTAACAAAGTGCAGCTACTTAATTACTGTACTGGTACTTTAAAATATTGTGGCACTGGAATCGTTTTACAAATACTAACGCAATTCAGAGGAACATATTGTACTTTTAGTTCACTACATTTTTTCACAACTCTAGTTTCTAGTTACTTTTTTCAGATGTAGCTTATCACTACAAAATAGAATATTAGGATGTTTTATTTGGGATATGACCACCTGTTGATACATAAATTAGTTTTAATCAGCTCGAACATTATCTGCTGTGCTGTTTTTGTTCAACACCAAGTTGCTACATCAGTTTGACACTTATTTTTCATTAATTACCAAAACCTTCGTGTACTATAATTTTCATCTGTGCAAGTTGGTTCAATACATCAGTTAATCAACAGCATCACATTCAGTATTGCTTATAATGCATTGTTTTCTCTTGTACAGTACTTTGGTACTTTATGAGTATGTAATTTGTACTTCAGTACAGACATTTTAAGCATTACTTTTACTTGTAGTAGAGTACTTTTATTCAATTACTTGCATTGACTTTGTGTGCTTCTACCATCTCTGCTCATTGGTTCCTACATAAACTTCAGTTTCTACTGCTACGGTAACGGGACAATCATTCAACAGCATGTACTTTAATTAATGCTAACGGATTTAAAAGTGACTTACTCCCCTCATTTGCATTGAAATCACACAGCGTACACTGTAACCTGACCATGAATTGTGTCTGATATTATAACGCCACACATTGGTTTTCTAAGTGAATTTATGTCCAGTGATGACACAAATATAAAATGACCCATGGAAACAAACAGATAATAATAGTTCAGTTTCAGCTAAAGCAGCATCTGCATCCACAGCTGTACAGACTCTGTGTGCAACAAGTGGAAAAATAATGGCAGCAAACACTTCATTAAGCGAATCTTTTCAGCAGTGATTTCAAAGATGCTTCAGATGTTCTGAGAATCTCTTTTACTCTTTGCCAGGACGAGATATCGGCTCTGAGACGACGCCTGGAGAAATCAGAGAAAGAGCGGACTGAGCTGAGGCAGACTGCAGACAGCCTGGAGACCAAGGCTCGTGACACACACACAAACACACAGACATGAATGCACACACACTATGTTAACATTTTTATCCACGCTTGCAGGTTACAGCAGTGACATCTGAGCTGAGCGATGAGCGTTTCCGTGGTGATGCGGTGGGTCAGGCTCTGGACGTGGAGAGGGCAGAGAGACTTCGGCTCAGCAGGGAGAACAAAGACCTGCAGGTAGACACACTGAGCTGTCACTCGTGAAGAAGTAATCGATTACAAATTCCTCAATGCACAAGTCCAGACGAGGGACTTCTCAACACCTGTGCACTGTGTGGGTGCACTGATTTGTTGTGCTCCTCGCTTAATCCTTTTCTGTCATCTGCCTGAAAGTGATGCAGCCTCCCTCTTGTTGAACATATCTTTTCCTTCAACATCAGGCTCGACTAGACCAGTGCAAAGTCACCATGGAAACCCTGGAGAAGCAGCTGAAGGAGGAGAAACACAAAGCTGAGCTCACTGAGAGTCAGAGAGGAGCAGGGACAGGTAAAGAACAGGATTCTTTCACTGTGGACAGACTATAGCTGTGCAGTTAGCTGCTAACATTGTGCTGTTTACATCCATCCAGACTGGTCCTAATAACCACAACATCTTCAAGAGAAACACAATTTAGTTTGGTTGCATTAAAAACCTGTTTAAAGTCTGAGCTTTGTGGCACTTGACTGGTGACAACTGGCAAAATGCCAGCAGATTTAAAGTGATCATGACCATCACCCAAGTCCCATCCCTCTCTCCCCACACAGAAGGGGAGCTGGCCATGCAGCTGGAGTGCTGCCAGACTGAGGTTGAATTTGTTCGCAGACGACTGAAGCAGACAGAGGAAAAACTGGAGACAGAGAGACAGACCAGGCAGTGCCTTGATGCCAAGGTGAGACGGAACAACCAGACGTGCAGAGCAGCGCTGATGGGAGATAAAAAATCTGGTGATAATAATAACACTTGTGTGTGTGTGTGTGTGTGTGTGTGTAGGTGGCGTCACTGCAGGCCCAGCTAGAGCAGTCCAGGAGGAGTGTGACAGAACTGAAACGTCACTGTCGCCGCGTGACCTCTGACCTTCAGGATGCTCGAGTTCTCACCGACTGCCTGCAGAGCCGCATGCATGAGCTGGAGCGCAAACAGAGAAGGTGTGTGTCCACCTGTTCCTCTGAATACGGGCTTTCTATGTAGCTTTAGAATAGCTGAGTCATGGTCACATCAGGTCTGTAGTCAGTACCTGAGTATTAATGCCGGTCAGATGAAGAAGCGATTCCTTCACCAAAGCAAGTGTCCATTTCTCAACTTGCTCAAAGTGTTTCCTCACAAATACACGGAGGAACAAGCTGATATGAACTGAACTGGTCAGAAGATGTTTGCTAAGTGTTTGCGGTGTTCAAAGCAGCTACACTCAGCACCTTTATTCTAATAATGTATCAAATGACTGTAACAGTAAAAGGTAGTAATAGACCTGTGGAGAATCATCCGCTAAACCTGCAGCTCCCATGGGTTTCTTCTGAGCTTCATAGCGAGTTTCAGCTCATTGCTTATTGCCTGAGGCCGAGCTGTCCACTACCTGCTCAGTAGGAAACCTAAGGCAGGTACATTTGACACTAGCTAGTGAACACAGTCGAGCATATTGTAGCCTTAACTAGCAGCCTGCACGGTTAACCAGGACGCTGCAGGCTTTTTTTCTTCCCTTCAATAGATTTTTTATGACCGTTTTATTCAAATCCATGCTCACGGTAACTGCATCATTGTTAATGACAGGAGGAAGAAAGAAAAACATTTTAACATTAGATTTTTCCCTTTAAAAGTGTGTTATAAAGACTGTAAAGCCAACTAAGGCAAATGAATGATTTGTGAATTGGATTATATGAATAAAATGAAAATGTACTTTATGTAAGCTAAAAAATACCACCTCTATAGTATTTTTCCTGAAGCACCTGAGCATCTTTTTGTGTTTATTCAGGTTTGACAGTGAGTTGACTCAGGCTCTGGAGGAAGCTGACAATGAGAAGGAGCAAAAGGACAAAGCCTTTCAGGAAAACACGGCTCTGGGCGTTGAACTATACACTCTGCGCCGCAGCCTACAGGTCTGTATGTATTTCTGTGCGTTTGCACGAAACCACATGGGGAACTTCACTGGGAAACAACTAGAACCAAAGAAATGGCTCAGCTCCAGTGTGACAGATTGTAGCTTTGGTGTAGTTTTTTTTTTTTTTACATGAGTCATGAGTGTAAACTAACAAGTACTTCATGCTGCTCAGTTCTGCAGTGCAGTGGTGTTAATGACATATTGACACAATGACTTATTAGTGCTTTTCAGTGTGTTCTTACAGTAACTCTGTGCAGCTTGTTTCTTTTCCAAGGGAACAGCAAAAACTAACATACACTTACGATGTATTTTTATCTAAATCCCATTCAGTACTCATCAAGTAAACCTGAGAGCATTTAATTAGTCATGGAAATGATTTATGTAATGGTATTGTGCCAGTGAATGACGCAAACATCTTCGGGGTTTGATGTGTCAGACATGTTATGTGAACTGTGTGGACTCAGCTGCTACATTTGAGTTATGAATGTTATCGTGGCAGCTCCTGCCGCGCTAAATGTTCAATTAATACAGAATTTAATACAGAACTAAATTAATTTCAGCAAGGGATAAATGGTGTTTAGATTACACATATACGAACACGTGCCAACCACAAGCCATAAAAAACATTGAAGATGAACTATAGAAGACAAGAAAAGGCTTAGAACCATTCACAATATGTTGCTCTTCTTGTGGTGGTGACACACAACATTGTGAAATGCTTTGCCACCATCCTTTCAGCGCTAGTTGGACACTGAACACCATCTGATCTAAAATTCCCAGCTGAAACTGTACGCCGATGATACCATGGTATTCATTGATGACATATCCCTCTTCACTATCATCCCCACCCTTAAAGCACTGACAGCCATTAGGGGAAAACTGGAAGAGGGCAACACTGTGAACACTAGAAGCAACTTCAACCTCAAACTCAGATCAGTTCTGTTCCCTCCTGAACTTGTGTCGAAAATCAACAAACGTGACAGTGACCACCTACAGAGGCAACTTCTAAATACAGAAACATTGTTGTGCCATGGGTTCTCCAGTGTCACCTATACATGGAAGAAGTAGAGAAGATGGCACTAAACCCTCCCCCTCCTGGGGATCGTCACCGACCCACTAGTTCAGATATGTAGATGACACCTGGGTGAAGTTCAACATCCAGGAAGTGAAGGCTTTCACAGACCACTTAAAAGCAGAAGACATCAACATCAATTTCACCAGGGAGAACACCAACAGACTGGCCTTCCTGGACTGTGCAGTTAGCATAGGGACTTGTGGCAACCTAGAAACAGAAATCTACAAGAAACCCACACACACACCAAAACACAGTCCAATGCAGTTCTGAGTTCAGAGCTCTATGCTGGAGAAACTAAATAACCCCTGCACAGGAGAAGCATCACCAGAATAAGCAGTATACCTTCACCTGAAGAACAAAGGACACTCGTTTGAGGACGACGATATACACATTTTGGAAAGAGAAGATAAGCGTATTAGAAAGTTGTACATGTTGAGAATTCTGTGGACAGAAAAGGAGGCCTCACACACAACCTCCCCAGGCAGATTAAGACCCCTTCACACATTCACCTAACAATCCCTTTTAGGGGTGAGGGGTTGCGATCGTTACATCCTGATCACTCTGCCTCTCTGTCACCACCTTTATTGTCCACTTTGATTCTATTACAAACTTATAGCTGAAAGGATTCTTAATGAACGTGATTTAATTTTTTAAAAGATGTTTTAGGTTTAGTAAAAAAAAAAAAAAAGGTCTATAATATCTATCTATTTTTCCACACGAAACTCTGCTGTTGCTTTTCTTTGTTTTTGTATTTGTGCTTCATGTGTCTGTGCACATGTTAGTGTGCTCTAGTTTCATCTCCCACGTGGCCAAACCTGACAAAATATCCTTGGGCATGATTAGACCATTAAACCTGCACTTTCCCCAGAGGTAACCAGAGGACAAAACGGTTTCCGAACTGGAGAGTTAACAAAATGTTTTGATATCAGTGGTGAATAATGGGAATATGTGTGTGTACAGGAAAACCAGTCAGAGGTGGATCGTCTGCAGAAGCAGAAGGAGGAGTTGTGCGCTCAGATCCGTGACCTCAGCCTGCCTGTTCACCTTGCCTCAGATTCATTACCTGACCTCAAGAAACAGCTTCGCCTCCTTGAAAGCCAGGCCAGTGATAGAGCGGAGGAAATCTCCAAGCTCACTGCCAAAATACAACAACAGCAACAGGTGCCTACGGTGCACATTGACACGATGAAGTACATCTGCACAGGGCCGCCTTTCTCACCTCATGTCTCCTGATCTCTGACAGGTCCACATGCGGTTTGAGGTGGAGATGGAGAGGATGAAACAGATTCATCAAAAGGAATTAGAGGATAAAGAAGAGGAGTTAGAAGATGTCCACAAGTCCTCCCAAAGACGGGTGAGTTAAACACATAATACCGTTGGGTGCAAAGGTTTGCATTGAAAATTTTAATGAGGAAAACAAAGATTTAGTTTGCACCAATGTCCTTTTCGTTATTTTATTATACCTTTTTATGCTTTCCTTGACCATTTTGTTACTTCTAATGATGAAAGAACATTTGCATCTAATATTTTATTAGAGTTAAGTTTGCATCCCTTTAAACTGAATTGGCATATACATTAATATTGTTTTACTCTTTATGACATTTCAAACTAAGAGGATGCCAACTCTCGGCGAGTTCTTCCTCCACCTTTTTATCAAGGACGTTTTGAGCGTGGATTTGTGTATGTGAACTTGGATTTACAAGTATCCCAGCATGGATTTTTCATCAGCAGCATAGCTGCAGCGATGGTAGAGGATACACGATTGATTGAGCATTTCCTGAAGTGTTTTCAGAGATGTGAGGAGCTGCCAACTTAGATACTTCTCGCCTTCAGTGGCAATTGCTCGGTGAAGCCAATGTTTGAATTGATTAGTTATTATCAAATGAGACGTCTAGACTGTTCTTTTGAAATAAGCCTGATCGACCTGAGGATTTTTACATGAACTGTCCCAGTTGTGAAGTAGAAGTACAGAATCCCTGCATCCTGTTCTCAGGAGTTTTGACCTCTAAGTTTAAAGCAAAATATGGGAAATCAAACTTTGGATGCACTGCAAGCAGAAAATACAGGCTTACAAATGTTTCCAAAATGACCCAATGCATTTCACAAACATGCATTTTAGCCTCAGTCTTCATCCCACTCACCTACCTAAACCTGAAAAGGTCCTAAGTTAACTGCAAGCTTTCAGCCTATAGCTGAAACAGTAGGTTGCAAACTGCACAAGATAAGAAAAAAACAAACAATAAAGTTTTAAATATAGATATTATTTCAAATTCCTTTACCCTCAAGTAGCAGAAAATACTGCTTTTTTTGGTTCACTCTTCATTATTTTAAACAAGGATTAGCTCCATGTGGCAAATTACCATAAAAATGCAACACATGGCTGATTAGCAATGAAAAGAACATAACTCTGACACTGTTTTAGTGGATTCAATGTACACAACATTACTATACAACCACTAAACTCAACTTCCTGCCAGTGTTACGCAGCATCCCCCAACGTTTGTCCTCTGCATTTCCTCTTTATTCCTTTTCATTTACATATTTCAATTTTTCCCATTTCTGTTATTGGAATGAATTATTTAGTATTAACTGCTGTTAACTGTTGATATTTAGCTTGTAGTAACAGACACCATGACTCTGCCTGCAAGCACATGTGGACCACTTCACACCAAAGATAGTGTGAATGACTTTACTGAAATGTTGGTGGGGATTACAAAAAACAGGCTCAAATCAACCCCCTCTAAAAATGGTAGGGGGCCCTTCCCCTGTCTGTGCCCAGGGACCCATTTTCTTATAATCTGTCCATGCACTGTCTGAATACAAAGGTGATTTTTGGCATGTAGGTGAGGACCAGCAGCAGTAGTAGCAAGTTGTTTAGTCTCATCACAATTTCCCAGAGGCCTCCAAACCCCCCAAATATTAATTTAAAAAAAAGCATCAATTCTCACCTTTTGAGAATGTGGGAGAAGTCATTTTGACTAAACAGCAGTAAAGACTTTGGTGCTAACTTGGCTACTTGTCGTTCAAGAGTAGAATGTGGGTTTGTGTTTGAGCGTGAGTGTCATTATCTTTATCTCACTGATGAGAAACAAGAGTTTCCACCCCTGGGCTGAAGGGTCAAAGCACCAAACTTTGCCTGATTTATTCAAAAGTAAATAGTTAGGAGGCGTGTTTCATGCTGTCATCATTATGCATTTTGCTGCAGGGAAAATTTCCTGAGACAATACAATAAAAGCTCATTCACACAGGCTGTTCACCATTCTCTGGTGTGTGTGTGTGTGTGTGTGTGTGTGTGTGTGTGTAGCTCAGACAGTTGGAGATGCAGTTGGAGCAGGAGTACGAGGAGAAACAGATGGTGATTCATGAAAAGCATGATTTGGAAGGACTTATTGCAACCCTGTGTGACCAGGTAGGCATGGAACACACACGTACACACACTTTGATGCAGAAGCATGCAAACTGTATTACACACACTTTTCATGTTCTTACGTGTTTGCTTTGGTGAGTGTGGGACATTTTTTCCATTGGGGATTGAGCATCCAGCTCTGGCCCATTGTACAGTACGTCAATATTAATGTGGGTTGATGTTCTCTAGCTGATGAATATGTCATTACTCCATTGCAGGCACTGCGAAACAATCGTACACAGCAACTAGGGGCCAGCTAATTTTGCACTCTTATAGTCTTATAGTGTCTCTGTCGCTATGCCCTCAAACTGCTCATTTTCAAGGCTTATAAAATGCTAATCTCTTCTAGGGTTAATGTCTTTTTTAGTGAAGGGTTAATCCAAGCTCCCTCATCTTGCAGGTGGGACACAGAGACTTCGATGTGGAGAAGAAGCTGAGGAGAGATCTGAAGAGGACTCACGCCCTGTTGGCCGATGCCCAGCTGCTTCTTGCCACGGTCAACAGCTCGGGACAGAATCTTCCCAACGGCGGCAAAGATCAGATAGAGCGCCTGCACTGTCAGGTACCGCTGCCTACAGCACGCTGCACACTTCCCGGTGTCACCTTCTGCTCCTTCTGAGATGCATTAATGCACCCTCTGTTTCCAATTAGCTTGAAGAGAGTGAAGCGAGGCGGCTCGAGGCTGAGAGGACCCAGGCAACTCTATCCCAGGAGCTGGAGAACACTCAGATTGAACTGGAAAATATCTGCAAGCAGAAGAGTGTGGTGAGTGTGTTTTGACTGATGCATGTGTAGCCGAAAGGGGCGAAAAGCGTCAATAAATTAGAGAAGCAACATTAGACATGCAGATGATGAGAGTTTTGAAGCTGCTCTGGTGGCTTACTCAGGCAAGAGGGCGACGAAGTGCAAAGGATTGCAAAGTTGTAACGACACAGTGAAGCCTGGAGTTCTGTAACCAGATGAAATCAAAAGTGTCAAAACTATGGCAATTCAGTGCAGTATGTTACACTGTAACACTGTAAAGTGTAATGTTTCAACTTAAAAAAAAGGTTCTTCTATACGTGAAGTCTTCTAACCAAACTAAATGTAAAAAGAAATAAAGAAATAAACCACATTTCGTGTAAACTCTTAGTTTGGTTAATTAAAGTTGTTGGATAGTGGGTTAAATTCAATCACTGTCATTTAAATGGACTGTTGGATAAACCTCAGTGTGAATTCAACACCGACCTTCATCGTGGCTCATGTTGGTTTCATTATTAATACATCAACCATGACAAACAGCAAGTTTCCATCATTAATGTTTTTTTTTAATCTACAAAAAAGATCAACACTTGCCGTTAAATTGGGGTTGGCTTGAAAGTATGAAACTTGGATATTTACGTTAAATTAAAAAGGTTAGGACAGGACGATGAAGATGATGACATAGGTTTACACACATGAGAAAAGTATTAATCATTGGCGTATGTACTACTGTCAGGTTTCCCACATTCAAGCATTAGAAATCTCCAGATGCTCCAGAACACTGCAGCTAGCTTGGATTCAGAGCCAGGATGTTTAATCACTCCAGTGGCTTCCTATAAAGCTCAGACCGGATTTTAGGGTGCTTCTATTGACCTGGCACCAGCAAATGTTGAATCCCTATGTCTAGACTCCTCTGGTCCCAGTCATCAGGACTATTATGTATTTCTGGAGTTAAGAAAAGATCAGCTGGTGGAAGGGCCTTTTTCATATCACGCTCTCCTCCTCTCTCTATTAGAGACACCCTGGAGTCTTTTAAAATGAGACTAAAAACCTTTTTCTATGCTGCCACTTACAGCTAGAAACGGGTTGCCAGTTTTTTTGTGTCTGATATGTTTGCTTTTATTACTATGTACATTTTGGATTATTGTTTTACGTTTTTTTAATGTCTTATTCATTGTTTAACATTTTATTGCTTTTCTTGTACGTTTTAGGGTTGTTGCTTTTACATAGAAGATGCTATAGAAATACAGCCTAATATTATTGTTATTATCTATCTATCTATCTATATATCTATCGGAAATGAAAGAAACAGTATAGTCTGGACTTTATTCTGTAAAGTGCCTTGAGATGACCTTTTTGTGAATTGGCGCTATATAAATAAAGTTGAATTGACTTGAATTGAAACAATGCAAACAAAATATAATAACATTGTTCATCTGCAGCACCTTTTTGTCATATAAGTCAACATTATCGCCTGTTTGTTCCCCAAAAAACCTGCACAGGTGAGAGGGTAAGTGGTTGTCAGAGGGTTAGGGAAACATCCATGTCGTCTGTCATCTGCATTGTGGAGTTTGGCAGCAGAGAGCATCGTTTCAATCGTACGGAAAGTGGAACATGCATGCAGCGTGAGTCCTTATCTCTTTGTTTTTATGTCCAGGTGGATGAGCAGTTAGCCCTGCTGCAGCACGAGAAGGTGGACCTGCTGAAGAGGCTTGAGGAGGACCAAGAAGACCTCAATGAACTGATGAAGAAACACAAAGCTCTCATTGCGCAGGTAAGTGCTTGTTTCACACTCTGCATTTCTAGCTGCGTCACTCACATTCTGAAAGCAAATCTGTCACTGTCCTTGTCTGCTTCAGTCTTCCAGTGATATTTCTCAGATCAGAGAGCTACAAGCTGAACTAGAGGAGGTGAAGAAACAGAGGCACTCTCTCCAAGAAGAGGTACCTTTGTTATATAATCAGATAATAAATGCAGCTCTAGGAGGTTTATGGACCAAGCTGGCCCGTGTAAGATTGTGATGGGTTTCTGGATCATTTAACCTGCTTGTTACAGATCTCAGTATAACTGCAGGCTCCAGCGCTCTCCCACTTACTCACGTATTAGTACATTAATTCGGCTCTCCAAATATATTTGGCTCACTCCTCTCTCTCTTCTCCACCTACTCGTAATTCAGCTCCAGCAGTGTGCGTCCAGGGTGCAGTTCCTGGAGTCGTCCACTGTGGGGCGTAGCATCGTCAGTAAACAGGAGGCACGTGTATGTGACCTGGAGAATAAACTGGAGTTTCAGAGAGGGCAAGTGAAGAGATTTGAGGTATGATTATGGTTATTCATTTCCGAAATTCCACCCTGTGGTTGCTAACAGGTTTTATTATTCTTTAGTGCAACTCTGGTGTTTGTGAACAGGTGCTGGTGTTGCGTTTGAGGGACAGCGTGGTTCGACTCGGAGAGGAGCTGGAGCAGAGCTCCCAGGCCGAAGCCCGGGAGAGAGAGAGCGCCCGATACTATCAGCAGCGCCTGCAGGACATGAGGGTGGAGATGGAGGAGCTGGCCCAGAGAGAGCAGGAGAGCAGCCGCAGACACATGGAGCTGGTAACACACTCCAACCGATGCTGCATTGAGCTTCTCCAGCTGCAGATGTAGCTGCTACTGGTCCTAGTAACCACATTACGTGAATGTTGTCCAGCGACACACACTAAACCCACTAAACATCAGGAGTTAAGAGAAGCAGATCTGTTTTCAGCCTTGTTACTGTACTTTATGCAGAAGATCCAGTGCTTTCCATTTCATTTATTTAGTAGTAGAAGTAGGATAAATGTGTACGAATAAAATAAAAGGTGTAACCACCAATAAGGAAGTAAAGAGAGAGGAAGTAGAGACAGGTCTTTACTTCTCTGCAGCTCCACTCTCTGTATTGTTTTTTTACTTTGTTTAGTTGGGGTTACTAATTTTTGATTTTCCATTTTTCCCATTATCATACAAAATGTTTGGTACTTTAGCATCTTGACGCTGACAGACTTTGTCTTCTGCAACTGAAAATGTTGAGGAGAAAGAGAACTTAACATCAAAACTCCCTCCTGAAGAGATTCACACTTATTACCCTTTCTTGTCAAGAGTTAGAAGAGAAGATTGATGCTACTGTGCAAAAGTGCATTTATTTTTGCATTTATGCAGCTGTTGTTGCCATGAACTCACTTTACCGACATTGACATGCTCTTTATTACTATTTTTTAAATCCCTTTTCATCAAGAGCGCCAGGATCAAACTCTTGCAGAACCCACGGTATCCAGTAAGGAAATGTTAGCACACAAGCTAAGATAGTGAAAATGGTCAACTTTATACCTGACAAACTTCAGTATGTTGGGCATGTTTGCCCATGTTAGCATTTAGCTTGAAACACCACTGGATCTCACACAGCTGCTTCCATGGTTGTGGACCCGTGCTGGGATTGGTTCGCTAAGCACCAGTGCACAATTCTGGCACTTATTTATTTTACTCTTTGGCATATTGGAATGAGCGTTCACTGTTGATTTATATGTTGATATGATTTTTGCATTTTTTTATTTTTCATTTTATGAAACCCACACGCCATTACGCTCATTTTCTTCTCTTTATGGAATTTTGTGGCTCATTAATTCTACGTGTCCTGACCTTATTTCCAGCTTTCTTGACATTTCATCAGTGATCCGTGTTTATTCCTGAAATGCCTTATAGTACAAATACTGCTCTCGGATATTACCGTCACGTTGTGATGATCACGATCATAAGCAGTGTGGGGGAAAAAAAGAGAAAGCATTGGATCAAAAAGCCAAAACAGCTTCAAACAATCAATTTATGGCTTGTACCATTAAGTAAAGTGTAGTTATGTTGGCTTAGTGATGAGTGAAATGAAAACGTATTGGTTTCATTCCTTTTTTCACGGCTCGTCTCTCCATTGTCATACGCTCCTCGTGCACACAGACGTGCGTCATCTCCTATCGCCTCACATCCAATCAATAACGCTCAGCTTCACTTTGCTTATCACGATTGTTTTCGTGATATCTGCTCGTCTTTCTTCTCTTCTCGTCTCCATCGTACTCCTTTATGTCCTGCTGCAACTTCCACGTCACACTTTTAAACCAAAGTACAAAACAACAACAGTAGCCGATGAAACCATCTCACCACTCAGACACAAATAGCTCCCTTTTCCCCAGAAATAGAGATAATTGCAGGACAATTCCTCACCACCATGGACCTTTGGCATGTCTGCTACCTGCAGACTGATCATCACCACTCTGCCCCGGCACCAACGGAGGATTTTAAATATAAACCTCAACATACTCATATCCAAGCTGCAAAGGAGGCTAGTACCTAAAAAAAAACCCTGGCAAGAAGCACTTGCTCCAGGCTACGATTTAGAGTAGAGCTCTCGTCCAAAAACAGTCACTTCTCTACTGTTCTCATAAAGAAAAACAACAGCTGGTAAATTAACCGCAACATTAGAAAACCTTGTTTTCATCAGTGCAGCAATTTGATCGTAACAGCACCAAGAGCAAGAAGGATGGATTCAGTACACTCAGAGGGTGAATACATAAAAACATCCCTAAATATTCTACATTGTACATGCAGAGTATTTCAAAGCTCACCAGCAGTTGTATTTCACCGTATCACACTGTGCAAAAAGCCTCATAGTTACAAATGTAATTTTCCTATAATGGATTTGATGAAATAATCAGTTAGCAAAATAGTGCAAACCCAAGTTTCATGTGAAATGGCTAAATCCATAACTGTAACAAGAACTGCCACCTGTTTTACGTATTGCTGGAGACAAAGTATCATCAATTGTAGGTCATTAGTTGCCCTGGTACTTCACTAAAATATTTTTATATATTTATCTTTGTACTATACTGTGGACTGCTCACTAAATGCTCATCTCCACTGCAGGAAGTTTACCCGAGCATCAGGAACCTTCCGTGGAACTCACTTCCTCAGAATGCTCTTTCACCAGAAAAGCCAGAGTCTACATTTTGTTCAGGGGCTGTAGTTCTACCCACCCTGGCAGAGAGTGTCCAGCAGGGGCCCTTTTTATTTGCGCAGCACCAACATTTGCCTGGTCTGTATCTGCTGACGATGATCAGTCAAACACCAGCAGTTTACACCCCCGGCGTTTTCAGTGGGGGTGCTTTGTGCCACATTTCTGGAGAAATGGGCTGATATTTGAATCTGTGATGACACAATAACACTGACCGCTGCTCATTTGATACAACATTCAACAACAGGTTATACTCTATACTATTTACTGCATTGAGCCAATTGGCCTCCATCTTTAACGGGTAATGTTATGACAACTCGAGTCATTCTTATCCAATTCTGAGTTTCATTTATATCCTGAACAGTCACATTGTAGTCAAAGGGTTAACAGCTGCAGTCTGGGAGCAGAAGAGAAGGTTCAGAAAGATGAGCTGTCAGACATTCCGACAACTTAAAATCCACCAGAGAAAAACCTCTAGAGCAGTAAAAATATCAGTCTGAGATCCTGAGGCAGGATGCATCTGGCCATGTCTGTGTTGAGGATTTAGACTAAGGCGGACAGAGCTTTTGCAGTTGGGACAATCTTGCAAGATCAGTATCTCTTAGGTTCATCAAAAAGCTTTCTTCTTATGTCAGAGTAAGTCATTTCTACGCCGATGTGCACTGCATATACAATATGTACATATTTAAGCCTGCAAGTGTTGTAAATAATAACAGGAAAATCTTATCTTACAGTAACACAAATCCAAACATTATACTTTGCAGTATATATAGTATCTTTTCACAAATTAGCTTTAGTAAATATATGAATTGGTTCGAGCTAACACACGCAGGTTTAGGAAGGTATTTTAACCATCTCATTTATCTAAAAATTCATGTAGTTTTGTTTTAATAGAACAAATTGTTTGCAGTCAGTTACAAACTCAATCGTGTTCTTGCTCACAGCAGAATCCTTTATGGCCTCTGAGCTGAGGTAAAGACGAAGAGCTTCAATAATTATTTACTTATTAGCACAACACACACAGACACGAGGACGTCCTTTAACAAGCAAGTGTACACACACATCTCTCATTAATAGACATATTCATACACACACACACCTCCTCCACCCACGTCCCCACCACCCTGCTAAACGTCATCTCTCCCTCGTCCTGCTTTTTCCCTCCGCCTGCGATTAATCCTCATTGTCTCTTCAAGGTTATGGAACACACACACACACACATTCATACATGCTTATGTGTCTCTATGACAACCACTGCACCCACACCCGTCTCCTCAAAGCTAACAAAGCCAATAACTTTGAAAGCCTAGAAGCTTGTGTGTGTGTGTGTGGGGGCATGTGTGACAGGATGCTTGAGAGACAGAAGAAGGGTAAAAAAAAAAACTACAAAAAACTGAAGAATTAATAAACCATTCTATTCTCCCAATGTCAGCGACATTGTAGGTAAGTACTATTTCTTGTCTAAATAACCTGGGCACAGTGATACAAGCATCAGCACCAGAGGGTGGGTCATAGGACAACATGTGAGACATCCCACTGCACACACACACGTTTGACTGATGAGGTAATATGGGCCAGAATGAAGGTAATTGCTGAGGCAGATTGGGCTGCGGGGTCTCTACAGGTTGTCAGGGGGATGAGAAAACACATCTGGCACCAATGAAGGTGAGCGTGTTGTTCGTCCTCGTGCTAACCAATGTCCTTTGTTCACAGGAAATGCAGGTGGAGGAGCTCAGCGCCGTCAGACAGGCTCTGCAGGCCGACCTGGAGACGTCCATCCGCCGCATCGTGGACCTGCAGGCCGCTCTGGAGGAAGTGGAGTCGAGCGACCAGAGTGACTCTGAAAGGTAGTGGAATGTAACTAAATACAAATACTCAAGTACTGTAACTGTAAAAGACAGTGGTGGAATACATCTTTAGTGCATGCAAACATTTAGAGTACTGTTTTATTTAACCCGATACTTGTACTCCACTACAGACCAAAGGGAAATATTTGATGGCTTTGATTACGCTGCAGATGCAGATGATTGATAAAATGTTGTTGTTGTTGTTGAAACCACCCAACATTACATTGCCTCCTGTAATGTTGGGTTGTTCACACATTAATGCATCAATCATAAAAATGACAAATAGCCAAAAAATGACAAATAACACATTTTGCTAACAGGAGTTTTATTTGTGACTCTGCAGTAATGCTACTTTTACTCATGTAGAAGAGCTGAGTAAACTGGAGTTAAAATAACAAGTCAGTTATCAGAACATTACTTTAACTGGCAACTACTTAGATGATAACAAGTTTTCATGTCACAGTGCCGAAGATTTCATGGTTCTGGCATCTCACATGTGAGAATTTTGAATATTAAGGTACTTTCTATTTGGGTTCAGTGTGAATTGGGATTTTTGTCCTCAAATTGAGAAAACCCAGTGATCCACAATGGAAAATCTTTGTAGTTGCAGCCTTAAATTGTTAAACATCAGCGAATCGGCCACGGTGGCCCGGTGGCACCCCCCACCCCCCACCCACACACAGGGGGGAAAGGGTTAAATGTTAATGACTCATTTTATTGTAATATGTACATGTACGCAATGACTACTACTGAAGATTCTCATTCATTTAAGTAACAGTATAACACTGACAAAGACCACGTGTTGGATAGATTTAGCTTTAATATTTAATATTTACCTACCCTTAATATTTGATTATACCTGCAGTTTATAATTACACCATTATTAATGCAGGACTTTATTTGTAATGGGGTATTTATACAGTTTAATACTCTGAAGTATTCTGAACACCTTTCATCACCAGTCTTTTCATCACTCTACCCCCCAGCGTTCAAACTGCTGTCGAGTCTTTAACCCGAAAGAAAGACCTGTAAGAACCTCATGAACGTGTGTGTGTGTGTGTGTGTGTGTGTGTGTGTGTGTGCTTCCTGGTTTACAGTATTTGCTGGTACAGGTACTGTATGTGAGCGTGACCTCAACATACCATCAGTCCTGTGTTCATTACAATGCTGAATTAAATGTGAAGCAGAGCTTTAACTTTAATTCAGCCTGTTAAAGGATAATTCCTTTTATTTAAACTCGGGTTGTATTTTTCACCACTTCCGTCAGTGGTAACACCACTGTACTCGTCAAAGAAATTGTCGAGATCTGAGAACACGGCACAGCAATACAACCAAGTGGGAGATGACTTATTATGTGGTTACTTTGTGGATATACATATTTCTTAATCCAAATGTAATTTCTGCTTTTTCAAATTTATTTGAGTTGCTCTGAACATTTCCACACACCTCCTGGAAAGTGTTTATATACTGAGCAAAATATATCATCAGTCCCACAGCTTCATTAATGTCACATCAGAGTGATCGTAATCACCAGCTTTCGACTTGCAAGTCAACAAGCAAGTAATAATTACAATCTGGAAAATCAGATTTCTCTGAAAATGTTGCCTTTAACTTTGGCTCCAATCAAACTAAGACTCAGACAGAGCCTGGATTTATCTTTCACACAAAACAGTTTAGTTCTGGACTTCAGGTGAAAGCTGGATGGATATTTAAAACTGACAAATATTTAATTACCTAGAGGTTTGGCAACAACCTGTCTGATCACCCGACTGCTCCGCCACACTTTCAGACCTAGGCAATAAAATGTGGTTCAAACCTAAGGAAAATAAACCCCACATAAATAGAATTATCCCTTCATGTGACTCATGTGAAAAAGGGCTGTGTGCATGTCATTAACAATCCATGTGATGTTGCTGCATTTCAGCTGCAATAAAGCAAACATGTTACACAATACAGGTTTTCATTTTGATACTGTGCTTCATTAGCTTTTTTCCTCAGTTACTATAGTCACTTACCGATAGAGGCAGATTTCAGACCAATACTTGCCTTAAACTGTGTCGATTTCCCAGATTGGTGAACTAACAGTGCATACGGTTTAACTTATGCTGCTCAGTGGTGGATTGTGTGTGTCATGCAAAATGTGAGCATCTGTATGCTGAAATAAGAACCAAACTAGCTTGAAAGGAAAGGAACATTGATACATGCATTGGCTGATCTAACAGCCTGATGTATGATGTATAGAATATGGGGTTGTCCATAGAGTTATGTAAAAGCATTTTTGGGGACGTTTCCTTTTAAACTGTGTTGTTTTATTGTCGTTTTTCTGGTAGAATATCTCTCACAACTCTAAACAAAGACTGCAGACCTGACTGCAATCAGCTGTCTGTTGCGCTGCTGTCATAAATCAGTGGTGGTGTCTGTCATGTTCGTGCATGCTCTTTGCAGCTGGTAGAGCATGTTTGTCAGCTGGAGAATGGAGGGCAGACGTCTCTGTTCTGGCTCTGACGGCCTCATAAGCGGCTGCTTTGTTCTGCAGTGACTCTGTGTCCAGCGTCGGCTCGATCGGGACGCAGGATGTTGGTGACGGTATTCGTAACTGGTTGGGAGGGCCGAGAGGTGGATCTCGTGGCGGAGGATCTCCTTACAGCAGCCATGGAGGGCGCCAGTCTGTCTCTGACACTATGAGCACTTACAGCTTCCGGTAAGACTGATACCCAGTTGCTTTCAGTCACATGTGCATGTAGCAATATTGAGTAGGTTATCAAATCTATATATTTTAATCATTTCTTCAGCAAAAGTGACTTTCTGATTCTAGATTTTCTCATGTGGTTCTTTGCTGTGTGTCTCTCTCTTAAATGTATTTCATTAATTTGGGATTCATGCAGGCAGCTGTCAACACATTATTTGATCCAGTCATAAGTGTCTGTTTTATTTCTTAAAAGTTCTTGCGTGGACCATGATGACGAGAGTTCTGAGGCTGGAGGGGTTGTTACCAGAGGTCCCGGTCGAGCCCCGTCCTCCTCAGCCCTGTCTGAGCTGCTGGACGGACTTCGTAAACGCAGAGCCGGTGGCGATGCAGGGGACGATACAGGCAGCGCCGTCTCCCTGCCAATCTATCAAACAACCGGAGCTTCGACTATCAGGCGAAGAGCTTCAGCCATGTCTCTCAGTCCTGAAGACCTCCAGGAGCCCAGGCCGGGCCCCAGTATTCTCAAACCATCCTCTCCGCTCCTGCCTCGTGCTGCCAGTACTCGTTCCATTACCGACTCTCAGGCATCTGCAGCTGGAGCCAAACTCTCCCGCATCAACTCGAACGACTCCCTCTCTTCGCTTCCCTCACTGCCACACCTCTCCTCACTAGCGTCCTCCATCAGCACTCGCCATCAACCTCCCTCCCTGTCCATCCCAGAGGAGGACCCTGAGGAATCCCTTCGCTCCGTGACGATTCCATTCAAGCAATCCCCTCAGCCGCGAAGGCGGTACATGTTGGGGAGCCTCGTCACAGAAGATGGAGGTGAGGTCTCTCAGGGTTCAGAACCTATGGTCTTCCAAAATCGGCGTCTGACCGGGGACAACGGCCGTGATGACGCAGCGTCCGACATCCTTCCTGCCATCCGCAGAGCTCAGTCCACCAGCAGCATAGCCGGCTCAGTCAGAGGAGGCAGGAGGGCGCTGAGCGTCCACTTTGGAGATCTGCCCCCTTCAAACCGCAGCAGAAAAAGTTCCGAAACAGACTCGTCCAGCTCAGGTGGATCAGGGGGAAGTTCCCAGGGTGGCGGGGCAAGAAGGCGGTTTGAAAGACCACAGGGTGAAAGGCTGGAGGCAGAGGGCAGTGAGGGGGGAGATGTGGCTTCAGTCATGAAGAAATACTTGAAGAAGGAGATTGACTGAACCGGATAAGGTGAGTTCTCAGCTGTAGACGTCAGGGTCTCTAATAATGGCAACTAAGGAACCAGATCAGGACGTCTGCAAATTCTTTACAGTTGTTGCGGTTTTGACCAGGGCCGAGTATCTCCAAGGCTTCTTAAATCTAAGATGATAGAATCTACCTGACTCTTAGCTTATGAGGTTGTGTGATGTGTCGACGTAATTTATTACAGCGATTACGAAAATACGTTGATTCATTTAACGTGCGTCAATGCGTCGCAGGCAGGGCTCGAAATTAAGGGTGTTTGCTTCGTAAAAAAAAAGATCTATATGAGGAAATGATCAAAACAATTGTTAAACGATCAGAAACGTGCAGAAAAGTGAACATCTCAGCGGTGCCCGCAGTTCTGCATCCATGGTAAAAAAAAAAGTCTCATAACATGCAGTTACCAGCTAACACCAGCTAATTAGTCATAATATCAGATTCTACTATCGCTGGTATAATAATCTGTTATGCTCTTAATTCCTAACCTTCCAGCTCTGCAAACATAGATGCAGAAACAGGTTAAAGTTTGAAGTGGATTATTTCTCTTAAAGTAAAGCACAATGACAGCATTTCACTGCTGTATTTTGAGTAAACTAATTGTTATGGTTGAATAATAAAAAGAACTTAATTAGAAAATAATCGACAGATTAATCAACAAAAATAATTGATAGGTGCAGCTCTACTGTTTACCAGAAGTGAACATGTACATAAATATTCACTGCCTTTGCCATGACATTCAAAATTGAGCTCTGGTGGATCCTTTTTCTACTGATCATGATTGAGATGTTTCTACAACTTGACTGGAGTCCACCTGTGGGAAACTCAGTTGATTGGATGTGATTTGAAAAAGCACACGCCTGTTTATATCAGGTCCCACAGTTAACACTTTGTCAGAGCACAAACCAAGACGTGAAAGTCCAAGGAATTGTCTGTAGACATCTGAGACAGGATTGTATCGAGGCACAGATCTGGGGAAGGGTATAGAACATTTTCTGCAGCATTGAAGGTCCGAAAGAGCACAGTGGCCTCCATCATCCGTAAATGGAAGATGTGTGGAACCACTAGGACTCTGCCTAGAGCAACCAGCCGTCCAAACTATACGATCGAGAGAGAAGGGCCTTAGTCAGGGAGGTGACCAAGAACCTGATGGTCACTCTGTAAGAGCTCCAGCATTTCTCTATGGAGAGAGGAGAACCTTCCAGAACAACAAACATCTGTGCAGCACTCTACCATACAGGCCTGAGAGTGGCCATACAGAAACCACTCCTCCCATGACAAACTAAATTCTCTGGACTGATGAAACAAAGATTGAACTCTTTGGCCTGAATGCCAAGTATCATGTCTGGAGGAAACCAGGAACCACTCACCACCTGGCCAATACCATCCCTACAGTGAAGCATGGTGGTGGCAGCATCAGGGTGTGGGGAAGTTTCTCAGTGGCAGGAACTGGGAGACTAGTCAGGATGCAGAGAAAGATGAATGCAGCAATGTACAGAGACGTCCTTGATGAAAACCTGTTCCAGAGCGACGGTTCATCTTTTAACAGGACAACGACCCTAAGCACACAGCCAAGATAACAAAGGAGTGGATAGAGGACAACTCTGTGAACGTCCTTGAGTGGACCAGCCAGAGCCCAGACTTGAACATCTCTGGAGAGACCTGAAAATGGCTTTACACAGACGTTCCCCATCCAACCTGATGGAGCTTGAGAGGTACTGTAAGGAAGAACGCGAGAAACTGCCCAAACATAGGTGTGTCAAGCTTGTAGCATCATCCTCAAAACGACCTGAGGCTGTAATTGGTGCTAAAGGTGCTAAGTATTAAGCAAAGGCTGTGAATACTTATGTACGTGTGATGTTTTTTTGTTTTTTAATTTTAATACATTTGTAAAGATTTCAAACAAACTTCTTTCATGTTGTCATTATGGTGTATTGTTTGAAATAAGGCTGTGGCGTAAATTTTTCTGTAGCAATTTGTTGTCAAGTGAGACCAGATACAGTGTAGCTGCTGGAAATGAGCTGAAGCGTGTTAATATTTAATTTTACATTTTTAACTGCAGCCATTCTGCCAACTGTTTGTTGAGATGTTTGACATTAATGTTTTTTCACAGCTGCTAATAATGGTTTAAAGTTTGTGATTATTTCGTCCTTGTGACATGAAGCACAATGCGCAGGGAGCTGAAAAATATTTCCAGATGTCTGAATATGTCCAACTAGAAAGATTTCTTTGTATCTTTTACATTTGTCACTTTGTGATTCATGTATTAGCCACAGTCCATCACTTTGGCTCAGACTGAAATATGTCAGCAGCTGCAGGACAGATTGACATAAAATTTGATTCAGACATCCGTGTTTCCCTCGGGATGATTTGTAATAATTAATATTGTGCCATCACCTTATTAGCGTTTTAATTTGTCCAGCACTTCAGGTTATGGCCAAGTAGCTTCAAAGCTAATAACATACCCTTTAGCCCCAGCTGCACTTTGTGTTTCGATCTTGCGAACGTTAGATCTGGGTGGGAAACGCATGTAAACGTTTGACGAGAATGGGTAGGTAGTAACTTCTCAGTCATTATCAGGGAGCCCTGGTTGTTCAGCTGGTCTCCCTGCTGACAGCAGGTGTAGTATGATTCATTAGCATCTGAGCTAGTTTTAGTCCCGGTTCAACTTCCAGTGATGTAATACTGAGGTGTCTGATGAAACACAAGCCCAGACTTGTACTCTGTGTGTGTGGCTGCACAAGCATGGAAAGTCCTTATTTTTTCACACTGTCCTTTCTCTCTCCACTGTGTCGTCTTTGTTTTTCTCTCCCATCAGCCTCTTTGTGTGTCCACATCGAGTTGCGACCTTCACTGAAGGCCGCATCCGAGCTCCGATCAAGGGTGAAACACTTAAGAAATCGACAAAGATGCCTCGATTGACTCTCCATGTTGACATCAAAGCATTTGTTCAACGCAAAAGCACTCAACCATATTTTCAGATGTTTGTATATGAATAAGAAGAATAAAGGTGTTTGTGAATTTATTCCCCCTGTTGCCGTCCTCTTGTCATCCACTGTATCGTTGTGAAGCATCTTCACTAAGCACACGCGGCGTTTTTACCGGGTTTCACATGGTGGTGACTGAAAGGTGGTGAGTTGGGAAACAGCAGGTCTAAAAGACAGAATAACAGAGATTAATTTATACTTAAAAAACAGCACTTGGACTTATGGGCTTAAGAAATACGAGCACATAGATGACGTCTAAACTGAGTGGAGGCACTGACAGTGGGGAGAAGGCGGGAAAGTAGGAGGGATGGAGTAAAATCTGAAACAGGAGTTACGAACCAAATAAAAGCAAAAGACTTTTGTCCAAAGCTTTATCTGTTTTTATGCTGTTAATTCGTCCAGAGAGAGAACAGAGAGAGAACACTGTCGCTTTACAACAACAGTCTGCTCTGCATTCGTGCTCTTATTCACCACCGGGGTGGTGGTCTGTGAAATGCAGGACGGAGCAGCTGGAAGAGTTTAGGGGAATGTACCTTCATCAGGGACACACATCTGATACAAAGAGACAATTATTCATTTTCCATTTCATATTCCACCTTTTATTTTTAACCAGATCAAGCCGTTCATGATATCAGGAGGTCAGTCCCACAGGGAGAAGCTCGCAAACGTTCCCCAGTCAGTTGCCGTGTTCAGAAACACCGACGCATAAACTGAGCCTCTGACCTTATGTGTGCGGTCAGTTATTTATCTCCATCACGGTTTAATCTTTTTTGTTGTGTCTGGCCAAACTGACGTTTCTCCCGATGTGTCCCACAGTATGCTCTTCGTCCCCATCTGTTGCTCTGCACAGCCGAGCCAAAGTTCAGCTGAGGGGGTAACATTTACTCTGGGTAACTCCAGTTACAGCCATATGCAGCAGGTACAGTAGAACATGTCTGAGTGCAGCAGACATACGTCTGCCCAGTCTCAAAGAAAGCTCCATCATGTGCTCATCATGTGTATTCTGTCTTTACAGAGCTCTGAAAAACCAGACATTAATGAACACATGGTGATTACAATGTGGGTTTTAATATGCAATATAACATAGGCCACAGGCAGAACGAAACATGTTTATCCTTGATTCCAAAGAACTGAGTCCAAACTCAAGTCTGTACTTTGAACATGCAACACCTTCAACCTAAAGTAATAAAGCGAGAGGCAAAGAAACACTGCAAGAAAGACAAGTGATGACAACACTCTGTGTTTTGTCCCACAATAGAAATGCACTTTTAGCTTTATTGTGTTTTTATCCTCAACAATTTAGTTGCATGTCTGTCGCATTGCTTATTTGTGAAGTCCCTGGAGTTTGCAGCTTTTCAATTTACTGCAGCTGCTGTTTCCTCCTCCGTGGTTGAAGGTGACATGTTTTGCAAAGTACAGCTATTTTCTTGTTGAAATAACACTAGGGAGCAGCAGTGGTAAATCTTGTTAGGGTAAGTGAAAAGCAACGTTTGCCCCTCCCTCATCATCAGCCCCACTGTGGTGCCTTTGAGCAAGACCCTTAACCCTCTCGCCACACTTTCAGACTGTGCTTATACTGGGCAGCTTCCAGTTGTAACTGTGTGAATGTGATCAGGATGTTTCTCTTTGAAACTGCCCTCAATAAATATCTGGGTAAAATAAAAACATGCATTTATCAGCCTATAATCTCCAGATTGAAACACACTGGGAAGGGAGGAAAAGAAATTCCCAGAAACCAATATAAGCAGTTAACCCAATGATAGCAGCAGATTGGCCACTTAAATTCAAAAAGTTGTTTTACAACAACAATAGGATCCTTGACTTAAGAGAAAAATCTGACCAAATGGCCTTTTTATTTCTCCCAAGCAAAAAGCAGGAGATGCCAGATTGGATGATTTTTCTGCCAAGTTTGTCTCACTCTTTTCTGAGAGGGGGAGGGGCAGGGAACATTTATTTTGTTAGGTCGCTATCATTAGGGTCATTAACGTAAAGTTTATATACATTGCTCTACTAGACTTTAAAACACAATTGTCGTCAGTTTGTGGTCTGACCACACATCTCATTTCAAAGCTTTTGTTTATTGCAGATAAATAAATACGCATGAAAAAAGAAACACAGGCCAAGTTATAAAGTTAATCCGGTAACATACCATTTTCCTATTCATCCACTTCTACAGAGAAAAAAAAGACTAATGTGACAAAGGTGTAAATTACTGATGTGTCAGTCAAAGATGAAGCCATTAAAAGAACTTACTCTGTTTTTTTCCAGCACATCTACAGAGGAGCTGAGTGCTATTTTAGACCACGATAATACCTTTTTAACGGTTTTTATATGGAATGTTTCCTCCAAATGTCTGGGAGGAATTGTGGATTATCCCCACTTTAACTTACACTGAACTCTAAGGGCTGTTTTAAGTGAGTTGTAACAAACCACAAACGTGAGGTCCACTTCACCACCTCAGTGTGAGGAAGCCTGTCGTACATTAACGGTAAATGACTGGCTTGATGCTTGGATCTTCACCTGATTGTGTTAAGTGGATCTGGTGAACTGCCCATCCCCTGAGAATTTAAATGCTACAATAATGACTGGAGTTCATTGTCCCAGAGATGAATGTTGATCCAAAACAAACTTCATTTAAGGTGATGTTGGATGAAGTTCCTGCCTCATGTCACATCCACAATTCCATCAAAATCCGCATTTTGCATGACATGTTTCACAAGACTCAGAAGACGGTGAAAGAACATTGTAGCATACATGTTCCAAGATGGCCACCAAAACAAATCATTAAATGGCTTGTTGACATTGTCACTTCACTGCAAACTGCTCACAATATCCTCAAATCCAAACTTTCTAAATCCCTCCCATCCTGAGCCATTTATTATTGAATCGAACACTATATTAAATCTATGAAACTGTCACAAAACAACATTTTTTTTTCAAAACATTGAATTGATGTGTTAACAATAGTGTTGATTTACTTGTAATGATTTACTTATTTAATTAATTGGTTCCATTTTTTTCATGTACATTACTTTGACACTTGGTCTATGGTCCCCAAGGTTTTTTTCTGTATTCAAATGTGACCTTGTATCTAGGTTCGTTTTGTATGTACTGTGTTTTTCTGTCATACTGTTCACAACAAAATGTCAATGGAGGAAAAACATAGAACGTGGGCAAATTTTACAGATATAAAATCTCCATGCATTCGAAATAGAAAGCGTAAAACTGAACCTGGTTTAGTTAGAGGTGTCATGAGTGTGATGGGCATATCTTTTATTACAATTTCTCAACTTTAATGCCAAAGACGGTCTTTGTCCCTTCCCTCTCCTATGTATCAGTGAACTGTTTAGTGTAATAGTGCCTCCACTAAGGCGTCTGTTGAAATTACACCCATTATGACATCACACTACAAAATGGTGGACAACATTCAATAGAGCCAAAATGGTGCCAGTTTTTTTTTTTTTTTTTACAAAATTTTCACTCTAAACACTCAAATATGTGTGATTTAAAATGTGTGTCACCAAGCAGCAGGACATTCGTGACATCAGTTTTTGTAGACGGTACAAAGGACATTTCAGAGGACGACAGGCTCTTTTACGACAATAGTCAAAGGAGAAAATGCATTTATGGCCACGTAGGAGATTTTTCTTTGCAGTACGAAGAGTCAGCGCTACCTGAGCTGGATACAAAGGGGTGGAGTCTAAAGGAGGCGGGGAAAAGAAAAACAAACATGGCCGACAATGAAGCCAGTTCTATTAAAGGTCTGTGGGTGTGAAGAAAGGTAAGACAAGTAGAACTATTAGGGTTCTAGTTACAGAAGGTGCGGGAGTGGAAACATTATCTGTGCCTTAGAAAAGCGGCTGTTCCGCTGGTTGTATAGCAGCAGCTTGCTGAGCAGAGGAACACTGGTTTTGGCTTACTGCTAGCGTGCTGGCTAGCTTGTTTGGCTAATAGGAGCTAGCAGAAAAGATACATTTGGACTGTTTTATATCAGTGGCTTGTTTACAGGAAACAGAAACAGAAAAGTCCATTTAAAAATGTCCTTTTTATTCATTTCCCTCATCAGACAACCAGGCTGTGTCTGAAGTCACTATATAATGTCCACATTTTGGACACTTACTAATCATTGTCCAAGCTGTTTGACCTGCACGGATGTAATTTTAAAATGGGGAGCATTGCATCGTGGGATTGAGAGCAGTAAACAAAAGCATTTTTCTGATATCCAATTTAGGATTTTGGACTTGGCCACTCTGAACCCAGAGTCCAGACTCTGAGGACAGGAGGACTATTTGCCGTTGGGGCAGCAGCGGCTTAGCTCAACACTGATGAATAGCTGAAACAGGTGTACAGAGAAAAAAAAAAACGGGGGAGCCGAGAACAATCCCGGTCATTTGATCTGCACCCGGATAGATGCGAACTTTGAATGGGAACAGTACTTGGGCTTTGACTGATGACGTTTCACATCTTCGTGAGAACACAAATACGGAGAAGAAACGCAGACTGAGAACCGGCTCGTAACGTGTGCAGTACTTTGAGTGACTGGATCGACACACTCAACATTCAGACCCTACGTAATGGGGACCAAACTCTATAGTGAGTGAATGGTGGTTTCGCACACAGCTCTTGTGCAGTCAAACAGTTGAGGTGTTCATATTTAGCCAAAGCTAACAGGTTACAAAAGCAGTGTGTACAATGACGGATAATTTTAAAAACGGATCAATGCAATTAATTGTATCTCACTGAGAGATAAGACTTGAGCTTCTCGGCTCTTAGAGCTCTCCATGCATTGTCGGGCATACTGTACTGTGTGTGTGTGTGATCCGTATCCTTTGCGTGATCATCCCTCAGATTTGAAAACCACGATCGGAGCAAAAGAGCCAGTTCTCATTAGGAGCCACATCAGTAGGAGACCTTCCTCTGTGATTACATCTCTGCTGCCACACATTCCCACTGCTCCAGAACTTATGTATATCGAGCCTGATTGTACGGACTCGTAGCTGGCGTGTGATTTACAGTAATGGCCCTGCGTCACAAAGCTTCTGTTTGACTCACTTCCTGATTCACTGAGATGGATTCTTGGGCTTTAACTTGCAGTCGGTAGTTAACAACTTAAAATCCATCCTGCGTTTGCTCCCTGAGTCCTGTTAATGAAACTGATTAGTGAAGGCAAATAACATTCAAAAGGACCGATTCATTATTGATGCTGCTGCCGTATGTGAGCTAATACAGTCCATAGATCAGTGAGCTGTTGTTTGTGGGAGACAAACAAATGTTGGCTATAGCTCTTCTATTGTGTGTGTTCTGACTGCTGCTGGCCTGTGCAGCCAAGTGTGGCTCGTTATGGAATCTTAACAATAGAGGATCTTCCACTTTAGCAAATCTTCACCGCCGCAGGGCGTCCTACACTAAGAACACACACCGCAACAGCCACTGTGTGTGTGAGCGGGCAGAGGACGCTCGTCTATACTGGGGAAATAGATGCATTGTGTTTTTGTCCCGGAGCTCACACAGGAGGGTTTATTGGCTAATTTTATTTCTGCCTCCAAAGTCCCAGACAAGCCACGAATGGAAGCAGAGCTCAGTGTGTAGACTGTCCTGCTCAGTGACCTAAAATATTGTCCCCAGTAGCGTTTGTGGACATGGCATTGTGTGGGAAATAGAAGTGCATACGCATGTGTCTGTCAGCAGGTATGTGATGCCAGTTAAACTAATTCCCAGCAGCTTCTACTGCCACTGTCTCCATATAAAATTATGTTTACTGTGTTATTGCTAATATTTGGGGGGAATTACTGCACATTTCACTGTCTGGATTATGGCCCACCAGCATAGTTTCCTGTTGGGAGAGAAGGAAGGGGAGGCTCTGCCACCTATGGGTTCAGTGTCTTCTCAAAGGAGAGCTCCGATGTTTGAGCAGGAGGAACCGGGAATCGAACCCCTGACCCTACAGTTCAGGGCACTCTGGCACTTTGACTGGTCTGCTGCTCCACAGGCCCATACTAATAAGCACCTTTAGACCAAATCTAACAATATGCTACTGAAGTTAATCACTACAGTAGCATGTCAGTCCCTGTCTGTGTCTCTCAGCTTCAGGTCTGTTCTTACTGAAAATGGGGGAAAAAAAACCCTCACAAATATATAGTTTCATACTTCACAGCTCAGCTTTATAGAGTTTTCAGTAAAGAATACTAAAACATAAGGAAATAATGTTTTTCGTTGGACTATTTTCAGCAGCAGATTAACCTACTTTCAGTCTCTAGTGCGTATTTGTGGCAGCAGGATGGTGAATGAGTCAAACTAAGACATGTTGCAACCCTGTCTCCAAAAAACTGCAAACACAATTATGTTTTCTATATTATCTCCTAAATAAATTAAGCATTTGGACAACGAAGGTTAGAGAAATATGGAAGAAATCTTCTGCATTTTTTCTCTAACCTAGTGCTGTGAGGGTCTGAGCACTACAGTGGCCCTGAGAGCTCACGGCACCGCAAACCGAGAAAACACGTGCGAGTAGACAAAGCACAAGCAAATAAAAAAAATGTATATATATATATATATACAAAAAACTACTTCATGAATTTGACAGCACAGGCGTGGGGTTAGGACACGCGCCGCAAACGCCACAACACAACCAAATGAAGAAACACGCTGCAAAAAGCCACAACACCATAAAGCAGCCAGGTGTTTTGATTGCACTAATCCATAAAAAGAAACGAAACGTGGTTTAGTTGATATGAGCTGATAAAGAATTATAAGTGAGCATTTAATAGAGATCCTCACAATAGACATTTTCCAACTTGGCATTTGTTCATTTGCAATATTTCCCCGTTATGCTGATATAAAAAAAAAAAGGTAATCATGGCAATTCATGTCTAACAAAAGCTATTAACTGCTGCACATTGGTATAATATAAACGTAATTTCTAGGAGACAGGATTTTTTTGCAAATTTCTTCTGAAGTGTTGTTTCCCTTTGCTGATTACTACCTGCAAATCTTCCTTTATCCGACTACCACTCAGCCTGTGCACTATGACTTCTATTCCCTTGGTGCTTTGTTGGTCTTAATATTATACTGTGTGTTTTTGTGTGTACACACAGACACACACACACACACACAAAGCACTGTTTTGTGGCTCTTAGTTCAATGTGACCTCTGCACCTCTGCCATGCGGCGTGAAGGAGAAGCGAAGAAATATCCAGCCGAGCAGGCTGTCGCCGAGCCCAGCTGGCTGCATAGGCTTATCCCTGCTTCCCCTCACATGTATCTCCGAAGAAAACACACAACAGCAGCGTGAGAACCAGAAGCGATGGCAGGAAAGTAGAGAGATAAAAGAGATGAGATTTGGGACGGGGTGTAAGACGGAAGAGGGAGGAAGGATTAGTTAGAGGCAGAATGAGATGGGATCAGGATGGATGACACAGCGAGCGGGCTGAGAGAAGTAGAGGTGGTGGTAGGGGGTTGATCTTACATAGAAATAATGACATCTCGCCTCCTTCAGAGGCTGTTGTCTAATCATTTCATACTTTGCTTAACTGAGATGGAGGAGAAAGCTATCTGCCATGTTGGCAGACAGCCACTCATCTAACACTGTGCTGCCTGTCTCAGCACCAAAGAGCAAAAATCAAGGAGTGCAAATGAACAATGCAGATATAATGCAGATAATGAACTGTGTTGTTGTGCGGAGTGGGTGCGATGGCCCCTATTGAATGCTCAGCATAATGCGACTGAAGGAAACACACGGAAACATTAAAAACACAATTTGATGTTCGACATAGACAGATGCAGAAAACACGACTAAATATACCATTAGGAAGTATATTTAAAATTGACATTCCATTATGAGTCACCATAGCAACAAGAAGCATACCCCAGTCATGTCCATTCCTTTTTTTTTTTTTTTTTTAAATATTTTATCAAAAAGACCCAATTTTGCATCTTTACCTTCATTAACAGGGAGCTGTGAAGAGGAAATATAGGAAGATGCAACGAAGGTCTGAAATGTTTAGTGCTCCCCCCGAAAACATTGTTAGTGTTGAATTGGGTCCCAACCTGCAGACACTGGGAGAATCTTCATATCTATCAAATTTGTAGTGTTTTTTTACGGTGGCCCTGAGGGGTCATAGCGCTGCAATTTGAGAAAACACATGCAAATAGAGAAAATAAGCACATTTAAAAAATCGTTTCTTCATTTGCTTGTGCTTTGCCTTTTTGCAGTGCATTTCTTAATGCTGCACCTGTGTTGGCAAATTCATTAAGTATTTATTCTTTTTTTTCTTTCTTTCTTTTTTTAATTGCTTGTGTGTTTTCTATTTGCATGTTTTTCTTAAACTGCAGTGCTTCGAGCTCTCAGGGTCCCCAAAATGACCTAAACAGCTGCAGCAGGAGGTTCTTCATATTACCAAGAGGAACCTACCATGTTGTAATCTGGTGCCCAGTTTTCCATAATTATTTTAAAAAACATTTTCAGTCAAATAAAACCTCTGATTGCTAAAAATAATATTAGTGGGGTCAAGTACAATGAAACCTTAGAAAAACCAATGTGAGAACTAAAATATTGAGGGTCTTGTGTTTATCATGTTGTGTTTTAGTTATTTCATATGATCCAGCTGTACAGTATGATGCGGTAGTGTTTACATTTCACAGACCTTCTGCTGCTTATAACTTCAGACTTTCAGACTTTCTTCTCTTCCAAAGTGTGTTTTGTTGTTTCTGTCTTATTTTGAAAGACACTGGACACGAACACATAGTAAGTATTTTCTCTGTGTAGGAGTCCTTTCATCCTGTTCCTTGGAAGTCTTCAGTTTTCGGAGTCTTCGCTCTGGTTCCCCCCCACCCCCCCATCAGCTCATCTGGATGACGTTACAAAGCTGCAGAAAGAGGTGAAACAGCTGTTTTTGCACAGCTTCTAAATGAGGTACGTGTGTGCTACTTCCTTCCGACTAGAAGAAAACCCTGAAACCTCAGGCAGACTCTGGTTCTGTCTGTTTAAAGAGCTTGTTTTGAAAGTGATATCAATGAATCATTGATAACCGTTTGTCATGCATTATGCATAGAAATAGACAGACTTGAGTTGGCAATCACACTCACATTTTTGGTCAAGTTCAAAGTTAAAGTTGCCCTAATAAATATTTGATATGTTTCACAGTGGTGCAAATGTCTGTTTGTAATATGAAAGGAGTTCGTATTGATGAACCCGCAGAGAATTATCACCAGCTCTATGGAGCTTTATATTAATTCCCGAGCTCATTGTTTTGGTTTGTTATTTCAGTAGCAGGCAGCTGTTGACACTGAAAACCCACTACCCACTGTAGTCTACCTGCAGACAGGGACAGTCAGACTCTAGCTGCACTGATTGTTCTCAGAAGTCGACCAGAAATGGAGCTAAAAGAGTGAACGTGGAGTGAAACGCAAATTAATGCTAATGTTGCTCCGTGTCTGCTAGATGCGCAAATCATGTGATGGAATATGATCATCGTTACTCATAACTCATAGTTTTGCCTGCCCGACAAAGAACCATTTCCTTTGCCGTGCATTGTATTTACTGCCATTTAAGTACTTTGTATTTTCAATGAGTAGTGTCCATTTCATTTACAGTGACACTTGAAAGTCTGGGAACTCTGTAGAATTCTCCCTGTTTCTGTGTAAACTTTGAACTCTCGTGTTTTCAGGTGGGTTCATGCGTCCATCCAATTTATGTAAACACAATATTTTAGAAAAGCCTTGAGGGAAGTTCATCAAGTTTGGCACAAGCGTTTATGTAGGTGGTGAACTGATTCGAACATGAGTCTGAACAAACATGCATGTAAACTGCAAGCTGACTGGTTTTCAGGGGCAAACAGCAGCAAGGTGCACTTGGTGCTTTTTCCAACAGTTATTTAAAAATAAACAGAATATTCAGAGAATATTGGACTTTAATTACTTTGCTGTTGATGCTATGATTTCAGTATTAGTGTGTGAAAGATCAGCTTACTGTACTTACCTACTGAGGACACAGCCAATGAGAACGGGCTGGATGGAACCAGAGTACCAGAGGCTACACCATACAGCGAGACCTCAGCAGGCACACGGATTCGAACTGGTGACCTTCTAGCCGCAAAGTGGCACCGCTCCATCACCACCATTGAGCTGACATAGATGTGGGACGTCACGTAAGTCCAGGCTATGTCGAAGTGTCCCTGGGCAAGACCCTGAACCCCTAACAGCCCATTCCCCCTTCCCAGCGATGCAGTGCCGGTCCAAGCCCGGTAGAAATTGGGGAGGGTTGCGTCAGGAAGGGCATCCGGCGTAAAAACTGTGCCAAATCAACATGCGGACAATGATCCGCTGTGGTGACCCTGAACTCACGGGATAAGCCGAAAGGAGAGTAGTAGATATTTACACTTACACAAATATCATTTGTGGTAAGTGTAACATGTTAATCCGAGAGCTGTAGACAAGTCCAGGCTGGTTGTTGCCCTGTTTACAGTAGTGTGCAGAGTTAAGTTTTCTCGCTACACATCCTGCAAAAATGAATGTTTCTCATCTAACACTGGGCAGGAAGGCGAATAAGATTATAGTTATACACTATAACAACATGTCAAACTTTTTCTTTACGCACTACAAGGCGTCTTTTACTGCTGCTGCTGCTACAGCACAACTACCTGCTGCCTGTGAAACTGCATCGGTTCAGCCTGGACTTACGTGACGTCCCACATCTATGTCAGCTCAATGGTGGTGATGGAGCGGTGCCACTTTGCGGCTAGAAGGTCACCAGTTCGAATCCGTGTGCCTGCTGAGGTCTCGCTGTATGGTGTAGCCTCTGGTACTCTGGTTCCATCCAGCCCGTTCTCATTCCCGAGGCACTGGGACGTCCATTACATGCTGACACTTGTATCCGCTTGGGTCTGTTGGCGATGCTCTGAGCTTTCAGTGTAGTACAACGGAAATGCAGACGCTTGAATACGTGAGGCCTGATGACATAGAACAACGAAACACAGGACTTTCCCACACAAGACCAGGGTTCGACTCTAGTGCGCTTTAATGAGGATCGGAACACGTGGTGCGTGTGCTTACTGTTAAGTGTGTGTGTGGTTTTTTTTTTTTTGGTTTTTTTTTAAGTTTCTATGTAATTGATCCTAACTCAACTTTACCCTGACGTTTTTGGGCCTAACTGTAAACCATCTCGTCTCTTAACGTAACCTCAGCCTGAAGTTGCCTGCACACACTATTTCAGCCCGCAGTGTGTCCTGTCCCCAAGCCCCGGATTGCTACAGTGAAATACAGCTACTTACACAGATTACCAGCTCAGGATGAGATGGCTTGTGAATCAACCCTCCTCCACTACCCCTCACCCATCCAAACACACCATCCATCCCCTCACCCATCCAGTAAATGTGCACTACATTTATTCTTACCATGTAAGTGTGTCCTGATCTTACTGCAACCCACAACAGTCACCCTGACACACACGCGCGCGCGCGTGCACACACACGCACTGAGGAAAAAGTTTCATTATCGTTAAGGTCAGGTTGTGTGGGGAGAGGGGGTGGGCGGGTGAGGGCGCACAGAGAGAGAGAGAGAGAGAGAGAGAGAGAGAGAGGCAGACTACGTGTGACAGTGCGCGCCTGTGTGTGCGTGTGAGAGAGGGAGGACAGAAGAGTCTGTGGAGGAGAAAAGGAGGACAGATCGGAGGCAGGAAGCAGGAGGGGCTCCTTGCAGTCAGAAAGATGCTGCTCGGACATGCGGACCGTCTCTGAAGCCGCCCGCGACGTTACCGACTCCGCCTGACGCGCCGACAAACCCAGGGTGCGCGTCTTCTGTTCACTTTCTCCGCGACGCATATACAGATTCTCCTCTGGACCGGCTTTTGTCGCCATGCCACCGGACGCCTGCACCGTCGGATACCGACTCCGCAACACCGTGCCCGCGGTGCTGTGGATCGGACTGCTGTGGAGCTCCGCCACCGCAGGAGGTACAGTCTAATACACCACTCTGCATGTATTTCACCCCCAAATCCATCTCGCTTTCTGGTGTTGGCGTCCATCCGAGCGGAATGACAGCAGCTTGAGTTGAGTTTCTAGGCGCTTGTCTTTCTGGGCATCCCTGTGTTGTTTGGAGACATCTCCTCCCGCGACTCGTGGGAGGGGGGAGAGAGATATATAGAGAGTCTGAGGCAGCCTTTGAAGTCTCGAAATAAACGCTGTTGCAGGCTATTTACTGTGCGAGCTGCTCCAATCAGTTTTGGCACAACAGTCCAGGCTGCACACGCATCCTCAGTCCATGTGGACCGGAGCCCACTCGTGTGCGTGGGAGCCTCGATCAGGCTGGAGTGAATGCGGAAAGAGAGAGCGAGATCACCTGTCAACAAGCAATGCAGTTGGACTGTTTGACACGCACAGAGTGTGTGTGTGTGTGTGTGTGTGTGTGTGTGTGGTTCCTCCAGTTTGAGCAGTGCAATTACAAAACAGGCTGACAGAAAGTGAGGAGAGGAAAGTTGGTGTTTGACACACGCTGCCAGAATGTGGGAAGAAATGCTGGTGAGCTCCATCATCTTTCAGAATGACTGTAAGCACGAGCTCTGCTCAGGTTTGTTTTGATGCTACTCTGTGAGAAACCAAATTACAAAAAAATGCCCTGCAGCATCTTCTGGGGCTCATTAGACTCACTGCCTTAAAAGAAAACAACGACCCTGCTGTTGTCATCAAGGATCTGTGATCTGATCTAGGAGAATTATTAACAGAAAGGCTGCAGCCTGCATCAGGAGCAGGGGGTGTGGATGCATCAACAAATGATTGTTTTCTGTCCTTCATTGCAGGTCACTACTCTCTGTCTGCCTCAATCAATGTTCAGAATATGAGACGGATAAAATAGTTACTTCTTCAACCTGCAGATGCAATATTTACATTTTTCCAGTGGTGGAAGACGATTTACATCAAGAACAGTATCAATAACACAGTGTAGAAATGCTCTGTTAGAAGTTAAAGTTCTGCAAAACTTAAAATAGTATCAAAAGTAAAAGTACTCTTTATACAAAATGTCTCATCTCACATCATTGGAAGAAGCAATACTGGATTTTATTTTTATTTTTGTGAGCTGATTCAACGACCTTATACACTGATTTGATGATCGTATGTTTTGAATCTAATAATTATAAAGTGAAGTACTTTATGCACTGCAGTGTGGCTGTTGAATTTCACACCAGAGATTAATAAAGCCTGAGGATTATGATGTGTTGGGATTGATTAATTCGATTCTGTAAACCAACTAAAGGTAGTGGAGTAAAAGTAGAATATTTGTACCTGGTGAAGTGGAAGTTTGAAGTAGCAGAAAATGGAAATAAGTCACTGGTTCATATAGACACACAGAAAATAACTCATGTACTCATGAAGTACTCGGTTAGTTTGAAACACTTAGGCTCCAAGTTCCTTCATAACCTTGGAAACAGCAACTGAAAGATGTTTTGGTGAGATGGATTATGAAACAACAGCATCTTACTTACTTATAGAATAGGTCTGGGCAGTTTAGGTTTAATTAATTGCACAGTTTAAAGAGCTAAAGAGCTAAAGAGCCGGTAGCCGGAGCTGGGAATGAGCTGGGAATGATGTCACACACCCAATTTGACCAGTTGGTTGCCACAACAATGCCAGTTCTAGCCAGGTTAGCCATGGTTAGCAACACCAGTTCTTAACAGCACATTCCTGCACGTGTCTGTCTGCGTATGTCTCTCTGTGTTGGCCCTGAGATAGACTGGAGACCTGTCCAAGGTGAAGCTCGCCTCTCACCCTATGACAGCTGGGATAGGATCCAGCCCCCTGTGACCCTGAACAGTGGATGGATGTAGTTGGCTCATGCAAACACGATGGAGAAATAGACACAGAATCTGAGGTTGTGGTTGCTCAGGTTCCTCCAGCTTTCCAAGTTGGAAATACAACTTCAGGGAGCATTTCCAGTTAAAACTGACAACAGATAACAACTGTCCAGGCTAAATGGAACCAACCATTACCAGGCAGCAAGGGTCTAATGAAAAATGTCAAAGTTGCATTATGGGAAATGTAATTTCAGGTCATTTGACCCACCGCAAAAATTAGATTATACCCTGTGTAGGTGCTTGTTCTTATCAAAAACGTTTTGACACGTATTCCACTACTCACAGAAAGTTCCAGACTTACGGCTTCATAGATGAGTCGATCCGAGCAGCTATTTTAAGATTTCTTGGCATCAGACAAAAACTGTTCACTTTTCCATCTTAAGGTCCTTTAACCGAGCTTCTCTCAACGATTTCTATAGTTGTTCATTGCCCTTCTTTTCCATGTGCCTCCTGGCCTCGTTCTTTGGCTCCAGTTTCTTCATGTAAGTGTTGGCTGCTAGTCTGTGCTTCATATTATCGTAAACTTAATAAATGCAGGAAGTTTTGCAGTGTTGGGCAACAAAAGCGATTTAAAACAGACTCGTTGTGGCATTTTATAAACCATACGACAGTGGAAGAACTATTTAGAAGTCGCAAAGCACACAGTGAACATGCTCATTCACAATATTAGCATAGCAAAAATAGCATTTTGCATAACTATACTACAGTATTTTTACTATTATGTTTTTTCCAGCTATGTTACTGGTGCATTACTGTATGTGTTGCATTTTATTCCTGTATTTGTTGTAGAGGTTGCACTATTTTTCGCTTTTTAGAGGGTTTAGCGTCTTGTAAGAATCAACTATCTTTAAAACGTCAACTTATAATGATTAATAAAAAAAAAACTGATTCTAACTTCTTAATTTACAAATTTACCTGAATGTGTGTGAAGAAAACGAAATAATTTCACTGTCAGATTGAAGTTTAAAAAGCCTTTATGTGCTTTTTTTTAAAAGTTCTTTTAAAGAAATAAACTGCAGGTGGTTGCAGCCCTGATAATAGTTGAAAAATATTGTATAAAAGATACAGATTCTTCATATCAATAGTGATAAACCTTGATGGATGTACCACATGATTCTGGATTGATTGATCCAGAATATCTCATCGCAACTTGATTTTTTTTAATTTAAATTTTTTCGGGGGGCAAATACAGAGTGACAGTTTGTCATATGGAGCCCTTGAATGTCCCTTGACTGTTAGTGAGGACGTCCCAGCTGTGTGTTTTATTAATGTACCAATCAGACACAAACACATGTAAACAAGAATTCATTATCGTTTCCCAGCAGGTTTTAGTCTTCTTCTTAATCCTTGTGGCTCCCGTCTTTCCCGTGTTCCTGTACAACTGTTCGATCTGTGTACGCCGCTGCAGACCCACACGATCACATGCTGCATCTGTGGTTTCATCTCGCTGTCGGGGTCTATGGTTAATGAGATCCCCCAGCAGAGATGTAACGTCATAGAACAGGCTTCTGTTTGTATGTGTTTACGTGTGTGCTGGTGATTTCTTTATTTTTTTGGGGGTTGTCTTGTTTTTTTTATTAACGTGCAGATTGGGCCTGTGTATGAAGATGGGCTGGATCACTGCATGGTTTAATTTTCTTGGGAGTGAGAGCGATAATCTGCTAGAAAGAGAAGGAGATTCAAGAGCTCCAGCTGGGAAGCAGAAGCAACTGCAGTTTGCATCCAGAGAGCAACATGGAGCCTCTGCATCGACCACATTGCCACTGTTTTGTTGTACAAGTATCAATGAGGCGTGTCCGTCTCATTTAAAGAGTATAGATTCTGGTCGCCTCTCTTCTAGCCCACCTTTCTCCTCTCATCACGTCACCTCTTCCTCTTCAACTTCCTTCTTCCAGTCATCTCTAAGTCCTCTTCTTTTTTTGTCCTGCTATTACTTGTGAGTGAGAGGAAAGAAAAATGGAACTGAGGGGGAGACAGAGGAGATTGTTTCTTATGGTTGAATAGCCCCGGCTTTATTATATAACTAGATCCTCAGGCTGCAAAGTTTTAAGAATATTGTGCTATGCTATGCATCAGAGAGAGATATGGAATGAAGGAAAGGAAAGTTGAGGCGTAAAGAAACATGAAGGGAAGATTGAGAAAGAATTGCAGCAGTGAATATGAAGTAGTAAGGCTGTGTTGGATGTTTTTGTTTTTCGTGTACGTCACAAAAATATATTTTCAGATGGCCTATGTCTACACTGGATGTTAATAGAATCAGCTCGATTCGATGCCTTGTTTTATTTATTTTCAATTTATTTATTCTCCATATATACGCAGTTTACAGCTGGTTGCATTAGCCAAACCCCCTTTTCCTGCATTTACTTTGAATTGGAGAACCAAACATTCTAACTTCTGTGGTGAGTGTTTTTCAGAAATACTGTTATCCTTGGAGAAATTAGTCTTCGTCCTTCTTTTGTGAAAGTGAAATGTAATAATGTTGAAATGATTTTATCAGTTATACAGTCATATGCTCAAACTCCTTCTTGTCAAGTGTTTAGAAGCAGTCACAATAATTTTCACCAGAAGGAAGCATTTTATACGTCCATGCCGACGACAGCTGTGGCTCAATCTTTTTAGAGTGTTCATTTGTCCAATTTCTGTGAACAAATCTCAGGAACACAAAGGAATTTCTGATTGGATTTGCGGGGGTCAAAGGTCAAGGTCACTATGACATCTATAATCATCAACTCAATATCACCGGAAACACCCTGAAGAAATGTTATTACTTATGGTCCACTTGGACTCAAGGATGAACTGATCAGAATATGGACAGATGTCAAGTACAACTTGATTGACAAACGTAAATCTCAATTCTTTGAATGTCTTTCAAGAAAATGTCTTATTAAGTTTAGTGTGGAAAGATTTTAGCCACCTACCACAATTTATTAAATAATCCATCCAGTTTGTAACTGTTAATGGTCCAAGCAGAAATTCATTGAAGTCACAGACTCAGTGTTAATTGTAATATTAATGGCATTTGATCAAAATGTTCACTTTTGGTTACATCCCTTAATTTTCTCTTTTATTTATTGTATTATTTAAAAACTGTCAATAACAGGTTACAGATGCTATTCATCTTTTCATATTCCTTTACATTCTTTTGCAATTAACAAAACAATACATGCACGAATGCTACTGGTTTGGAAGAAATGCTGTCAGAATCCAGTCACGTGGTGAGAAGACAAATATCAGAGACACAGCAGGTAGATGAGAAGAGATGCTTATGAGACACAAGCAGGTGGAAATCAGCAGAGACAGGAAGTTGGAGGTGACCCCATTTTAATCAGCAGCACTCTTGGCCCAGCAGCAGCAGCGAAGCACAGGTGGGCTTACAGGGGTTTAACCTTTCATTTCTAGGAGAGTGCCACAGAATATGAGCCCCTGATTAACATGATTATACAGATCAGTGTGCTCTTAATGAAGAGCTAATGCTCCGTTCGGAGGAAGTTCATAGCTGCAGTCTCGCTTTGAAAAGGCTGTAGCAGGGGTTTGACAAGTTCTAACCTACGAGCCTCATGTTTTCTATATGTTGCCATGATGCAGAGCATGTTTGGAAGCACAACAGATTTAAAAAGAAATGAAACTGCTCCCATCCAGGCAGCAGCTGGCTTCAGGCCATGTCACTACAGCATGAAAATCAACATGCAGGGAGTTTGGAAGGTGTTTGACAATCCATCAAACTGTGAACATGGCATCCCCTGTTATCTTGTCGCTACTATTCTCCAACGTATTCAATATGATGCGCATCTCAAAACACTTTTACATAGTTCTGATTTGACACAAACTTTGTGCAGGAGAAATAGTCTAGTCGGTCAAGTATGAAGTGACAGTTAATGTTACTCAAAAATCACTGAATTTTGTTAAAAGGCAGAACAAGATACAAAAAAACACCAAATACACAAAAAGGGCCAGAATCAAAAAGAAACACACGATGACCAAAAAACACGCAAAATTACCAACAAATATCAGAAAGTAGCCTCTAAATTTCCCCTTTATAGTAGAAAACGAGATACTACTGATACTCGATGCCCCTTAAATGTTTTTTGTGAACTGCCCCTCAAAAAGCCTCAGTCCACTTCATGAGGAAGTTATTCTTTTTAAATGTTTCTAGGACCTATCACCTTTACCGAAGGCCTTCCCTGATTAACCATTAGAACCTGCTGCATGACCCTAACTACAGTATCTTCATCTTAAGGTCTAACGTCTGCCAAAATTAACAGCTTCTGGCTGCTATCAACTACTGCTGCTGAGTTCATCAGTCCATTTTTATCTGCAACACAGTCCTTCAGATAGTCCCTACAGCACCAAATGTAGATAACACCACCAAGGAAAATAGTCGCGAACAAATTCTCTGCTTTGTTTTGGGTCGTACTGAAGTGCATTTGAAGAAAAGGTGTCTTGGTCACCTCATTCATTTTAAATAGGTTTGGCCAAAACATTAGAACCTCTTCCTCTGTAGTGCTCTGCAGTACGACTCCACTAGTAGAATGATCACCTTTCTGACAGTTTCAACCTAAAAACACAGAAATGATGAGCTTGTAAACGTAGAATTCACGCCAGAGCCACTGTATTGGATTGGATTCAATTGCACAGGTGGTCGTAATGTTAGGCCTGATCATTGTATATGTCGGCTGACTTTAGAGATTCAGTTACAGACACAGAAAGGACAAATCAATAAGGAAAATATACCATATTTTCAAATGAGTTGCCAAAGCGTATCCAATACATGTGAACAGTGCATGTTTTGCAGACATATTCAGTATTAAACAGCTCGTGTAATTTTACAAAGGAAACGATTTCTGTAAATCATATGATGCCCATGGCTTCATTTTTTTTGTTTTATATGACCAAGAATTTTCTTTCCTGCTCACAGCTGCATTACTACGTGACAAAGATCTTAGCAAATGAAAGCAACTGCTGCTAGAAAGCCAATGGAAAAACACACGGTGAGCTTTGCAAAGCATCTGCAATTTGTATTTAGGTGGTTAAAACAAGCAAACAAACCAGATCAATCTTCTAAAGGGTTAAAAGACAAATTCACTGCAAAACTGCAGCATTTACATCCAGCTGCAGTTTTTCTCATTCAAAAGCAGGAAAACTGTTGGGTTTGTGGACTTCGTTCTGATTCCTAATTATATTAAGGAGTGTGTATTCTTGTTATCGTTGTTTGTGTTTGCTGCAGGTGGAAGAGTGTAGACGATGCACAAGCTGCCATCTCAATTAGTCCCTGCAGTCATTAGGACTAGAAGTGAGAGCTGCAGCTTTTCTCAGTCTCACACACACACTGACATATGGAGTGTGCTGTCTGCAACAAACTTACAACAGAGGACACGACAACCTCCCGGTGAATTATTCTAAGGTGTGTGTGTGTGTGTGTGTGTGTGTGTGTGAGAGGTTAATACTGATGATTCTCCTGGTGCTACACTTCCTCTGAGCTTGGTGTTCATATTTAAAGACGATGCCCAAATTCTTAGCGGCTCTTACTGTCAGTGACATCTCCAACTAAGCAGGTCTGCTTAGACTTTGTAACACAGTGCAGCTGTTTAGAGGTTTGAAAGTGTGTGTGTGTGTGTGTGTGTGTGTATTTGTTGTTCAGTGTGAGTTGTTGGAGCCTGCCTTACTAGCTGGGATTATCCTCTCTAGGATGGCTGCAGGATTGCACGGATGGTGCTGACACTTCTCTACAATAGAAGCAATTAACTGAAGCTTAACTTTGTATGTCTGTTTTAAGCTGTGTGTGTGTGTGTGTGTGTGTGTGTGTGTGTGCGTGTGCATCTGAAACTAAACCATTCACTACATATCTTTTTTTCCATTCCTGGGTCTTCACATATAAATAAGCTAAATATGATTTGTCATCATCATTTAGATGTTAGAGGGAATGTGCAGAAATGTATCACATGTGCGTCAAGTTAAATAGTTTTTGTTCATGTCATTGACATGTAAAAGTTCAAAGTATCAGATGACAACTGGCCAATAAATCTCACAATTCTTGCCCTCGTCTTGTCATCTGGGCTGGTTCTGCCTTCATTCACACCCACTCTGAGACATAATAATCACATATGTTTTGGGATATTCTTAGAAGTGTTTCTGTATCTTTTGGACATTAGTGAGCGAAATACTTGTTGATCTTGTTGCGATCATGGCCATATTTCTGGTTATGGAGATCACCTGCTACCTACCAGTGGAGTGGTAGGTTTATTAATATTATTATTATTATTATTATTAATACATGTGTTAATTTGGATACCTCTAGTGACCGTAGTAGAAATGACACAAACTGCAGTGGCAGTCGGTGACATTATTTAAAAATAGCATTGGGGGCGTTTGGGAAAAACACAGGACACTGAAATGAGAGACTCGAGCTTCAGTGGATGTTTTTACGACAACCCTTTCTCATAACTCCATAACCAAAGTGGTGGTGTGTCTAAATGCAATAATGGTCAAAAAGACGAATTGCACTATGCGAAATGGAGAGAATGGAAACCTTCAAATAAAACTCGGGATTGTAAGAACAGTGGATTGTGTTGCAGCAAGCTGTTCACTCAATTGTTTTTTTTTTTTGTGTTTTTTTTATTTCTAGTCAGCATCATCAGGACCATCACTACTGCTGCTACACAAAAGCAAGGAGCCTCATTATCTTACAGTATAATGATCTTAAAGGTCTTAACCCTCCAAGTGCCAGAAGGAATTAATAAATTGTTGAAATGAGCATGTGAGTGGTCGATAAACGAGCCCCTTAGGAACAAATAAGAACAAGCCACGTTTTCTCTTAAAGATAAAGAAAACAATCTTCCTGATTTTACAGGCGCCCTTAAGAGGGCATTGAAAATGTTGTTCCTTTTTGCGCTATGGCAAATGATGAATAGTGATCTAAAGACAGATTTGATACGGTTGTCGAGGATTAGAGTGACAATTTGCATTTTCAGTCTGACTGAGTTACACACGCGCACACAAACTCATCCCGACACTTTGCCTTGTCAAACTCACTCAGAGCAGATTGGCACAATCAAGTGTGTCTGCAGCCAAACCTTTTAAAAGGTTAATATTTCAGTTCCCATTTGCCTCAAAGCGTGCGCTAAGCCGCCGCTCTGCTCCCTCATCTATCTGCCTTTGATACGGAATCCCACTGAAGTACGACTGTCTGCGCGTTCGACAAGCCGCGTCTGTGTGTGTGATAATCCACAGTGCGCTGCGCTTAGAGCGGCGCTGATGGCTTCGCTGTCATGCTGTCGAGTCAGTGCGTTCGTCTCCCTCGTACCTCGACTCGAAAAGCTCCGAGAGCTGCAGAGATGAGCACTGTGGGAGAGAGAGGCTGTTTTTCACAGCGTGTGGGTCCAGCGCAGGCCACGAGCTTCAAGGTATCATCGCTGCTCCGCTTCACTTCAGTGATTGATTCCTGTCGCAGGTTGTGCGGGGCTCCTGCACCCACAAAGCCTCCCTGAGCTTTATGGCCCAAAGGTTTTGAAGCGTGATGTAGGATGAATTTGAAGGCCGAGAAAGATGCAAAGCCTTCATCCAAACTTGAGCTTCGTGCAGGATGACAGCTGCCAGTCACGCTCGGAAGAGGCGGACAGTTGTTTGTGTCAGGTTGAGCCCACTGGTACAGATGCACAGAACCGGAAACAGACTTCTGTTTTGGCAAGATACAAATGTACAATCGACCATTATTAAGTTAAGAAACATCATTTAAAAACTCAGAGCGTGTGACTGCAGTAGCTGCATTTCATTCTAAAGGCAGTTTTCAAGTTGAACCCACAGGAAAAAATGCTAGAGAGCACGAGTTTCAAAGGAGCTTTGCGGTTTGTGGTGGTAATTCATTTAGGTTAAGTTCCATGTTTAATGCGGCTGCACTATTCTAACAGGAAAGAAAATCATTAAACCCTTGGCAAAGGATATGTTGGACTAAGTTTGACCTAATGATAAGACAGCCCTTAAAGTCAGAGACCTTTTTTTTCCTTATTGTCATTAATGCTCCAAATATTACCACATTCTAAAGGTTTAACTGTAGAAAAAAAGGAATTATGATAAAGAAACTGTAGCATACTGCACAGAAGAAGCAACTCGATGGACAAAAATCAGTGCAGCAGGTCCAGAGGCATTGTCGCCTTTCTTTTCCCACGTGTTCTTCATCCACTAATGTAAGTGAGCAGAGATGAATGTGTAGACTCGTACTAACTACAGCCATTAGTCAAGTCTGGTAAGCGCGTCACATGGAAACGACAGGAGAGATACGTGTCAGTATATACAAAATTGTTCACACCACACATTCAATTTTGTTTACTTTCAAATTTAATTCAACTTTATTTATATTGTGCCAATTCACAACAAGATCATCTCAAGGCACTTTACAGAATAAAGCCATGACATTATGACCACCTGTGCAATTTATCCAATACAGTGGTTCGAAAGTTCTGGCCAGCTCCTTCATTTTAAACAGGGCGACCAAAACATCAGAACAACCTCCTGTTATTAGACACTTCACTACCCAGTTCTGCCTCAGTAATACACACAGTAGTATTATCACCTTTAAAACTGAATTAATGGCAGAGCCACTGTATTGGATTGCATTCAATTGCACAGGTGGTCCTAATGTTGTGCCTGATCAGTGTAGAACAAGGGTCACCAACATGGTGCCCGTGGGCACCAGGTCGCCCGCAAGGACCACATGAGTCGGGCCTGTTCTAAAAATAGCTCACCATAGTGCCACTTACCAATGAGCTGCAGCTAATTGTTTTGTTGCTATTCTTTTTTAAATCACATTTGATGCTTATTGTGAGAAATCATTAACAAGATCTGTGTCTTCACATACATGAATATCATTAATTTAATTCATTATTAATAATAACATATAATTAACAGTAAATTGAGCTAATTTGTTTGAGATCTCCCAAATTGTTTTCCATGACAGTTTTGCTCATTTCCAGCCTGATTTTGTCGTTAACTTGAGGATTTAACTCAGCAAACACTGTCTTTTGCTCATTTACTCATAAGGCCCAGGATTCTGAAAAACAGAACGGGTCATTGATCAACACAAATGTCATGTCTGCTTTGAGCCATAGAGTCATTTTTACACAACCTGCAATGACGCCTTTGTAAAGTATACAAAAAAAGACTAGGTAATGCATAGTTACTCATTACTCCTTTGCTTTTAGACACATATATTATTCTGTACTGTAAAAGCTGCACTGATGCACTCAGGTTGCTGTTTTGTAGCTGAGTCACACACTGAGTCAACACAAATCCTGTAATAAAAGATAAAAAAAAAAAAACCGAATGGTTTTGACACTGGCAAATATCTGGGTCCCACCACACAATGGTACAGTTTGTTTTGAACTCCCTTACATTTCTTTTCTACCTCAGCATTTCCTTACTGAATGTTCTCTAAGTTGACATTTGGCTCACGGTCGCCACAAGGTTGATGCTAAAAGCCCGAATCTTTTCTCTGTGCCCCCTTTTAAAACCAATGTGGGTGGTGAAAAGACGTGTCCACCTTTCTTTTCCTTTATTCATGGGTTAAAAGCCCAGTGCCACAAAGCTGTGACAGGTATTGAGCTACACAATGAACTGACATGTTGACACATCAAGAGATTCTGGTACCACGTTCTGATAATGTAACATTTAGAAAGGCTGTATTAATAATTAATACATATTTTCTTATGTTTTATACGGTACATTGGCAATTTGCAGACTTTGCAGAGTTTGGAAAAGGGCTGCATGACAGACAATGTAGAACACTTTAATAGTTAAATGAGTTGTGTGGACAGAAGGAGATTTGAGTCCATTTATCTGTAGAATCACATCTAGCCAACCCCACACATTCTCCCCCCATAGTGCCAGATAATGATGCTTCCTGAGTGGTCAAATTGCACCACTTTTTCAAGTCCTCTGGTCTGCATAACACTATTGGATGCTCCAGGAGCACCACCATTTGAAGCCATGGGAACCACTTTACACACACAAAACTTCCCTGCTTCCTTGCTATGGTAACCACATGCGCCACATTGTGTAACAGTCATCATTAAAGTGCACAAAATCACCGGTCGCCTATGGAAAAGTCCTGTGTCTTGTTGTTCTGACCTGAAAAGACCACCTGACTCGTCTGTTATCAGGACCTTACTGCCTCTCCTAGTACACCCATTGTCATGGGCTCCAGCATGTTGTAGTCATGGTGTCTGTGTGTCAGCATCATGGGCTCAGCAGATGGTTACGATGTAGACCAGTAGACCAATGTCGTGGGCTTTGCTAAGCACATGCTAAAAGCCAACAGACCATTCAACCTGATCATGGTTCCAATAATTAATGTGCAGCGAACCAGGTTTAGGCACATTAACTACTTTGTTAGATGGAGGTGAAGGATAAAATAGCATCTTATTGTACTACGAACAGTGAAACGAGGCATCATTTTTTTGAATGATGTCTCTGTCCTGACATCACACCATCTGGCTCAGTGCTAAGCTTGTGGACCACAAATGAATAATAAACAAGCCTTCAAGGAGCAAGGCCTCATGTTGGATCAGACCTCAGTTCAAAGATCGATCTATAAAAACTGTCTTATTCTTGTTAAGTCTCCAGCCGCCACCAACAGAACATGCGTTATTCATTAGGTTGTGATCCTATTGGCTGGTAGGGAAAATCAAGGCCGCACCTCAGAATGGAGGCTGAATGATACAAATATGGTGTTTTGATAGATTTGGAAAAGGTTCACTTGGGAACTGAGGGGAATCTTGGCTGTTGGGAAGAATGGAATTAGAGGAATGTCAACGATATTAAGTGAACAAGTTGTCATACATACGTATGTATCAATCACAGGCCCACAATGTACATTCATAACCATAACTGCATCAAAAACAAAATTTGCTGGTATGTTCAGTGTGAATACACGATTTAAAGCAGGTGTTTGTCAACAACCCTCTTTATTTTTATGATTTACTGAAACGAATGGAAACCAATGGCTGAGCTGCGGGTCAAGAGAAATCAGTAATAAAAGCCAAACACATGGAAGCATGATCAGATGAATTATCAGTTAAATTCCACAGAAATGTATTGTTTTAGTATCTATATGAGGAAACAAATGGTCTCACAGCATTATATTCCACAACACATCTTCATTCTTCAACATTGTTTTACAAGGGATTTAGCCACACGTGAACATTGAAACAGACTTTGTTGATGTTTACATCTTTACATTTGTTTCTTTAAACAGTAATAATATCTTGGAATGTGAGGCCTCCTTATTGCATGTGTGATAAACTTTGCCTATTATTACATGAATTGTTGAATTTACTGTATTTACCATGATGTTTCTATGTTGTTTTTAATTAATTACATTTATTTTTCTTTTGCTCTCTTTTATTTTCATTGATGGACTAAAAAGACTGTGCTGTTGACCAATTGTTTGCTCTGGCATTGCTCATTTTCTGCTCATTTTCTGCTCATTTATATTTCTTTGGGGATAAAGATGGCTGCAATGCAGGCCAGGCAGAATATCGCCAAAGAAGACGATGACTGAATGTCTGACTTTAATCATTGCATGCGACAAAATTCGAAATGTGTCCGCTTCCATCCATTTAGCATCGGTGTGTCATAAACACTGGAGGAGGGGGCTCTATGCAATGTGTTATAAATTAGTTTTAAACAGATTAAGTGAAAAGTTTTGTGTTGATCAGCTTGAGGCAGAGATGAAGTGTGTGTGTGCTTTGGGGTAATTATTTTATTGAGTGAATTTATTGCTTATAAATTCTATAATTATTGTTTTTGTATAATATGCAGTTTTGGGGTCTGAGGTGCCGGTGATTATGATCAAATTCCAAACAAATATGAATCAACTTGCTTGATGTAGTACTTTTCATGCACAAAATGTAGCTCAAAACACAAACAGCTGCATGTGCAAGTTGGAGTTAATGAGCTGAAACCTCTGAAACCACCAGAAACGTCCTTTTTAAAATAACTTTTAGCAAAACACAGTCGACAAAATGGAAAGTCATCATTGCTGTGGATGTCTTACTGTATGTTGAGAAAACACTGCAGGGTTTGGGTCTGTGGAGGGAAAGACCTGTCTGTTTCCTCTGCCATCAACTGGCAACACTTTTGTACAACCCCTCTCTCCCCTCCCCCCACAGCCCCCACCCCCCCCCTTTCCCCTGCTAACTGGAGGCAGTTAGGAGTGTGAGGAGAGTTTCAATGACTTGTGGCTGCAAGTGCACTCACACAGCAATGTCTCTGCTCAGCGGAGCGGCTAACAAACATGTACATGTCAGCACAAACACTCTCTCTCTCTCTCTCTCACACACACACACACACACACACTGGCATTACTGCTGCATACTTGTTAGGAAGTTCATTGACTGTATTCATCCCCTAACCATTCCTCCTAATCCTAACCTTTACACTGCTACCACTTAATCCATTCATAATCTTAGCCTTAAACCCACATCCAACTCTGAAGCAGCCATAAAAAGAAATAAAAATATTCTGACTCTGAATATTTTCCACTTCCTTCCTCCTTTTTGAGGACATTTAATCCTCGTGAGGATTAAATATTTTCACAGAAGAAGATACAGAGTCCCAAAGCTGCTGCAGCAAAGAGCCGACAACTTTAAATCATTTCTACTTTTCTGTGAATTCATTCACAACAGCTTCATCATTCACACACAGTCCCACTGCTCTGGCAAACCTCATTGCCATAAACACATTCCAAGCGTGGCACAAGGCACAAGGGCTTCTCCTGCCGAGTTCAGCTTGTTGCTATGACAAACATATTTAGAAAACGTAATCGCTGGTGTGAAATGTGAGCTTCAGTCATCGCAGAAGGTGTTGATAGTCATCTTTCTGTCACCGATGTCCATCTGTGCGCTCTGGCACAACAAATGCGACCGAGGGTCTCTGCAAATGCACAGTGCAACAAGGTCTCGCAAAGTTTGATAACGCGGAAGAGTTGATTTTGTAGACGTGAGCACAACCAGAATTTGTACCTATCAATTCTTACTTTGAGAAGAAGGGTGCAGAAGATTTTTAGAAGAGCTGCCATTTCATTAGTAGCAGTGTTACAGAAACGGGTGATGTTGATGAAAGCAAAGTACCTGGAAAGACCCTAATCCATGTTGTCTCTTAACGTAACCTTAGCCTGAATTTATTTTCTCTAACCTTAACACGGTTTTTGTGTGTATATGAAGTCGTACCTGACACTTCTGGAGTGTCCAATAATGACACCAAAGTGTACCTGCAGCATCAATATAAGTCCCTGTTGTTCCCATAGCGTCAAATGCTGATCCTCCTGGCGCGTCCAATATTAATGGCAAAGGTTATATGTGGCGTCAATATGAAATGCCAAAGGAATCAAAAAGCACAATTTGACGCCTTAGGAAGCATCAATATCTGACTCTATGTGATGAGAATGTGTTTGTGCTCTTTACTTGTGAGTCACTGTGGATAAAGGTGTCTTCTAAATGAGAAAGTCTTGTAATTGGAGATGAGCGGTAACCTAACGAACGCTGGTTCACTTAACTCTGACTTGGCACAGCTGTTGTTCAATATCTACCTTTACGAATCGAGCGGCCTGTAGCGTGAGACCCAAATCCGTCCATCAAGCGCATCAATGAGCAATGCTGTGTCAAAGCTGAGGGATGTCTTGGAGATGCACAAAGTACTCATGTCAGCATCAGACGGTGATGCACAGGGTTTGATCTTCCCTGATTGGTTAGAAATATGAAACTTGCTCAAAAACCTTTAGCACGGAACATCTCTGCACTACTGCCAGTGCTGTTTAGTTAGTGTGTATCATGGGAGGCGTTGATAGCCCCTCACCACATTTAGAGGAGTTATGGAGCATAACCATCTTAAAGAACTTTTACAAGTTGCATACTGTTGCATTAATTTCTAATTTAGTGCATAAAGTTCAGCTTTCTTCAATCTCTCCCAGCTGCATTCCTGGGCCCCTTATGTCTCTGTCAGTGTTTCCTCTGACAATAAATGGCGGCTGTCGCTGGCCCAGGGATCTGTGGCTGCATGTGTGAATGGCCTGTTACAGTGCTCGGGGATGAAGATGGCCTGGCAGAGTATCGCCAAAGAATATACCCATAAACTGCTGATGACTGAATGTCTGACTTTAAGCAGCTATGGCATGCAACAAAGTTCTAAATGTGTCCGCTTCCATCCATTTAGCATTGGTGTGTCATAACCACAGGTGGAGGGGCTCTATGCAATGTGTTATAAATTAACTCTAAACATACGCCGAGATCTAGTGAGCGGCGGCTGATTAATACATCTATGGCAAAACCATTCTAACGATACTTTCCAGATCAAACTATTGTGCTGACTCTATTCTACAGCCTCCCTCAATCATTATTAATCCACAAATCCTATTTCTTTACTCACGTCTACGTCATGTAACATTTTTGTGTTGGGAGAACATGTCTTCCCCACTTTTGGTTTGTGTTTGAAACCACAAAAATGAATATTTAAACGTGTTATTTTGGGGGCTCTGTGGTGTGAGTCTCGCATTCTTATGGTGGAAGAGACTTTAAATTGTATTTCTGACAGTGGCACGTAAAGCTTTGCTGCTGTGCTACAATCCACCGGGGAAACAAGTTTATATGGCTGAGCGACAGGATTTATAGCTCATTAATCATATGTGTTGCCCATGGGAGTAACACAGAGGCAGTCAGATGCCATGTCTTCACCGTGAAAAACAAAGAAATGAGTCATAGAGTCTGTGATCGCAGATAAGAAAAGGGATTTAAAAATCTAGAGGAAGGGTCGCAGTAAAGTTGACATACAAGAAAGTGGAACGTGGGAAGAGGCGGCGGCTGGACGAGGGAAATGAGAGCGAGGATGGTGTGAAGGAGAGAGCCTGCAGATGATGCCATCTGCTCATCTGAGCTGGTCAGGCCTGGCTGCAGCAACACCTGCTTCTGACGCCAGACTCCAGCTGAGGCTTATAGCAGAGAGCTGCCATGGTAAATGTGAGCCTTAAACCAAAAGCAGTGCAGACTTTTCACAGGTGTCACATTCGTGTGTGTGTGTGTCTCAGACAGACTGATAAATTTGGGATTCGATTCAGTCGAGACATTTTTATCATTTTAATCTGTTAGGGTCTAACGTGTAGAAAAGCTCCCACACACTGCTCGATGAAAGTCGCATGAGTGAAATGTCAACTCAAAAATGCACGAGAGGTCGGGGGCCTTACATGCGCATTCATATAATCATTCTCAAATGACAATAAATGAGATTAATGAAGCAGACGGGTGCAGAAAATATCTCTGTCTGACTTTACAGGAAGTGGCAACAGCACCGCTCCACAATAAAGTAAGTTCTGGAACATCCATCCAGCTATTATCCGTCACAGCTTATCAGATTTGGGCCACTGGACTGGATTTGGGCTGGAGCCTATCCCTGCTGTCATGGGGCGTGAGGCGGGGTACAGCCTGGACAGGTCGCCAGTCTATCTCAGAGCCACAGAGAGACACACACAGACAGACAACAGTTAGCTCTGGAACGCATTTCTACTAAGAACAAGAAAATGTTACATACTGTAGCTTGTACCATTTAGTTACTAAGACATAAAAGTAACTATTATTCTAAAAGTAATGACAGTAGTTACTTCATAGTAACTTAAAAATATTCATTACCTAAATGAAGTCCAACGAAAACATATTGAGTTGATGGTGAGTGACTGGCTGTTGTCTCTGTCTCTGTCTCAGTGCTGTAACAGATTTTCTTTGCCTTTTCCTTCTTCCTGCCTCCTGATCCATTTCCCCTTTGTCCTCACCTAAGCACCTGGTCCTGCTCTCACTAATTAGTCCCGTCCGTTGAAGCCGCTTCCTCCCAACCCTCCTACAGTGTAAGACTGTGTTCCGAATTGACAAAGGGACTTGATGAGAGCCACGTTCACAACCTTCTTCCCTCTTTTAGGGTTTTTAAAAACCGCATGTGTGTTACTGACACTCACGAAAACTGATTTCCCAATCAACCATATTTAATTAATTAACTTTAATTAACTCAAAAAGCTGCCTCCGCTCTGTTGCATCATTAGTTAGAGGATGTTATTTAATCCTTAGTCGTCATTAATCAAGCCATCAACATGAGGAATTATGATTTTTGTGTCTATTTAACATTCATGCTTATAAGTGTATACATAAAATGATAAATTACCAGGGGGCTAATGAGTTTATTTACGTGACATGAGTGTAACTACCGTATGTGTGAGTTTGGGTTGTGTATGCGTTGAGAGGGGAGACCGTCGATACGTGCTCATCTGCTTCGAGGTCACTGTTGATTGGTCTGTTCGATAGCTGCTATGCTTTCAGTTTCAGGTCATTCCACTCGCTGACTCGGAGTCGCGGTTTAGGTGTCAATTTGAAGATAACATCAATCAGTGTGAGTGTGTGTGTGTGTGTGTGTGTGTGTGTGTGTGTGGGGTCAGTCCTCACACAGGAAATCATTAAATCAGTGCAGCGTGCTTACCCAGCGCCCAGAGACATCTGAGGACACACATCCTGCATTTTTACCACAGTCTAGCTTGATGTGGCTTTGTCCGAATAAGCAGTAAAACCTGAGTAATTGGCACCAGAGCACACTGATGTTTAAGGTACTTAGTTTTTCCAACAGGTGGGTCCTAATGATTATTTCAGTTTTATGTTTGTGGTTTTGGTCATTAATCATAAAATAGCTCTGCTGCTGCACACATCTGGAAATCCATTGTTGAAATGACTTAATAAAAAGTCAGATGTGGCAAAATACACAACAAATGGTCATTCAGACTCTTCAGAGGCCCAAATGTTCAGTCTAACATTCGTCACAATTTGGAAAATAACTTTATAGGTCATCTTTGTCCTGATGCTGTACGTGCTTACAATCCCCGTTTCCCCACTGTACTTCAGGGAAGCTTGAGTGTGAAGCTTAGGAATGTCTCTTTGCTGCCTTTGTGTACTTGTACTCATAAAAAGGTCTCAGATACTGCACCTGATACCATGTTAGCCTCTGCAGGTAGATGTCTGTGGTTTAGAGCTGTGTGAAAATAATTGATGAAAACAAAGGTAAAAGCTGAATGCAAACTCTGCTGTGCTGAAGTCTTCAGATCCAGTTCATCCTCATGTTTCTCGAGAATATTAAAGACAATGTTTAATATTTGCAGCTGATATCAGAAATGGGTCCAGAGGGTCATGTTCAGTAACTAGAACGTTACCTGAAGTCCTCTTTGTTTTAGAAAGTTATTTTAGCTTTATAATCCTGTGTAGGCTCTACAGTCCATGTTGTCCACACTTCTCTATCCAGGATCTCATCTTTAAATCTGTGCTTTCTTCATCTTTTTCTCCTTTTTCTTTTGGTTCTTTTCAGTGAAAGAGGCTCAGTTTATTAAACGGCCAATACCATATTTGTTTTTGAAAGTTTTTTGAAAGAGGAACACATGAAATTCCAGGAAAACGTGGTATGGTGACATCCCTAGTTAAGCTCGGTACTTATGAAAAGGTATATGGACTTAAAACTGTGTCATGACATCGTGTAATATAATGCTACTGTAATAATATAACTGACACTGTGGAAATACTCTTTTGTCACTGTACATCAGCAGATGGTCCTCACCATTGTGCAAACTGCTTAATTACATATTAAAATGATTAAAATCAATTAAGCAGGCTTAGAAAGAAAGAGCAGACAGTATGTTGTGTCTTGGGTCCATTTCTGGACAGAGTTTGGACTGGCATAGTGTCTATGGCTCAGTGCCACCACCCCCGTCAGTGTTTCTAGCATTTACTTCTTTCATTGCCAAGAGAACCACTGACAAACAAAACCCTTGTGAATGGAAGGAGTTTGTTGCTGTGGTTGTTCTAACATATGCCACGATCTCCTCATACTGGTGGTGTCTGGAACAACTTCCATTCATGTTTCTACCGTTTGTAGGTCCAGTTTTCTGACACAGCTTGATGGATTCACATCCGATTTGTCGAGGAAACCATTTTTTTAAAAATGCAACCCCCCCAGCCATGCTAACAGGCGCATGTGAGACCCCGTGTGTGCAGGTCATCCCACAAACTTGTCTTCAACTTCGGCTCGCACATTTGCAGCCCTGAAGTCCAGTTTTAGCTTATTATCATTCCACTTTTGTTCCTGCTAAATCCTTCTTTACTAAAAGACACGACGTGCAATCTCCACAACAGAAGCATAGGCCCACTATTGTGACAAGCTGTGCTTGCACGTGCACAGCTTGTTAATGCACGAGCTACAGTAGATTACAGTACAGTACAGTAGGTCAAGCTAAAGTTCAACTAATCCCATGGGAAGTCACTTCTACAGCCGCTTCTACAACCACATATTTCACAAAAGAAATTGTAAAAATGTATTTAACTGTGCGGCACATGTGTTTACTTTACCGCTGCGAACATGTATCAGATTCCGAGTGTGAACGTTTCCTGGAAACAATACAGAACAGTTTGTTTATTGTCTTTGATGGATCAGTACTGACGCTTTCAGTTTTTTATACTTCCAGATAACTGCTGACATGTTTATAACCTGTCTGACTGCTCATATATCACCCACTGGATTTCACTGTAGCAATGTTATCATAAATCACAGAAATGACAGTCAAAGCTACAAAAAACGTGTTATATACTGTTTAATTTGACTGGTATTTTGGGAAGCAGTTGTTTCTGCACCTGAAATGATAAACTGACCAGTGTTTTTACCACAGCCAAAAACTGATGATATCCTTCCTGTTTAAATTCAGACAGCTGAGTCGTGTGTGTGTGTGTGTGTGTGTGTGTGTGTGTGTGTGTGTGTGTTATCACTGTGGAGTCTCCATGGGGAACGGACATGCTAGACAGCGAATGTATTCCAGATACAGTTGCTGCCAGTCTTGGGTCTGATGAAGCACTTTTAACAGCCTCCACCTCGTAGAATACAAATGAACCTGAGAAAAACAAACCTAATAAAGAGCCACCTTTTATATTTTAGCATTTACAAACACCAAATCACAGAGGAGCCTGTTTTCACTGTAGTCATGCTCAGCTTTTTTTCCCCCTGTTCAAACCTTTTCAGATGTGGCTTCACAACCTCCGATTCGGTTGTCGGAGGGCCACTGACAGTGTGCAGTCAATGAGGACTATTGAATTCTGCCTCCATTTCACGCTCGCTCTCTTCCTCCTCTCACAACACTCGCTCGGCAGTGGGCACATCCTCGCCCCCTCAGTCAAACACGCAAACATTCGCCCTTGCTTTTCTGTCTTGCAGTTACTTGTTAATTTGTGGGAACCAGTACGAGTCCCACACACTAAATGCTGTGGATAGTGCTTCAGTAACATGTAGCTGTCAGGGATCCTCAGTGAAGTGTGTGTGTGTGTACAAAGCAGAATGAGAATCGGCATCGCACCCACAAATGAGCACGTGATGGGGAACAAGCCGAAAAAGAGTTTAATGAAATTTCTACCTTCTAATATTCATGGTTTCAATCTGATAACAAACCACATCAACAGTAATGAAATGCAGTGCATCTGCTGTTCACCTCCGCCACACTCCATTTCCTGCACAGCCCTCATAAAGCTCTCGATGTCCAGTGAGATTCCAGCTTTTTAGCCTCGACATTCAGGTCCAGGAGTCTGCAGGGCATGCTTGAAATAAAACAAGCTGTGCTTTATTAAAGCTGTCAGATGAGAATGGAAAATGGAGAAATTATTCATTTCAGCGAAATCCAGCTGATTATACACCAACTCGTGCAGCCTATGCAGCTTCCACTTTCTGTGCACATAAAGAGATGCAGTGTGACGATGAGTTTGTGCTGCAGTTTACAAGATGAATGTCTTAAATTGTATGAACTGAATGTTGAAGGACTGTGTGTTTACTGGACATCACAGACCAGAAAACCTCCTGAAATACATAAAAACCACCACAGATGTCTGCAACTACACGACTGGGAGCCAACATGCATCTTTCCTCTTTCTCACAGGAAAAAGTGAGAAACCAAAACCCGGTAGTGACTGGCTTCTGAGGGGGAATTTGAGTGGCATCATGTTCTGATAGAAGTTAGAATTGAACCATGTTTTTCTCTAAAACCTAAACGTGCACACATAGAAGCAGTGGCTTATATCTGTCTGTATCTGGTGTTTTCCACTGTGAGTTTTCAGCTTTTCTCCACTGGCGTCTGGACAGGTAGTGGACAGAAGGTTTGTCCGACACTGATGAGTCGGATAAATGAGCAGCTCCTACCAGCCTGGACAGGAAATGTCTTCATGTCTCTCTTTTGTTGTGTTTTTTTTGCCTCTTTCTTAAAATTATGTTTTGTCTACATCTTTACAGTCATTCAGAGTAGATTTGTTAGTTGTGTGTTTCTTTTTGATAAAGTTTTTCTCTCGTGACATTGTGGCCATTTTGCTTCCATCTTTAACGGAGGTCTGTGACATTTCAATGAGAAATATATTATTGCTTGAGTGTCAGGTGCAAGAAAAGTAAATTAGAAGCTCCTTTAATACATGGAAAGTACTTAACATTTATTTCAACATCCTTGGCACCGTTCACACGTAGTTTTATTTCAGTTATTTGATATTGTTTAATCAAATCTAAGAAACCCAGAGCACTTCTGCTGCTGCCATTACACACAGTTATTAGATCCACTGTTAATATAAAAATATTTGTCTTAAACAATTTTTCAATTAGCCAGCACTAAGCAGTAAGTCTCGTTTTCTTTTCGGGCTATTGCTGCAGAATTTTCCACATCAGTAAAACGGTCTAGGATCTCCTGAAACAGGCACAACTGTCCCGAGCCTGACTACATGCTCCTATTTTCTATGAAAGCCATGTCAAGCACCAGCAAGTGGTTCCCTTTCATCCTGTCTTTGTGATCCAGAGGTCTTATTCCGTAGGGCTTTGAACCACACACATCAAGGCATTCCCCTACCAAAAGGCATATCTTCAGAGTACCCGCCATCTCCTGATGGTGCAGTGACCTTTCATGTGGAGTTGGAGGCAGACGAAACATTGGAGCAGGCCTGTTAAAGTGGATAAATCCAGTGTAGGTGTTTGGCTTTGAAAGCCTGTATTTTCCAAAATCATCCTGCTACACACCCATAAATACTTAAAAAAAAAAAAAAAAAATCAATATTACTGCCAGATCCAGAAACCAAGTTTGACATAAAAGGCTCTAAGATGAAGATAAGTCGACAGATGACATCAATAACAAAGTCAAAGGAAAACTAAGCAAACAACATCATTTTAAAATTCCTAACCATGGAGGCCCTGGGAGCTCACGGTGCTGTAATTTGAGAAAACAAATGCAAACAGACAAAAGACAAGAAAAAAAAAACTTCTACAATTTACCAACAGGCGAAGCATTAAGAAAAAATGCTGCGAAAAGCCACGACGCAACCAAATTGAAGAATGCGTTGCAAAATACCACAACAGAGACACATGAAGAAATGTGCCGCATTAAGCCAAAACACAACCAAATGGAGAAACGTGCCATGAAAAGCCACAAACCCCCCCCCAAAAAAATAACAAATGCAAAGAGCACACACGGCAACGGACATGTCCCCCACAGCAACTAAGAAGCACCTGTCAACCACGTGACCTACATACATTTTTTTCATACATTTCGAAAGATTAATTGCGTCATCAGGATGGTAATTAGCAAAATGCTAACACTAGTTTAATAGCAGTCATCAGCAATATAGTTAAAAAATAAATTTAAAAAAATGTAAAATACAAATTAGAAAACTCATTAGCTCATTTCCCAACTCGCTGATGGAGAGTCAGCTCCGGTAAATCTGTGCATTTGTGTCGGTCACTTGTAGTGTACCCGGAACCATTGTGGACATGGAGATAGCAATGTGTCCAGGGGTCACTAAAATTGATGAACATTTAGATTTCTCTTCCAGATCAACACATGGCTACACACCTGCCTTCGTGTGCTCACTCGCGGATAAGGTTAGTCACTGTGGGAAGCCCCCTGATGGACAGACAGAAGGAAAATATTAGACTTTAATTGACCGTGCACAGAGTTTTCTTGATATGCAACAAACTTTTCTGACTATGGTTTGAAATTTAATATAATCACACAAAGATGTATTTAAGTACAGAGGAGCACAAGCAAGTGATGATTATCCTGTGATTTATTTTCACAAACAGATGCTCTCATCTGATGTGTAGTTATCTCTGAGCACACGGGTCTGAAAGGGGGGTTGTTAGGTTGGTTCCTGTGCTTAGACCCTGCTATCCTGGCCACAATCCCACTTTATTGGGTTTAATGTGTTTTCTTGTCCCAGGTGTGTCACACGACCTTTTCTGCTCAACATTCACATTGGCGGTGCACTATTATTCTGCCACATTAGCATTCCACATTACTCCTCAGCTGTGTAGTTTGGTTTTTTTTTTATGTTCTTTTCTAGTTGCTTTTTAATGCTGCAGTCCCAGTCGTTTGGTGGAAAACAAGCAGTGGCTGATTTCACTGATTAGTTCCTCCCCTCTGATTGAAGGTGCCGATCACTGAAATAAAATGCTCCCGTTTCATGGAGTGGAATAAAAATCTGCAAACTCATTGCTCTTGGTAGCAGCTTAACTGAGGCATAAAGGTTTAGAGGTACGATTTCTTAGCGGTAGCAATATAAAACCTGATTGCTGAAGGTGTTTCATCCTCTTTCATATTTTATACAGTGTATTCACAGCACTTAGCTTTTTCCACATTTTGGTATGTTACAGCCTTATTTCAAAATAGATCAAATTCATTCTTTTCCTCAAGATTCTACAAACAATACCCCACAATGACAACGTGAAAGAAATCTGTTTGAAATCTTTGGAAATGTATTAAAAATAAAAAAAAAAAAATCACACGTACATAAATATTCACAGCCTTTGCCATGACACTCAAAATTGAGCTCTGGTGGATCCTGTTTCCACTGATCATCCTTGATTGGAGTCCACCTGTGGGAAACTCGGTTGATTGGATGTGATTTGGAAAAGCACACACCTGTTTATATCAGGTCCCACAGTTAACAGAGCATGTCAGAGCACAAACCAAGACGTGAAAGTCCAAGGAATTGTCTGTAGACCTCTGAGACAGGATTGTATCAAGGCACAGATCTGGAGAAGGGTACAGACATTTTTTTGCAACATTGAAGGTCCCAGCAACAGTTCATCTTTCAACAGGACAACGACCCTAAGCACACAGCCAAGGTAACGAAGGAGTGGTTGGAGGACAACTCTGTGAACGTCCTTGAGTGTCCCAGCCAGAGCCCAGACTTAAACCCGATTAAACATCTCTGAAGAGATGTGAAAATGGCTGCGTCTCCAACCGATGCTCCCCATCCAACCTGATGGAGCTTGAGAGGTACAGCAAAGAAGGAAGGGAGAAACTGCCCAAACATAGGTGTCAAGCTTGTAGCATCAAACTCAAAAAGACTTGAGGCTGTAATTGGTGCTAAAGGTGCTAAGTATTAAGCAAAGGCTGTAAATCCTTATGTACGTGTGATGTTTTTATTTGTAATGAAGTTGCAAAGATTTCAAACAAACTTCTTTTCTGTTGTCATTATGGAGTATTGCTTGTAGCGTTTTGAGAAAAATAATGAATTTGATCCATTTTGGAATATAAATAAGGCTGTAACATAAAAAGGGGAGAAAGTGCTGTGAATAAGTTCTGTAAGTAAATCACTTTTTATTTTATTTTTTCGATTTTATTTGTGGACTATGTGCCAAGTAAGTTGGCTGGCAATCGTTTCTGAAGCTGAATGCCCCATCAATCCATAGCTGTCACAGTATTGAATGTCACAGCACATTTCCATCAAACGAAATTGGGGGAAAAAAAAAAAAACGCCACAAGACTGTCAGCACTCATCAGCATGTGTGGTGTCTTCTCGTGGAACTAAATGGTGAACATTAATCTTGGAAACTGTTATGGGGGGTTATAAACACAATCTGTAATTTAAAGGAATTCACATCTGGGCTTTAATTATTCATCTGATGACTGAACTAAATTAGTCAGGTAACAGCACACATGATACATGGCAAGAAATTAATAATACAGTGTTTTGCTTTTTAAACTCAAATGAAAAAGCCTATTGATTTTATATTACAAATACAATGGTGTTGCTTTGATATCTGGATTCACTGGATCCAACCAGAGGCAACTATTAAATCATAAAGCTCGTCATATTTCTGCTTATCAACATATCCACCCCAGTGTACGTGTATTCATGTGTGACTCTCATTATTCCGATGGTTCAAAGTCAAATGATGACCCTCTTGCTATAAATAAGGTAATTAGGCCGAGCGCAGCAACAAAACAAAGGCTCGGCGAATGCAAATGGAAACGCACACATGAGACCAATTAAGAGTAAATACTGTCAACCACCAATGGCTGAAACACTTGCTATACGCTATAAAGCCAGCAAAAGCACAAATGAGCTGCTCGTGCAACATCCTGTTGTGTTTTGTCTGAGGGGGTCTGTAGTATCGATTTTGTTTTTGTTTTCCCTCGGTTCACCTGGCCACGCCCACTCTCACCTGGAGTTCATTTTCTTCAATCAGTTCGTTTCTCCATTTTTCTCCCTTCATCTCCTCTTTGCCTTTGCTCAGCTGCTCTGGTGAGAAAACTCCCACCATCAGACTTTTATTTCACATCCACATCAACGTTACTGCTTTTTAGTTTGTTCCGTTTTATTTTTTTTTTTTCCTCAATTGCTAAAATGTGTTTAATAAAACTGGAATCCACTTGCTTTTCATCAACTTTTTAACACAGCAGAAGTTGTTAACACTTTTCTATTGGTTTCACACGGTCTTTAAAAACTCACCATTTTCTTTAAACCGGTTAATGTAAATCATCACCCCTACAGCGCTGTGGTTGACTCCCCTGATTCTGTTACCTGTTGAAGTTGGAGCTAATTCTGTCGATGAGAGGTTGATTTAGTTTCTTAGTTTTGTCATCTCCACGCAAGCTCAGTGCAAACCATGATGGCAACTATCTGTAGAAGAAACAAGAAGTGCTCCTGTGTTTTGACTGAGTACCATGGAAAAAGGCAAATAAAACCATGTTTTTAGTAAGTGCTTCACGTGAGAAGTATCAAGGACCTTAAAATACAAGCCCTCAGCATATAAAAACCAGCAGCACACGTGGAAAAGCTGTGTGGCCACCAATTTTCTATTTAAGATAAAATTTTATATAGAGAGCCCGTCCAGATCCTAGAAGACTGGGAGGATGAGTCTGTAAAGAAAAAGCAAATGGACTTGTATTTGTGAACAAAATGTGGCATCATAGTAGCTGAATCTTCTCAAAAATTGACCCTAATTCTGAGAGTGAAGTTAGTTGAGCTGCAGATGGTAAAACTCGTTTTCTCATCTGTGTTATCTTTAACTTCTACCATGGGCCTCGCTGCTACCTTCAGCTTTAAAGTCTCTGCATCCACCTTCGACTTTAGAAAAAGAACTGTTTTACACATCTTTTGTACTGATGGTTCAGTCAAGAGTTTGATCCAAGCAGCAGAAAAGCTCCATCACTGTGCATTGAGAAGAATGGTAATCTGACTTTAACTTCCGTAACCAGGGGCACCTGAAGTCTCCCCACTCTCCCCACAACTCTGCATGCAGATTTCCACCTTACCAGTTTCTGCCTCTAGTGGATTAGACATAGTCCACTGGGGCTGTCACTTTTAATTTGAATTTCAAACTAATGTTAAATGTTTGATTCCTAAATTATGTATTTGAATTCCAGGTTCTGAGTATTTAAGCACAACAGGTTGCGTCCTGTACTGCGGCAGTGGATGATCCTAAAATAGCTCTGTCTGTTTTTTTTATTTATTTATTTATTACTTAAAAGAGGGAGCCAAAGCCCAGCTGCTTTTTAAAGCTGTACTAATCAATATTTCTATATCAGCAGGGGATCAGATGTTATCAGTCGTTACAGTGAGGGAGAGGATCCTACTCCGGTCACTCACGGGGTTTGGAGATGGGCTCAAAGTAAAATGTGTTGCTGCTGTTGGCTAATCCCCGTGATCTCGCTCGGGAAAGAATTTATGGAACAGCTCGCTGAGCAGAAAACTACATCGGGTCCGTTCCTATTAAATCGTGTCGGAAGAGTTCAATAATTAATGAAGGCAGCTGGATTTTGGAGCAATCAAAGTGTGTGTGTGTGTGTGTGTGTGTGTGTCTGCCAAACCAGTTGTCGTCGGGATCAAATGGAAACACAAGTGAAAGTCTAGGAAGCCATTGCCAATATCGACCATGCTTCTGTCCTCAGCCTGCACAAATCACTGATGATTTTTTTAAAACATTTTTAAATGTCATGATGAATATCATTCCACACAGGCCTTACGATGCAGCTGGAACTATAAATGCTTTAATGTAAGGCAACGGCTCATTGTGACGGTCGAAATATTGCACTTTACTCTCAGTACAGTGCAGAGTGTTTGCTTGCTTGTTGGGAGCCCACTCGTGCACCCTGTTATAATGGGTAATGGTGGGCAAAACATCACTGGCATAGGCCTCTGCTACTACTATCACCCAGTGATAGGATTCTTTCAAATGTTTTTATTCAAAGGATCTTCACTTAATGAGTTTTTGTGTTTCCATCACTATAGTGTGTGTGTGAGCATCTGCTGCAGAGAAGCTGCCTAAATAATTACAAGCTGTGAAAGCTGAAATGAGATTCTTGATGACGGTGTTTTGACACATTGAGTGTAATGCAGGTATATGCAGCTATTTATTTTCTGTCTGAAGATGAAAAAAGTGCTTGTGTTGTTGACAGTTAGGTGACTACTTCTTTCCTTCCTCACAGAAACAACAGTGCACGTTGTGGCTCACCTGCGTTGGCTTGAGGAATGTGGAAATTGAATGCACCTTTGCAGCTGCAGTTTATGTACTGCACGGGCTGCTGCTTGTTGTAAAGGTGGACTGCAAAGTATGTGGACAAGACCACTGGGGTGTATGTGAATGTGTGTGTAAGGGGGGGATGTAAATGCTGCTGTGTGCTGTTTTTGAACGGAGCTGCTGGAGATGGCATTTTAGCATGCATGGCTGAGCGCTTTGCCTGTCTATGCATTTCTTTTTCTTCTTTTTTTTTTTTTTTTTTTGTCTCCACTGCACCGTTTTGGGGTGTGTGTGTGTGTGTGTGCACTGTATGTGTGTGTGTGTGTGTGAAAAATGGAGGTAAGCTTGACTGGGCTTTGGTTGTGCTGGCTAGATAACCCCACTCCTGATAAGACCAGCAGGACAGTGACTGAACCACCCGGAGCTGTACTCCCAGGGCATTTTCAAAGATTTCTTTTTTGCCTGTCTTACCAGTTGAGATTCATGCCTTGTTTTCCGCTCTTTCCAGATAAAGAAGTCCCCACCGCTACCCCATCCCCAGCGATGACTCCTGCGAGCACAGGGGAAAGCAGCCCCGCTAAGAGCTCCAGCTCCATTGCTGGAGGTTTGCTGAAGTCAGTGTTGGCACGAAAAGGGGGCCTCGCCTCCCAGAGAGGGGAGATCCTTCCCTCTGCTCTGCCGCAAAGTCTGTTCCCTCTTCTGGGCAGAGGACTCGGCGTCAGCTCCCTCCCTAGAAGTCGTTCCCTGGAGCTTCAAAGCGGGGGATTACTGAGCAGAGAAAAACCCCCAGCATCAGCTGCAGTGTCAGGCCGAGGGAGCGATCCAACCGAGCCTGCTGCTGCAGACACACACTCCCAGCTGCCTCACACACAAACACACTCCTCTGAGCAGGTGGCTGAGATCCCCACTGAGGCCACGGTGCTGGACGCGGACACTGAGACACCTCCATCAGGTATGAAGTGTAATCACTGAAGTACGCACACAATCAGAATGCAACTACATTTAACTCGGAAGTACATATTTCCAGTTTGTTCTGCTACACACTCCATGACATGCCACAAAGAAATGACCCTTTTAGCCAGCATCTTGCTTCCCCTGGGCACATGTAGGAGAACCCGTTTTTTGTTAATTGTATCATTTTAGTTTTTGTCGATTTGTGTGTTTTTGGTAATTTTGTGTTTTTAGTTGTGTTCTATCTATTTGTGGACATTTGTGTCCATTTCTGGATGTTTTGGGACGTCTTGTGCCTCTATTGAATTGTTTTTTATATATTCAGTCTTTTTCCAGCCTTTCGTGGTTGTGCATCTCTTTCTGGCCATTTTGTGTGTTTTAACTGAGCACCTTGACCTCATGGGCCTGTTCAGTAATTCATCGCCAACATCAGGAAAAACGTTTCATTTCAAATGCTTTTGTTAGAGTGTTGTTATAACCAGAAACAGTGCAATTTCTGTCAGTTGTATTTTTGAACAGTTTTGTGCTAATGAACACAGTCTAGCATGTCATGCAACTATGAATGGGATGCTTATGATTTGGAACACAAACCTTTCTAAAATATATTTTGTTAAGGATCAAACTGCTAAACAGTTTCTTAAATGGTTAAATTTAAATAAACATCAAAATGCTGCATGTGTGTTGCAGCATCACTAAATATAATCTGGTATTTCAAAATGTAGGCGACTACTTCTGATACATTTTAATGAACATTGTTTTATTCAGGCAGTGGCAGAAAAAGTCCATGTGTAAAGGAGAAAGGCAATACAACAGAATACAAGTAGAAGTCCTCCCTTTAAACTCTTAAAAATATTCTCTGAATGTACAAATGTAAACACACTAACTCTCTAGGAAAGCTTGCTCAAATTTTATAAAGTACCTTATTGCTTTGTGGAGTAAAAAGTATGAGAGTACCCTTTTGAAAGTGGTAGTGAATAGTCAAGTACAGGCATGACGCCACATGAAATGGAAATAAATATTGATGCAGTACTTTTACTGGTGATAGTGGTTTTTTGTTTTTTTTTTAAATTACTGTAGTAATACTTGTAATACTTTCTCTGCTACTGATCTGACATAAATAAGGAACAGAGATTATTTATTTCAAGGCACTGTTAACAGCCAGGGGTCCTGCTGCTGTGATGCAGTTTTATCCCTGTAATTTCCGTCATTAATTATACACAGCAGGGATTTCCAGTGAGTTCCCAGACAGCCGCACCATAAAGGAACTGCGAGGCAGAGTACAGGGGGGAAAAGCCAATGATAAATAAAATATCGCGCTTTCTCCTCAGCTGTGTCGAGCTGCATGGTGAATTTCTCAGACCCAGAGGGATACATAGACTCGTCTGAAGACCCCCCTCTGCCCGACAGCACCTTCCTCCACTGCACCTACACGGTGACTGTGTACACGGGCTACGGTGTGGAGCTGCAGGTACACACAATAATACACAGATACACTGCAGGTTAAGCAGCAGGTTGAGTCGCTGGTTGTGTTGCTGGATGTGTTTTGTTTTTTGTTTTTTGTTTGGTTTTTTTTGTGGGAAGATGCTGCTTTGTTTATGTCTGTTGGTACCAGGACGCCTCTGATCTGATCCCAGGTTGAACTCTGCCTCCTAGTGGCAGCTTTTGGTACTGAGCTCTTTCTCAGGCGTCAACATGGTTTCTCAGGTACAGGTTTTTATTTTCTACAGGCTCTTGAGTCTTTAATTTCCTTCAACCCTAAAGCACATTCATAAAGCTGGTTACTAAATAGTGTAGCCAAGGGCAGTCACAATATTTCCTTTGACAGGTTCATAGACATTTTGCAAACCCTGAGTCATATGTTGTGTGTAAATGTGTTTTTAAAATGTAACCTAGGTTATCGACAAATGTTAAACTGCATTGTTTTGAGTGTTTGACATGCAAATCATTGATTCTTGGCCGATGTTTATCTGAATTTACATTGCTGTTGTTTAGTAGGTGAGTAAAAATAAATAAATAAAAATTAAATTTTGTATGCAAACAGGAGGAGGATTGGACTGAATTTAGATGTATTCAAATAAGCTACATGTATTTAACTTTCAGAAAATATTTGCAATGCAAGTATAGATAGATATACTTTATTTAACCAGGTGAAAACATACTAAGATTTCAAATTTCTTTTTTTTTTTTTTTAAGCGAGACCTGGACAGCAGCACTAACATCACAGCCACAAAACACTCGTAGACTCACACAATTTTAAGTAAAACAGCTGTGTTTCGATAAATCAGCCGAAGAGTTGATCTCTGTACAAGTACGTGACGGTCAACCACTCGTAACTGACCATTGTCAGTTAAGATTATAACTGACAATGGTGAGTCTACAACAACACCTAGTGACAGCACTGTAACAAACTGTCTGTGGCTCAGTTGAGCGTGAGTTGTTTCCACCATAAGAGATGGTGTAAAGTAACTATGTACATCTACTCAAGCGCTGTACTTAATTTTGTGATGCTTATGATTTGATCATTTCTGCAGTTCACATTGTACTTTTTCATCTACTATTTGATTACACTAACTACTTGTCACATTGCAACATCAAATTACTAAAATACAGCCAATGATTATTGTAATGGACTGTTTTTGTTTTTTTCTGTTTGTGTTTTTTGTTTTGTTGTGCTTAAAAAAACAATCACAAACTTCTTTTACTTTTGGGGGGGGGTCGCATTTTATGTAAAGCTACAATATGCAATTTATGCTTCTAAATGAATCCACTTTGTTCTGCCCAGTCCTCCGTCTTCCTGCTCTGCACAGCCCCACACACATTAGTCATCACATTACAATTCTTGATTAATCTCTTGGAAAAGATCAGAGGTAAGAGTTGGGTTTACAGAATCACCTAATCTTCACTGTAACTCCTGACATCAACCCTAAAACCAAGGACCAGGACCAAGGTCCAAACAAACTGCCTTTGTTTACTAAATATGTCCATGAAATGCAGAAATGTCCTCATTCTCAAGGTCTAAAACTCCAACTGGCCCTTCAGAGATGAATATTCAAACACACACTACTGCATTATTATGCAAATTCAAACCAGTTCTCAACAACAGACTTGGTCCCATGCTACAAACCAGGGTTCTGCAGAATTTACAGCGTTTGAATTTGAACAGGACCTGAGCAACAAATAACTTGCGGTTGAATATGAACAGTTAATTATTGCTCATTAAACATTAATTATAATAGTGGGGGGGGTCGCCGTAGCTCAGTTGGTAAGGCAGTCATCCACAGACCACAGGGTTAGTGGTTCGATCCCCGGCCCCGTCTCTGGGCAAGACACTGAACCTACGGGTCGGTAACACACGCTGAACTCAGGCAGTCAGACAAGTTGTAAATAAAGATGAGCAGCGCACATCCATTACAATTTGCAGATTGTATTGTGGTTTAAATTTGCCCTGCTGAACGTAGTTGATCTGCGCACACGTCTGGCTGTCGCACCACGTCACCAGTGAGTTACTCACTTTGTCTGACCGTCTTTTGTGCGATGTACAGTCAAACATCTGCTCGAGTGAGACAACTTTAAAAAAAAAAAAGGTAAAATTGAGAGCCATAAAACCAAAAGACTGAACTCAGACACTAAAAGTCTGTAGAAAGTATCAGAGTAGCTTTAATATTTTCTTAATATTTTAGTTTCATTCAGACACTATTTACATCAAGTGTGTCTCTCCTGTGAGGTAATAATAAAACCTGAGATGCCTTTTTTCTTTATTACTGAAGAAAAAGTAGCTCAAATCAACTAACATTTTTTTAACTTATGTCTTCCACCATGTTCAGGTGAAGAGCGTCAACCTGTCCGAGGGTGAGCAGCTGTCCATCAGGGGCGTGGATGAACAAGGGTCCTTGCTGGTCTTGGCCAATCAGACACTGCTAGTGGAAGGTCAGGTGATCCGCAGTCCCACCAACACTCTGTCCGTCTACTACCGCTCTGCACCGGAGGGAAGCATGGGCATCTTCCAGCTGCACTATCAGAGTGAGTCTGCACACACAGACACGAGTGTGCACAATTATGTCATGATTCAAATAGAATTATGAACACACTGTACACATTGGTTAAATGTGAATTCTTCGTTAGGGCTTAAGGCACTTTTTGCAATGTGTGTACATGTAAAGTGCATAATCAGAAGTCGTCATCTAATCACTTAACACAGCAATTGAATGTGTCATGTGAATTGGCTTATTAGAGCTCTGATTAATTAGGTCTCATCTCATTAGAAGACTAAGAATATGGGAGTTTGTATAGAGAGGAGTGTTGTATGCTTCTGTGAGTGTGTGTGTGTGTGTGTGTGTGTGCGCATTTGGCTGTGTCAGCCTATAATGGATGTGACAAGGACTGAAAAGGAGGAAGCATCCGAGTGTTGAGGCCCACCTGTGCCATTAATCACAGCCATCTAATCCTTTTACATCAGTGCTAGGTAGGGGAACACAGTAGAGACTGTGAGATTAACATATCTTTGTAGAGAGGAGATCTCAAGATAAAAAAAAATCGAATAAAAATAAATGGCATAAAGAGAATTAAAACAACACAGACAAACCTAAATGGGCCAGGGATTTCATTCGTCGTGCATTACAAAGCTTTTTGTAGTTATTAGAGACTTTTCATGTTAAAATGTACCTGTGGGCATCTGATGTCTCAAGTGATCATCCAATTAGATTAAAAAGCAAAACATTAACTAAATCCTTTAAAGCTGACTTTAATTGACCACGAATAATCAGCTGAAGATAGTTTCAGGTCCTCAGTGCAGAGTTGGGATCCGTGTATTTAAAAGCCCCTTTCTCCAGGACTGTAAAGGGAGGAACAGCAGTAATGTACCAGATGGTTGTGTTAGGATGGAAATAAGAGTCATACTCATAAGATCTGCACCGAATATGCTGGTAACACTTCCTAGTCCTGTGATTTCCACATTAACACTTTCCCACGAATTAGCTGGGATTTAAGTGCTACTTTCTCATGACTGATGACATAAGCAAATAAATGGTGTGCACTTGTATAGCTCTTTCCTACTGGCCCTCAAGTCGCTTTACACGGCTTCTCATTCACCCATTCACACTCACAATCGCACTCACGCTGATGGGGGGCCAACACTCACTGGGAGAAACTAAGTTGGGGTTCAGTGTCTTGCTCAGTGACATGTGACCAGAGGAGCAGGGGATCGAACCAACAACTGTGGGAATGGTGGACGACCGCTCTGCCTCCTGCGCTCTACCTCCAGTCGAACAGGACATAAATTAATTACTACATGTATTATCACCAACTCATTGTATTTACATGTTTTCAGGAAAAGTTGTAACAAGTAGCAAAGTGACAATAAGTCACAAACATAAATCAGTAAGAAATGAAGAGGACAATAAGAACAACCCCCGGTTTCTGTTCAGCGCTGAAGCCAGAAGGACTTTGAGCCTAGAGTTCCCACAACTCTGAGCAGCAATGACTTCATGACTTTCTTTATGAATAAAATTGTAGCTATTAGAGAAAGAATTCACCAGATCCTCCCCCCAAATATTACAGATAGATCTTCATGTACAACAGTGCTAGAATCATCAATAAGCCCCCATTAAGCGACCATTGCCCATAATAGACAGGTTTGTATTAGATATCATTAATCTAGCTTTAAAAACACGCTGTAATTAAACCACTACTATGGAGTTTCACAAGGCTCTGTAGTAGGACCATAACTTTTTTTATTATATATATTTCTTGGGCAAGATCATAAGAAAATACCCCATTGCTATTTTGATGCTATGACTGGAACTAGCAAGAGAGATCATATTTCACCTTCACTAGCTTCTCTCCATTGGCTTCCCATTAAATGTAGAATAGAATTTAAAACCCTGCTTCTTACATATAAAGCTCTGAATGGTCAGGCTCCATCATATATAGAAGACCTCATAGCACCATATCATCCCAGTAGACCACTTCGCTCTCAGAATGCAGGCCTACTTGTGGTTCCCAGAATTTCCAAAGGTAGAATGGGAGGTAGAGCCTTTAGCTATCAAGCTCCTCTCCTGTGGAACCAGCTCCCAGTTCAGAGTCGGGAAGCAGACACCTCTCTACTTTTAAGTCTAGGCTCAAAACCTTCCTCTTTGATAAAGCTTATAGTTAGTTATAGTTATGCTGCTATAGGCTTAGACTGCTGGGGGACCCACCCCCCGATGCACTGAACTCCTTTCCTCCCCTCTTGTCCCTCTCTCCTCTCCTCACCCAACAATTGTCACCACTTTATGACATTAACTTTGTCTATACGCAATTGGCCATAACATTATGACCACCTGTGTAATTTAATGCAATCATTGCACCACCCTATTTAAAATGAACGAGGTGGCCAAAACATTAGAACCACCTCTTCTTATAATGCACTCCAGTACGACTCCGCTACCCACTTCAGCCTCAATAATAAACTGAGTAGAATTTTCACCTTTCTGACAATTTCGCCTTATAAAACTGAGGAATTGCAAGAAATTAAAGCCATTGTGCTGGATTGCATTAGATTGTACAGGTGGTCATAATGTTACGCCTGATCAGTAGATGTCAAGTCAGTTCCAGAAGAGTGTGATAGAGTTTATAAAAATCTCTGACGTATGACAGTGTCCATGTCCTCCCACCACAGTCCTTATTCGTGCAGGTTAGGCCTCCGTGTTCCTCAGATGCACTACTTCATATGACGCGCAGTGGTTGTAACTGACGGATCGACGGCCTTCCAGAAAGTAAACCAAACTTCACAGTGAGAAGTGCTTTGTTTGATGGATGCAGAGACACTGACAATATTATAGCTTTGTAATTTATGCAGTGTGCCCGAGCGCTCCTCAACGGCGTATTCTAGGTAGAGAATTTACAATAATTCACTTCAATTCAGTTTTTATGGCAGGCTTTTAGCAGGTGAATTGTGTACATCAATCTTTTTGCCGTTTAAAACCCCATCTTAAATTCACAGAGCACATTTCTCCGTTTTTCCCACTGTGTGTAGTCTTCAGGCTGAGCTGTCCCCTGCCGAAGAGGCCTCACTTCGGGGAGGTGTCGGTGCAGGACCTTCTCCCTGGAGGCACGGCTCGCTTTCACTGCCACATGGGCTACCACCTGCAGGGGGAGCCACTGCTCACCTGCCACAATGCCTCTCTGCCACTGTGGAGCGGCAAGGAGCCGAGCTGCAGGGGTGAGCGAGCGCATGTAGAGCTGCAGGAAAAAGCTGCAGGTTTGTTTTTCTACTTCAGCTGCAGATTCTAACTTCAGTGGCTTTGTCTGTATAGCTCTTTGTGGGGGAACAATAAAGAATGCAACAGTTGGGAGGGTGCTGTCCCCTTCCCCCCATCACGGACCCAACGCCACCCAGGACCGCTCCTGCTCCTGGTCTCTGGAGGCGCCGAAGGACCAGAGGTTACACCTCCACCTGGAGAGACTGGCTTTGGGACCCACTGACAGGTAGGCAATCCAGGCTTCCCGTGTAGTTGTGTTTTGTTAAAACTTCTTTTCCTTTTTCAGTAGAGGTTTTTAATGCATAGAGCGGAAAAGCAGCTCTGGCATTTTGTTTCGTAAAGATCAGATATGATCGGATGCATGACACATTAAATAAATACTGATGTAGTGTAAAATGCTTCTTAGAGCAACATATTGTTGTTTCTTTAACATTGTAAACACTTTCTACACGCACAAATCGCTCCACCTTTACACTACAGTTTAGGAGATAGTTGTCTCCAGTTGGCTAATAAAGCTGTCCATCTATTTTTCCCCATTTTTGTCCAAAATGTTGTTTTTGCTCCTATAAACAACATTTTCATATGAGCAGTAGATTACGTTACTACCCATAATGTAAAGTGGGACACTCGGATCCCACTACTGCTAAATTGAATTGATGTTATGCTCTGAGCTGCTGGAGTCCAAGGGGGCCTGGTCTATCAATGGGTAGTGGTTTGGGGATGCAGAAGGCCACCCCACCAGGTGTGACCCTGCCCAGCCGGTCCTGAGCCCGGAAACCATGGGAGGGTTGTGGCAGAAGGAGCATCCAGCGTTAAAAACTCATGCAAAATCAATGTGTGGAGCACATTCCACTGTGGTGACAAGGGACAGAACTCAGAACATAACAGCTGAAAACAACTTCACCAAAGGTTTTAGTTCTGTATTTTGGAAGAGCGAGAAGAGGAGACCTAGAGCATCTGAGGGGTACGGCGGCACATTGCATTCACCAAAGAACAAAAAATCCAAGAGTAATTACGACATGGTTCTTGTGATTTTGACTTGGGGACCTCATAAATATGAGAACGTTTCAGAACCTGCCTTAGAATAATCTGGTTTTTAAGACGTCTTCAGTATCACAGGAGTTCAGTGACAGTTTTCAATACTTATACTTAACGTAAAACGGAAATGTCGATAGATAATTCAGTGGAGTGAGGTTCAATTTGGAGCATATAGTATAACACGGTATGTTTCTACTGAGGCAGGAATTTGAAGACTACACTTCAGAACATGTCTGAGAATTATCAGTTTCCTTCATTGATACGAGGAAATCAGTGAGGTCAAGTTTAGGATAAACTAACTGAATTCTTAGTTCCGAATTTTCTTTAAGCGATTTAAAGACTTAGTGAATACGATCTCAAATATTAATTGGCATGTTTCATTTTCAACATGGTAAAATATCCCATTAAACTTTAAAAGACTTCACTTGTGGGACCGACCTCTACAGGAAACAGGATGTGTCGTTTGTGTGTTGCCATGGATATGGAGCTGCACTGTGGGCTTTACAGCCTAAATCAAGGCCATTGAAAAAAGCTCTAATAGTGAATTCCCTTACTGACTAATACAAATTAAAAAAATATGCCCCATGTTCCTGCTGCCTCATAGTTGCCTCAGATCTCTTAGCACAGATTAACTTTCCAGATATAGATACAGTATTATAACACATTTCTTGAACAGTGTCAGGCAGTGGTTGGTCTTTCTTGGAGGATCAGCAGTTTTTTTTTTGTTTTTTTTTTGTCGTCTCTGCAGTAAGTCTGTGTATCCAGTGTTGTCTTTTATGGTTTGACCTGCGTTGCAGAAGAGATTCTTCCAGTCAACCATCTTGATATTCACTCAAGCACACAGCCGTTCCATCTTTGCAGGCTGGTGCTGTGGAGCGGACTGGATGCTGGCTCTGTGGTGCTGTTCGACTCAGGTCGGGGGGGACACATCCCCTTTGAGGGCGTAATCAGTGAGGGTCCTGCTGTGAGGATCCAGTTCATTACTGATCAGCCAAATCACAACATGGGGTTCAACATCCGTTTTGAAGGTACAAAAGCGGCTGTAGATATAATAGTAGAAGAAATAACATGTCTGCAACATGATTTATTGTTAGAATTACAGTGTAATTTTGTAAGCAAACAGACCATCTATGAGCAGATTTATTACTTTGTGCACTGCCAAGTGAATTTAGGCTGCACTGCCAACATAGTCTAAGCTGCAGCTTTCAGAGTTCTGGCAAAATCATATTGTGAAGGGAAGGAAATATCCTTTCCAATATGTTAATCTTCATCAGTAAAGAGAGAGGAGAAAAGCTAAGCAAACAATCCTCTGTGCAGGAACAAATGGCAATTTGCAAACACGTATAATCCCCCCAAAACCCCAAAACAACACGAGGAAATTTCACTAAGACGCCTTAATAAGTTCAATAACAAAGTGAACTGAGCTGTCTGTCTGTTGTGTTTGTCGTGTCACCCTGCAGCTTTTGAGCGTGGTCACTGCTACGAGCCGTACCTCCAGAACGGAAACTTCACGACCTCTGACCCGCTGTACGGGGTTGGAGCCGTGGTTCAGTTTACTTGTGACCCAGGCCACTCTCTGGAACAAGGCCCACCTGTTATTGAGTGCATCAGTGCGAGGGATCCTTACTGGAACGACACGGAGCCGCTGTGCAAAGGTAAAGAGGCAAATCCATTTTCTTGTGACAGGTTGGATCATGCAAATGTTGCAGATCAGATTAGTTAAACTTGTCATTTCAGCTTTCTGAACAGGAAGAGGCTGTTTAATGTGTGAGATTAGCTGCCGCAAAATGACCTCCCACTGCAGAGCTTACAAATGCACTGGGATGTTGCACAGAGCACAGGATAGAGTCAGAAAACTGCTTTGAAACATGTATTTGATACACTGCACTGTCCTCCAGACACCATGTCTGCCTCACTCTTTCTTGTTCCTCATATTTCAATCAGTCCTCCTGCTTTTTCTCTGCAGCCCAGTGTGGAGGAGACCTGACTGGTCCAGGAGGAGTGATTCTGTCTCCAAACTGGCCAGAGTGGTACGGAGAAGGCGAGGACTGCAGCTGGAGGATACACGTTGGGGAGGACAAACGTGTGCTGCTGGATGTACAACTGTGAGGAAAAACACCAACAGGCTAATGTTTTTATTAAAAATGTGTGTGGACACTTCAGTGCGGTTAGGCTCAGCGAGGGGCCCAGTACCCAGTTTAGATGTGCGTATCGATACTTCTCCAATACTGAGCCATGTGAAATCAACACTTGCCAACATTAGGCTGCTGCTGCAGCTCTGAGTGACAGAGAGGATGCTAAGCTAAGCCTCCTGGTGCAAGCTTTAAAATTTAGATTGAGTGGTCCACTCTAAAGTCATTTGAGGGGCCTGTTACCACCACTTAATTAAATGCGCATCTCCAAATGTATTGATTTATAAACACTTTTTAATTTTAGAACTTACTTTCTAAAATTACACAACTAGAGTTGTGTTGAAATGTTTGGTAATTACAACTTATATACTTTTGTGTGTGACATAACATTACAAACAAACAAGCAGAATTACTCATTGAATTAATATATTATTCAGTAATTTGTGTATGAAATGGTTTTCCCTGCTCTCCATGCAATAACAAACCTAATAAATACCTTAGTCCTCTGTTAGAAATATGTCAAATCTTATTTAACTATATTTCAGTCTATGAAATTGCTTGGTTGAGGATGCTCTGCAGTTTGGTCAAACGGACGTCTCTGGGGCAACAAAAGCACAGCACTGTTTACAGACTGTTAAACGCTGCATTTAGCCTTTGAGGTCATCTCATCTCCCACACGGTCGGCTATCGACATGACTCTGACTCACTGTAAGTCAGTGGCATCGGCTACACTTCTCTCTCTCTCTCTCTCCCTGACTCCGGATTCTCTTCCTCTTCTCAGACTGAACATCAGTGACAGTGACATGTTGACCATCACAGACGGCGATGAGGTCACGACACGGATCCTGGGGCGGTATGTCGGTGGAAGCAGCCCCTTCAAGCTCTCGTCTACCACCCCTGACCTGACTGTCACCTTCCATTCAGATCCAGCAGGACTCGTCTTTGGCAAGGGGGAAGGATTCATCATAAACTATATGGGTGAGAGTAAATAATAATGCCAGCAGCACACACTGTAATGTATTTGGACACAATCCCACACTGTTCGATTGCCATAAATCCTCAGTATAAAATGTTAATTCATCCGCCTCTGAAAATGGTCTCTAACAAACAATTGAATTACCCGACACTTGTTAGAAACTATAGCTGGTGTAATTGCTAATCATGCAACAATCCGTGTTCTTATTAACCTTTAAACAAAACAAAACTTTCTGTAATTGGTGACTGGTGGGACACGGAGCTGCGTTTCTAAATGCCAAATGCCGATTGCAACGCCATTGATAGACGCTGGCTGGTAATGAAAAGGGGTCAGGGGGGTCAGGCCAGACTCGGTCAGTCTGTGGTTGATAGTAAAAAGGCGCAGAAAGCTGCTCCTTTTCTAAAATTACGGAGACTTTAGGAAGAAGAAAACACCTCACACTGGTGAAATATTGGTGTAACCTGAGAAAAATGCTTCCTCCGATTTCTATCGGTGGAGGAAAATGTTAAACTCATTTTCATTTTTCACAGTAGCATATCTATGAGTTAACATCTTCTATCCTCTATACGTGATGATGTGTATTTGTGTAATGAAGGAGGATGTGGCCTATATCAAGCTGTGCATAATTATCAGGCAGCTTCTTTTTTCAGACGAAAAGGGCCAAAAAAAGATTTACCTGACTGAAAATTTAAACAATTGTAAAAATTCTTTCAGAGGGATGCAAGACTCTTGAAATTGCTAAGATATTGGGGTGGTGTCACAGAGTCATCGAACGTTTTGTTGCAAATATTCAACTGGGTCACAAGAGACGTGTTGAGAAAAAAAACGACACAAATGCCAGAAATTTTAGAAGAATCAAACGCGAAGCTACCAGTCGTTCCCCTCCAGAACTGAAACCTCCCTGAAGTGCTCAGAGGTATAAGGTGTTCAGTGCTGCGACATGGCCAAGGTAAGGAAGGCTGAAGCCCGCCCACCACTGAACAAGACACAGAAGTTGAAATGTAAAGCCTGGTCCAAAAAATGTTTTATGGAAGGTTTTATGGACTGACGAGATGAGACTGACTCTTGACGGACCAGATGGATGTGCCCGTGGCTGAGAGGCTGTGGTTGCTGCTGCACAAGTTGATAGTCAACAGATCATGAAAACTGACAGACTCCAACCTTTAGATGGGAAGATTTTCATTTTTTTTTTTTGCATGACAATGCTGCACAAAGCCAAAAGCTCACTTTTACTTTCTTAAATATTCAGGTTTGAAGTTTTCTTAACATTTCGAATTGGACCACAGCACAATAGTGGTTCTATAATCACACGAATCCAGAAAAATACAACTTGTCTAATTGTGCACACGGTGTAACATGGGGGCTTCTACACACAGATGATCAGGAACCTGAATTCCGTTAGAATCACGCACACGGCAGCAGGTTCGTCTCAGCTTTTTAACCCTGCATATTTAATAGTATACGTTGATAGAAACAAGAATCTAAAATAACACGTTCATCCTGTAAACTGATCTCGATTGGTTTACTTTCATCCAGTTTCTCCGTTTACTGTAATTTCACCATCTCCCCTCAAGCCGTCCACCTTATTTTTCGTCTCCCTTTTCCTCTTCTCCCATCTTTATTTGCCTTTTCTTTCATTTCCCTCTGCCCTTATTCAATCACCTTCTATTTGTTTCACGGTCTCGCTGTGGCCTTCATCTTCGCATGAGCTCAGCTTCACAAGCAGCCAAATGAACCCCCACCTCACTGTTTCCAACACCTGACACCAATTTAAAATCGCACACCATCCAATTGTCACCCTCTCCACACCACAAACTCATACACATTTCCCCCGAGGAGCAAATCTAGTAGACACAGCATGAATACGTACTGTAGGGTGCTCTCTTTGATTAGGTGTGTTTGTGCTCAGAATACATTTACTCACCACACACATTCAGGCTACGAGGAGGAGGAGGAGGAGGAGGAGGACGACTAAGTCAATAGTGAATGAATAATTGATCCAGGAACTTCAACTTACAAATCCCTGTAGGCCTATTATAATGCAACACTGTACCCAACCCAATCAATCATCACTAGTCCCAACAAAATGAGATTTCTTTGTATGTCTCTCTAAGCTCTAATCCGGTTTTCTTACTGTATTTACACAACTCCAACAATATTAATGTTCCATATATTTCTTCTTGGCAGAAGTTGCTACTGGATCTGGTTGTGTTTAGTTCTATTATTATTATTTTTTAATTTAATTTTTTTTTTATGTTGGACACAGCAAAACGTGTCTGTGAACATATAAATAATAAAAAGAAATTCATGTCTGTGAGGATCCATAACCAACCACTAACTTTTCAGATCTGCTGCAACTGTAGTAATGGTGGCACTGGTTTAGATTTTTGTGCTTTCTAGGTAGCCTAGCAATGCTACAGCTGCTGTCTAAACATTATTTTTACATGACTTTATTTACACTCTAAAAACGAATGCATTGGATCTTTAAATTGCATAGAGGGAATTAGCATTTCTGCTAGAAATAAACGCATTTTTATCTACTTTACCATCCACTTAATTACTGGCATTATAAAGGAATGTTTTTAAGTTGAGTACTCATAAATATTAAGTTGCTCCAAATACTTTTTCCATGTAGTATTTCCTTAGAAGAAAAAAGCTGTAACGCACCTTGTAGGTGTGTGTGTGTGTGTGTGTGTGTGTAGGTGCTGGTTGCATCAGGTTTGTTAGCCAGTGCTGATCTTTAGACAGGGTCCAAAGATGGCCAAGACAGTCAGTTGTCAGTTGACTCTTGTTTCACATGTTCGATCCACACTGCCGTAGTTAGTACAAACAAGGTGAATCCCAATGACTTTGCTGATTACATTAACAACTTCAGACTTTGGTGTTGGGTCTGGTCACGTCATCACTAAAATGGCAGCTTAGGATAATATCTCCTCCATCAAATAGACTTATTTTTATCCCGTTTTTTCAACAACATCCAAACTGACAAAGGGGACATGGCTGCGGAAAAAGAACCTGTAATAGCCGTCACCTGAGAGAGACATGAGCTCACCAATGCTAATTTAAAAAGTCCAAGATGATCTGCAAGAGAACAAACTCCTTGTCCTGGAAGGGAGGAATCAATGAAAGAATATGAGGATATAAGAATATGTTTCTGGAGGATTGGAGGGGTCATCTATGATGGAATACTACGGGAAACTTTGGAGTTCCCCTGACTCGCCCCGAGACGCACCAGGAACAGGGAAGACCAACTCCAAATCAAATCAGACCTGTTTCTGCCTATTGTTATTATAAACCTTTGTTTCTGAATGGGGGAATAATGCATTTCAACCAAAACACCCCTCAATAATCCTGCAGAAGTGTGAAGATCATAATAAAACAAGATTGCACAACATTATATATGTGGATGGAGCGTTCATCCGTCCTAAACTGGAATAAATGTTCTCATGTTGAATTAACAGGTTACCTCTAAGACACCTAAATTAATACATAGACATAAAGATTACTCCCTATAGTTTTCTCTCATGCTCCTAATAAACACTGGAGATCTGAGGCAAACATGAACATGAACACATCTGAAATATATCTCATGTTTGCTCCAAATGTTAAACTTAACTAAAAAACAAGAAAAAGAATCAAAGGAGAAGCAAGTACAGCACCACTGGCATGAATGTAGAATTCAGTCTGAGATTTTCCCATCTCACGCCTGTGGACTTGCAGCTCCAGATTCAAAGGTTCCTTTGATTTAAAGACTGTAGCGATAGCGTGGCACAAACGTTTGAGCTGGACACTTTCAATGTAGCACCAGACGAATTTTTGATGCGGAAAGATCTTCAGAACAATCCAGAGAGCGCCGGTCTGCGCCTCCTGCTGCGTCGGTGCCCGTGTAATCAGCGCACGCTGCTGTGTGAGCTACTGTCACACGCCGCGCGCTCGTTATGTTGCCTGCATGGAGGAAAAACAGGAGCTTTGTGTGAAGTTTCTGCAAGTTAAACGACACTGTAAATGAAAACATGAGAAATGAAACGGCCTCTTTGCAACTGCACTTATGGGTCTAATGGTGACGTGTGATGTGAAAGGTGTCGCTACACGGTCTCCTCATGCTTGTGCAGTGTTTTTGCATCTGTCACATGGATTTATTATCAAAGCTGCATATCGGACTCAAATGTTTGCCCCCTGTTATTTGACTGAAAGCTCACTCGTGATCTGCACGCTCCTGCTCAGTCTGTAGACTTTTCAGTGTGGTGGCATCAGTCTTTGGGTTGCATTAACTAAAAATCTAGAAGATTAAAAACTGATTAAAGAGCTGTGGTTGGAGGTGTGCTGTATACAGCTGAAAATCCTGCTGAGGGGGACGTAAATATCTGAACCAAGGAGATAAAAATTCCCTCTGACAGCACATAGCCAAATACATTTTATCCTGTGGTCGATTAGCACAGCTGTGACAGGTGACTGACAGCTTGCAATATTGGTATTGACGACTGTTTCAGTGGGAGGCAAAATTAACATCGACTGCTTTTCAAATGGCAGCATTGGAGGCAAAACAGTCCATGTCAGTGTGGATACACTGGAGAGGTGATATTTGAAGACTGTCCAACACAAATGAAATCCATCATTCTGTCACATGGTCAAGTAATCGCACGACGAGTGCATCGATTTTCCACACTGAGACTGATTCCTGCTCACAGACTCTGTATCATGTCATGTTTTTTTATTCTGGCTTTGTTACATGTCTTTTCTCAGAGGTGTCCCGGAATGACTCCTGTCCAGACCTGCCTGAGATCCAGAACGGCTGGAAGACGACATCGCACGCTGCACTGGTGCGAGGAGCACGTATCACGTACCAGTGCGATCCTGGTTATGACCTTGTGGGACGAGAGACCCTCACCTGCCAGTTAGACCTGTCTTGGAGCTCACAGCCCCCGTTCTGTGAAAAGAGTCAGTTTCACGCTTGCGTGTTCATTTTATTCATTTTGACCTGTGTTTACCTTGAGATTCTTTAAATTTGGTAGGAACACTCGTGGTCTCTCCTACGTCTTTCCACGTCAGATTCAGAAAAGACTCACAACAAGTAAAAACACCTCTTTTGTGCATTGAATTAAGATTTTATTTATTTAATAGTTGTGTCTGTCTAGAAGTCAAATACACTTAGTAGACGTAAGGGGACTTTGTAATTTGGACATAGCTGCTTGATACATCTGTGCATTATTGTAGGGATTTTAAATACAGCCGTACCATCTGTTTAACACACGTGTTACCTGAGACATGGTCACTGATCTATAGCATACATACGTAAACACAGTACTGGCCTCAACCCAGACAAAGTATTGGCTGTTTAGATAATATTACTACACACAGAGCAGATGGTCAAAGTTTTGTTTGTATTAAGTTGAATTCGCTCAAACTGTTCCTGGGTCTCCCTTCTTTTTATATGATTTTCTGTTTTTTTCAGTCATGTACTGCTCAGATCCTGGCCATGTGGAACACTCCACCCGGTCTCTGTCAGACCCTAAACTCTTGGTGGGGACGACCATTCAGTACAGCTGCAACCCCGGCTTCATCCTGCAGGGCGGCGCCACCATCACCTGCTACGGCCGTGAGCCAGGGACACCTGTGTGGACGTCTCGACTCCCTCGTTGTGTTTGTGAGTCTTTGTGTTTGTGACCGTCAAAGGGTCCTGGGGTTTATCCGCCCTATGAATTCAGAAAGCTGTCATCTGGATACACGGTAGCACATGGCAGTTAACTGAAGATAAGAGACTCGTTCCCGGCTGCTGTGTGATTTAACACGAGTGGGTTTGTGTGATTTCTTGTGAAGTAGGCCTGGCGTCCTCGTTCCTCTGCTGACACAGATCAGAGCATCTCTGCAAGCCAGAGACGATGCTTCATCTTCTGCATTTCCATCCCAGGACTAGCTGTGTGTGTGTGTGTGTGTGTGTGTTTTCAGGCTTATTAACATTTGTGTGAAGTGTTTGATATGGAAATGCAGTGCTAATGCACCGTACCAATCAGCCCTCAGCCACCTGGAGGAGGGGGTGGAGATTATCCATGAGTCATGTCACCTCAGCCAGAGCCTGTCAAATCTGTCAGTCGAGCTCTGACGCAAAAACCTCTCATTTGTGCTGAGAAACTCGACAGAATCCATACACACTTCTATTTATTTTTTTATTTCACCTCTCCGTCTAGCTGAGGACTCAGTTTCCTGTGAAAACCCCGGTCTCCCTGACAACGGCTACCAAATCCTGTCCAAGAGGCTTTACCTGCCTGGCGAGTCACTCACCTTTGTCTGTTACCAAGGTTACGAGCTCATTGGAGAGGTTGCAATAAAATGCATCCTAGGAAACCCGTCATTTTGGAGCGGCCCACTTCCACTCTGCAGGGGTGAGACGGATGTTTTTAATGTTTACCAGCTGTGGAATGACTTCGCTGTTTTCTCTGGATTTCTGCATGTACACAATATTTTTCGGATTATTGCCACTTGCTTGTTGATACACTGAGCATGCTCCTGTGCATGCATTTGAAAGTTTGCTAAGCCCCTTTCCTGAACAGCTACTGGCCAATCATAGCGAAGCACGGCAGGCCCAGTTATTCACAATGTCAAATGTTTGGGTTAAACAGCAGTGGTGGAAGTATTCAGGTCATTTACTCTGTAAGGGCTAAGACCACATTGTGTTGTCAGTTGTGCAGTGAAAAGTAATGTCAGGTTTACATTGGTATTAAAAGGTCCAGTATATTCAGGTTTAAAATAATCAGTGACACCAAACATTTACAAATGGAGGTGAGTGCAGGGGTTGTAGATCTGACAATGTGTTCTGATGATCTTAGACCCAGGTTTTTTCCACGGTGCCCAAAAACACATCTCATTCATCATTATTTTTTTCAGGAAATTTTAATTTATCATAATATAAACATGCATTGCAGTCATTTATTATTAAACTGGAACATTAAAATCTTGCCTACAAAGTAATGCAATAGCATTTTTTCTGCTTTATTTTTAGTGTAATTATTAGATGTGGGGCGACGCATCAACAGAATGAACGTAATTACGTACATAAGGTGTTTGACACCTCCGAGGCTGATCACATGACCTGATTCAGCTGTGTTTGTTACCATGGCAATGGCAGCTTTGAACCTGCTGAGCCTCTCACATGTGCGGAAGACAAGTTCAGTCATTTATGTATTTTAGCATTTTTGGTTTTGGAACACAATGCCAAAGAAGAGTAATATATCTCAAGCAGCAACACAGCGGTGGCAGAAGCTGAGAGAATCCTTCCCTGTGACAACAAGCGAGCAAACGAAATCTGCTGGTCATCTGAGAAGAAAACGGGTAACTGTATCTGCAGAGCCTTGTTATGCTGACGTTGTAAAGAGACGACGTCACGGTGATGCTGTGGTTATAGCAAGGCCTAACGTGGAGCATTTGGAGCAGTTGTTTTACAGTGTGGACACAGTCAACGCGAATCAAACTAACCCAGACCCACAAAGCAGACCTACACCTTACACTGCTATTGCACCTACTCTGACAGACGAGAATGTGACTAAATCAAACTGTAGTGGAAGGAGGAGCACTGATGCCACTGATCTTTCAGTAAGTGTTTCCTCTAAAATGTCCATTCATGCCACAGCAGGAAAACAGCAAGAGGTTCGTACCAAACTCACTGATACCAGTAATTTCTCACACGTGATTTCCTGTAAGCTGTCAAAACTTAGTAAGCACCAAAGGAGGAAGTTTCAACGGAGATTATTGCGCTCACAAAAAACACCACAAAGGAAAGAAAATAAGCTTCAGATGCAACTTATAGAGCGAAGAAAAAACAAATGTGAAAATGTGTGGATAAAGTTGTTGGTACGCTTCCGTTAAAGAAAGAAAAACCCACAATGGTCACTGACATAACCTGAGGCTGATTAAAAAAAGAATAAAAAACTAGAAAAAGCATTTCCAAAAAGAGAATGTCGGCTTTTTATTAGTTCATTTTTTGTACATTTTTAATTATTACTGTTGTCAGTTTCATGTTATTTCAGTGACCGTTGTGGGGTTTTTTTTCTTTAACGGACCAACAATAGCGTACTAACAATTTTATCCACGTCTGTACAACTGCAGACCAGAAACACCAGGGTCTGAAGTGATGTGCTTGACTAATTTTGCAGCTACATTTCGGTTTGTGTATGGCCGACATTAAAATGGCAAACGTGATTTGTCCTGACTAAATGAGATGGGATGTGTTCAAAGGCACAAAAATAATAAGCCTGCTATCATCAGATTTTATGTGGCCACTACTGTTGAGACTGAATGTATCTATTCAGAGGCATCTAAGACACTGAGCAAACTGCCAAGACATGCTGAAGAAGCAGACTTATCAAGCCCCACTGGGCTGTTGACCGCTTTTACTGGAACTGCACCCTTCAGTACATCAGGTACAACACTGCAATCTCTTCTCAAGCTGGTGAGAATCCTAAAATCAGACCTTTTAAATGCTGAAGTCCTTATAATTGATGAAGTGCCCATGGTGTCAAAACCCCTGCTTGCTTACTTGGATGCAAGACCTAAACAAGTCAAAGGCAGTCACAGACCCTTTGGAGGGATGTCGGTATGAGCTGTAGCTATCAGCTACCACCAGTGCAACAGTCTAAGCCTCTATGTGTACGTGACTCATCACAGATTGACCTGTGGCAGGAACACTTTACTTTGTCTGAGACTATGCGTCAGAAGGATGATGCTGAACAGGATTAGTAAATTGTTAATTTGCCTCTTTAGTGAGAGCAGTGACCTCTGAACAAAAGGGCTCAAGACGGACAACTAAGCAGCCGGAAAGTGTGAAACAAAAAGGAGGGCTACGCAGACAGTTTCTCACAGTTTCTGACCACAACATCAGCAGTAGTCTCACTAAAGCACGTCTTTGAACCTGGCTTGACCTGTGTAGCTGTGAGCAGAGTGACCTCTCTCAGTGGACTGCACCTACTGGACATGGACCAGAGTAAAATTTATGCCAACCCGGCAGTCACTGCTGCCTTGGACACGATGACTCAGGTCAGTAAATGATCCCTCTTCTTCAGGGAAAACAAACAGTGAGCAGCTGTGACTATTGTTCACCATAATACAGAAGGACTGTTATCTCATATCAATGACATCAAGAACCATCACAAACTGGGTCTTGCATATGTTTTGTGTCTAACCCAAACTCACCTACAAGGCTCCTTTGTTGCAGAAACTCTTCATTTAGAAGGATTCACCATGTTCAAATGCAGACAAACAGACTCCTGTCCTACACAACGTTTCCACTAATGACCCAACACAAGAGGAGGTTGAGTTTGCTATTTATGTGGAAGACCACATTCAAATGCCTGAAAAACAGTACATACATAATGTGACTGATCTCGAGTTTGTGGCTTTGAAGGTTGAAGCTCCCAGTGGCTGCATTGGTCGCAGCTGTATACAGATCTCCAGACTACAGCTCGTCATCACGATTGTCAAACCTGGGAAACCTTTTGGATGCACTTGATTGTCACCCTGTCATTGTCTGTGGCTGGAGATGTTCAGCTCTAGGGGATATGCACAAATCATCACTGCTGCAACCACAGAGAAGAACAGATTGCTAGACCTCATCTTCATCCCATGACCACAGCAGTGCCTACAACCTATTACAGTTATCCTAATCCTGTATACTGAGTATTTTCCTCCATCACTTCATGAAGTGAATAATAGAATAATAAAGATTAGAATAAAATAATTTTTAATGCTTTTTAAAATCAGTTAAACATCGATTTAGCTTATTTAAATTGGTACCTGGGCCTTTTACTACAGGTAGACTAAAACCACAAATGACTTTGTGGTCTGAACTGTTTTCGCTGAAATGGCTCTAACGAAATGTTGCTCCTCATATACTGATCAAAGCCACAAAGTTCAATGGCAATTACATGGTGTCATCAATGAGCTCATAATTTTAAAACGTATAAACATCTCAAAAAGGATAAAAGATATTATAAAGCCGGATACAAACAGTAATGTCCTTAAACGTCCTGAAAGTATGGCAAAGTAGTTACGTGCTATATACATTGATAAAAGTTAAAGCTGAGAAGTTAGTGCATGTGACGTCACCATCTCTAGCTGGGCCAACGTTCTGCGATACACACTAATGGAGAAGTTGAAAATTCACAAAGATTCAAACTAAAACTGCGATTATTAATACAAGGCCGATAGCTGAACGTCTTGTGATTTGCTGAAAGTTTGAATGGTCTCTCTAGGCTGAAGTATGCTGAAAGAGAACACAGCTGAAGAGGAAATCCCCAGTGAAACTGGCCTATTGTTGCAGTGCATACGTTTTAATATTTGTTTGTTTAGCCCATTAACTATTTTGCTGTATAAAAACTCTGAAAACCCATCTTTGGCTGTTTACTCCATGTGGTGAATGACGATAGTGTATGTAACATCGATTATATCCACTGGAGGGTGATGCTGTGGAGAAATATTATTGTGTGAAAACATCGGAAAACAATAAAATGTATATCTATGATTCATCCGAAAACAGGATAAACGATAAAACTGCTGGCTTGAGCTGCCAGTGTAAACCGCCTCGCTCAAAGTTAACTTCTCATTTTGTTCCCGTTTTCTAACCATTGCCAGTCATTGAATAGACAGGGAGCTGTATGAAGCCACCTCCATGCAGCTCTGGACTGCAGACTAGTGCTCATATTCAATATTTTGATTGTATCAACCCGTCGACCAGCAGGTTGATTTGCATATCTGCTTCCTGATTGGGTAATCGAACAAATAAAACCTAAATATTGCTAAATGAAGAGGCAGCAACACTATTTCACTAATATTTGATGATTGATTATATAGATATAGATTAATCCAAAAAAGAGATTATTAGAAATAATAATCGTTGCAGCTTTAGTTCTGATTAGTGGTGAATACTTCCTCCACTGCTGAGACGTGTCAGGTAAGAACCTACAGACATGCTGTAGCAGCAATACGGGTTTGGAGACTAGCAAACTGTGGAAAGCAGCTTTATTACAAAGAAACTCCACAGAAATGTGATGTAAATTTTCATATGCACTGACTGACAGAATGATGTCTTGCAGCCAACCATGACTGCTTTGGCAACCATGCTTTGGAAGGTGAGTCTGCCTGTGTATGTTGATCTGCTCTAAAGCTGTGGGCACTTTGTTTTCTAGACTGATCCAAACCTCAAACAAACCATCAGCTCTGTGTGTGTCTGCTCTCCCCGCATCAGCAAACATCTGCCTGCCAAGTTCATCCCCACTGTGTGTGTTCACCCACCTGTCTGTTTGCCTTTGTTTTTTCACCGGCAGCATCCACCCCCGTTCACTGAGCCAACCCTGACGAGACATTCGCGGGTTGGTTTGTTCTGTTAAGGGCACTATGGCTTTATTTAATCTTGTTCTATTTATGTGTCAGTGGCAGAAGCGACTGCAGGCTCCACTCTGGATGGAGGGAACATAGCACTGGCCATCTTCATCCTCGTTCTTCTGCTGTCTGTGCTGCTTGGAGGAGCTTATGTCTATGTCACACGGTAAGTTCTGTGGCTGCACTTTGCATGCACGGCTGGATTCCCCACCAGACCTAAAAATCTCATGATCTCGCGTCTAAAAACAATTCTCTGGCACAATCACCCACTTGCATTAGATTATGAGAACACATGGAAGAAACAGCAATGTGGTCATTTTAGTTCCTTTGTCATTTAGCTCCAATCTAATATATCACATTCATATGTTTCATTCAGATTTTTGCTTTTGTGAAAAAAAGGCTAAGTTGCAAAGTCGAGATTATTGCTTCCCGTGCTGACTCTTAAATGGCGACGCCAGCACTTCTGTGAAGTTACGACAGTGGTGTGTCTGGAGACGCCCGCAGTCAAAACACTGGAGTAATGAAGACTATAAAGTCAGACATTGAAGGCATCACAACACAGATTGCGCAGTGTTGGTAGACTGTTAGCTCAATGTTAGCAATGGAGGCTTTCAGTGACAGCACCGACTGTAGGTTTTTGGAGGCCTCCAGAACCATATGCATTTACTTTGAGTAGACGCTACTAGTGTTGCACATCTGTGGATCATCCATGACGCTGAAAAAAGTTTCGTTTTAAGTATTTAAACGTGTCTTGCAGGCAGCCGAAGTGCCTGATTTCGGTCGTTAGCTGCTGGTTGTGGCTTTGTCGTCACCATGCTTAAGTTAGTGGTGTCAATCTCAATCTAGCATAGAAGCCAAGTAAAAGGTTCTGGTCTGGTACTGGCTTTGTAGCTATGAAATGACGTATGGAACATCTTAATGTCAACTTCTGTCTCCTCAAATCCTGTCCACTAGGTGCAGATATCAGTCCAACTTAAGGCTGCCTCTTATCTACCCCCACCCTTACCGACAGATCACTGTGGAGACAGAGTTTGACAACCCACTCTATGAGACAGGAGCGGTGAGTGTCCAATGCATTAAACAACTAACTGTCCCTGTCTTCAGTGCAATGGTTTACAGTGACAGGGGCACACACATGACTAAAACTACCTCTGTCTCCTCCATTTGTCTTTCAGCAGGACACTCGTGAATATGAAGTATCAATATGAGAAGCTTGACAAAAGACATTTTTGAACCAAGACCGACCGCCCCCGTCCTAACGCTCCTCCATCCTTCTCCACCTGGGAGGAGGCACTGTAAATACAAAAAGATGATGTCGAGCCCCTTCTGTCAGGAGACACAGTGACTGATCCCGTTCTCTCCTCCGGTGTGACAGACATGATGAGAAAAATGAAAGAAGACTAGGGCAAGAGAGAAGATAGACGGGGCCATAATGAAACCTGTGCGTTCCCCAGAGATTTAAAAAATATGGAGGATGGAGGTAAATGTCCTCCGGTGATGTCAAACATGGTGACAAAGACGAGGTTTTAGACATAAAGGTGGACAAAATGAAGTTAGGGAGGGGAGAAGGGGAAAAAAGCCAGGGACAGGACACAGCATGGGGAATGTGGAAGGAGGGGATTTAAGCACTTTTTTTAGTATTTTAGTCAAATGTCTCATGTGTAAGTAATTGACTGAGAGAATCCTGGAATGTGTCACAGACAGTTAAAGTTATAAAACTGAAGATTTTCACTTTTCATAAATTCACTCCTTGTAATCCAGTGTTTTTGGTTTTATATAATTCTTTTACTGCTTTTAATTAGCGGCATTTTGGCTGGTTTTTATTCCAGCCAAAATGCCCACAGGAGTCCACAGGATATGAAATGTATTTGTAGACAAGGTGAGCGATGACTGTGGTGGTTCGTCCAAAATGCAAGTACGAAACGGGACACCGTCCTTTTCATTATTTTCCTCATTGAATCATTTTTACGTATGATGCAAAGTGATGGAGAAGTAACAGTGGGCTGTTGCGTGACGAGCAGCAGGCCTTTGGGGTTTGGGCTGTCTTCTACTGCTGCTGATCCCAACCCTACCCAACTACTGTCCTATTCACTGATGACCACCTGGATCAGGCATGTTCAGTCAGTCAGAATTTGGAGGCCACCAGTTTGCGTAGTCTTCCCCCACCCAACCCACATAAAGGATTGTATCTTTCAGCTTCTGACTGACTAATCACACCAGTTCCAGGTAACCAGCAAGCAAGGCAATGGGTCCCTGAGGACCAGGTTTGGGAACCATTGTGTTACAGCACTTATTTAACTTTATTTACCACAGCCCGTTACACTTCACCACAGTTGCTCCTCTGTTTTGTATCTGTTGAGTATCTGCTCAAGCTGCCCACAGAAATGTTTTATCCTGATGAAGAGTGCAGCAGAGCTTCTGTGTTTATTCACTCAAAATAGTCATTGTGTGCTGTATGTTGGCTCAGAATTCACCAGAAATTCCAGTTCCACGGAGAGGAACCTGGCTGCAAAGATCACAGACTGCTGACAAGACTTTATCCTCGACAAAAGGTTGACAGCTTTTTGTGGACCCAAGTCTTTTTGGAGCGTTTCTGGGTTTGACCAATGGCTTTCCGTTACTATAACCATTCAACCTCATCGCTTCACTGTCTTTGTCTTAAGGCTCCTTCTCTGCTGAGGTCCACAACAGAGGTCGGCAGTCCTCCCTCTTTGCTGCATGTCTGTTACCACAGTACCAACAGGTGCCAACATCTTATGAATTACAACTTTAAGAGTCTCTGGGTTCTTTGGCAGGTAGAACAGGGGAGGTGGATTTCAGGTCTTGTTAACATTCACACTCATGTATCACATTCTCTTGCCACCAAATGATCATAACAGGAAGGAAGTAAAGGTCAGCAGCTTCCTGTCTTCTGTCTTCGGTATCCTGTCCCTGAACTCCCTCCTGTCTGTAGACACCTTCGGGCCTTTTTACTTCAGCCGCTCCATTTCTGGCTTTAGCTGTGGTAGAGTGGTATTTCAATCTTGGATTTCACATCAGGTGCAGTACTGTTATCCTATTTTTTCACTTATGGTTAGACTGATGTCTGTCGTAGATTGGCCTCAGAGTCCCCAGGTCTGGACCGGCTGAGGATTAAAAAGGAGAAACCAGGCATTGTGGCAGACATGGAGGTGGCGATGTGAATAGTGTAGCTGTAGTTTCCCGACTGCTGAGCACAAGCTCTCAACTCACCAGATGATGTATTTATTTTGATGTACTGTACATGTGACGTTTTATGCCGATTGATCGATGTACATTTTCATTACGAGAAGACAAATGTTAACAGTTTCCCTAAATAAATGGTAAAACTTGAATAAAAAAAAAAATTCAAAAGGTTGTTTCTAAATATTAAGGCATTCGGGTGAGTTCTTTTGCATCACTTTTCAGTTTCAGGGGAATTAAATGTGGGCCAGATTTTAAATGCATTGCAGAAAAGTTAGACAGTTTTATACTTCCCTCCATCCCAGTTTTCTCCTCATGTTAAACCCATCGAGTGGTTTTCATAAGTCACTAGTCCGTAGTGCTAGTAAAGGCTAAAATTGATGAGCCTATAGTGGATATGTTACTTCTACTTAAGTGCCTGACAACAATCTATAATAGATGACAAACAGCACAAACTCTACTGTGTCAGGTTTGGTTTGAGCTGCAGATGCAAAATGTGGCCCACCCTCCTCCCCCACCTCTAGAATGCTGCTCTAGAAGGCTATTTTCAGTGAAGAAATTATTCATGTTTTGAATCCACCAGTTTCTGTGTGGAGTTTGCACGTTCTCAGTGTGTTTGCGTGACTTTCCTCCGGTTTCCTCCCACGGTCCAACGACGTCCATGTTAGCTTAATCTGTGACTCCAAATTGCCTGTAGATGTGAATGTAAGTGTGAATGGTTTGGCCTGAGAGAGACTGGAAATCTCTCCTGGCTCATCTCTTGTCCAATGGCAGCTGGGATAGCCTGCAGCCCCCCGTGACCCTATACAGCATAAGTGCTTAAAGAATAATGGATGGGTGGATATTAGTTTCAGTAAATCTTGCAGCTGTTGCATCATAATTACCCAGTGTATTTAGTGTGTGGGTGACAGCCCACAGAAAAGCTTCAGATTTATAACAGATGTATAAATATATGTATAGCTCCTACACGTGGCCACCTGTCAAACCCAGCCACGGAGTGTTTTTCCATCGTTTTATTTGAATTTCTTCAAACTCTAACTAGTAATACACATTTTTTTTCCTGTAATTATTTTTTTTTAAACAGAATTTCCTGTTAATCATCTTGCGACCTCTCAACCTGGGCCGGCTGGTTTTCTCAGCACAACACAATTCCAACATCAGCATAAAAACAATTGTAATCTACATAATCGCTATGAAAAGTTCCTTTGAAGTACAAACTCCCTTTTCACCAGTGTGTGTGTGTGCAGTTTTGGCTTCCATCCCCTCTGACGAGCTGCTTTTTTCTCCACCGAGTTCTTTTCTCTTGCAAAGATCCTCTGATGGGTGGGAGGCAAATCCTGCCCCACAGCGTTTCCCTACCTCCAACACATTTTAATGTCCTAATGATTCCTTCTGTTGCCATCGTGAATGCTAATAAGAAGATAATGCTTCCTGCTATGATGCCAATTTCCAGAGGCTTTCCTGCTGCGGTTAATTCAACTGTTGAGAAGCTTTTAACCAAATGCTTGATGATATTAAACCTTCTGAGGAGCGCTGCCCACACAAGTTTAATGAACCAAAGGCATTCACAGAGCCAGAAATACATTATATTTATGTCTCCATTTGAAGCATTTACTTGATGCTATTATCCAATACAATTTGTAATGAGTGCAGCAACACAAAGACCTCATTAATATTACAATCAGATCAGACCCATTCCACTGAGGAAATAGATGCAGCAAATGTGTGATTAGATGAAGATAATAGTACATTTTGTTTGGCTGAATGCTTTTACCGCAGCGGTTTAAAGGTTGTCACAACTTTAGAATCATAATCAGATTCAGTGTAAGTTACCCTTCCTTAGGATATTGTAAATCTGATGTGCATTCTTATTAATTCCCCATAAATCCACCTGCAATGCTGGCTATGTGCAGGTAAGCTGAAAACAAGAAAAGCTACTTTTAATGGTGCCAATTTGCCAAAAGGTGAGCGAAACTGGGTAAAAAATAAAAAGTACATGGCTCAAGACCGCAGCTTATATAATGCACCAACATTATGTCTGGCTGCAAAAGCACCTGCTGTAGGCCGATCAAAAGGTTAAGCCAATAGGTGCAGCAGTAGTTTTGCATTGTCATCTTTTTGAAAACATGAGTGAGTGAATGAAAAAATAATTATTTAATATAATGTGACTCTCTTATGGATTATGGATGGACAACATGCAAAACACAAATAACTTCACACATTTACCTCTATATACTGCAGGAATAGAACAAAGCATGAGAGGAAGTTCTCTGCAGGGAACCATTAGAATATGCTCAATGATTGCGGTGAGTAGTACTGATTAAAAACACAACATGGCCTGTTTGCAAGGGAAACCCACAAGGTGCGTTAAATGTCCCTTTACAGCATCTGTGAGTTTGAGCCACACATCTGCCATGGTGGATCTCCTCAAGTGGCTTACTGGATCCGCAGGGAAAGGCGTCCTCCATGCTGAACTGCACATAAACACATATGCACATTTAGCAAACTGGATACTAAAGTTGAAACAGCTGTGTCGTAATGAAATGTTAACTGCTGAAGCTGCTCTTCCGGGTGCAGTGCTCGCAACATACATAGCTGTGTTGTTCTGTTTTGCAAATGATTCCAAAATGGCAAAAAAAAAAAAAGATTTTTTTTTTTTAATGTAAGAATAAACACTTCAAAGTTTTAGAGATTAGGAAATGCAAAATTCACATTGACCTGGTTTTCAGTCTTAAACAAATTAAAAAACACTAATAACAGACCGATGGACAGAATCAGACGCTAAAGGCTCAACTATGTATATGTCACAATGAAACAATTTGGCTTTAGACTAATGATATTAGTGCTATTTTACACAGCTTGCTTTCATTGTTCCCTCTATCAAGTAATTAACACGTAAACCTCAGGCAGGGTGGTGTGATTACATTACACAAGAGTTGTAAGGCTACAGCCAACAATAATATTCATTATCTATAAATCTCATTTTTTTTCTTTAATAGTTTTCATTAAATTGTTTTGTTTTCCCCGAAGCTCATGTTAACATATTGTTTTTTCTTCTGTCACATGACCAGTTGTGAAACATGCAAAGATTTACAAAAGTTTACTAACCTGTTTAAAAAAAACTGTAAATTTAACAAATATTGGTATTTGAGAAGCTGAAGCATTTTTCCCCTTTAATAAAAACTTAATTAATCGGTTATCAAACTTGTTGCCGATACATTTTCTAACAATTGAATAATTGCACAAGTCATTTCAGGTCTAAAGTACTTGCTGGCATCTGGGGTCCTGAAAAAAAAAACTGGCATGTATACAGTTGATGATGTATATTAGTATATTTTCTGGAATGTACCTTTTATGTAAGGTATTTTTCAGCGTACATTACTGTAAATGATCTGACTACTTCCTCCTTGTACTTTATTGTTTTGCTCAGGGCAACGTATCCATCCGCGAAGGCCGAGAATCATTTTTGTTTTTACTTTCCTCCTTCTTGTAAAACCAATCTATATTCGCCCATGAAAAAATAACCCTGTTTATGTCTGTGTGTTTTACAAAGAACACATTTGTTCAATTGATTCCAATCTTTTCTTTCAGCACTAAACGTTGTTCTAGTTCCACAGGGTGGAGCAGCGGAAGAATATCGGGCTCGCTGTCTATAAATACAACGCCGTCGCTCTTTGGGTTTCATACGGCTGACTGGATTTCGTATAGAGCGTTTCAAACACCGGTGGAACAATTTGCTTGTAAGTTCTGACTTTTTAAAATGGTAATAGTCATAACTGTGTGCCAGCTTTTTTAAACATATTGCCGTTAGGTATTTCAAAATGAGGTTTGAGGGTAGTTTAGTGTCGAGTGAGCTGACATTTAGCGTTACGTCGCCCGTTTTGTTGCTAACATGGCAGCCGGGGCCCAACGTCTCCGAAATGAGCTGCGAGAAGTTCTGCTTTTATTTCCTATGCGTTGCTTCTCGGTAGAATTTCTCCAAGTAACGAAATTTGTTACTTATTGAAGCGACCTCGGCGACTACTAACGTTTACGGTGACTTTACAAAATCGTCCAACGCCTGTACTCGGCGTTTGCTAGTTATCCGGCTTCGCTAACTGTCAGCTAGTTCGGTCTTCGGCCACAAATGAGGAAACGTCCGGGGAATTTGGCTGAGTAACGGAGCAGATTTTGGCTTTGGCATGTTCGTCGCCTTTCCAGTAGGAAGGACGGAGCTCTTGTTTGACAAAGCTTCGAGAAGACGCTGGTCAATAAAATGACACTTTCCGTTAGCGACCAAGCGTGACGTGGCAAGCTGACTCACGGCTGCAACAGTTTGTCCTTTTGGTTAAACACTAAGTCATCGAACTAGTTGGCTAATAAATGAGACGTTTTGTTTCCCCTCAGACATAAAGACAGTTTCTGGTTTGAAGTTAACACTTATGTGTCACGACGGGAAACCCAAGTCTTCCGGGTTTTGTCAGCACTTCTCTTAACTGGTTAGCAGCGAGTCCCAGGTGAAATTGGGATTTAAAAGCTTGATCTCTGGCCGGATTTGCCTTGTAAGGGTGCAACTGCTCTCTACACTGAAACGAACTCATTTCACTTGATGACAAATTTAAAAAAAAGAAATGTACAGAGAACAAAGTGTTCAATGCAATAAATACTATCTTACTATATTGGACAAGAGAAATGCCTTCGCTTTATAAGTCAGATTTTTCAGAAACAAAATGCGTTTTTTTTTTTTTTTTTTTATAATGGTAAAATCTTTTGGAGGTCTTTTGATTAAACTGAGAAAAATTATCTGAATAATGAGTCATTTCTAGAATTCTGACTCTTTATAAAGGACTTTTAGTTTTCTACCATTTGAATATTTTCTCTCAACAGTGTCAAGATGCAGATCTTTGTGAAGACCCTGACTGGTAAGACCATCACTTTAGAGGTTGAGCCCAGTGACACCATTGAGAATGTCAAGGCTAAGATCCAGGACAAAGAGGGCATCCCTCCTGACCAGCAGCGTCTCATCTTTGCTGGGAAGCAGCTAGAAGATGGCCGCACCCTCTCGGACTACAACATCCAGAAGGAGTCCACCCTCCACCTGGTCTTGCGTCTGAGGGGAGGCATGCAGATCTTCGTGAAGACCCTGACTGGGAAGACAATCACCCTGGAGGTTGAACCCAGTGACACCATTGAGAACGTCAAGGCTAAGATCCAGGACAAAGAGGGCATCCCTCCTGACCAGCAGCGTCTCATCTTTGCTGGGAAGCAGCTAGAAGATGGCCGCACCCTCTCGGACTACAACATCCAGAAAGAGTCCACCCTCCACCTGGTCTTGCGTCTGAGGGGAGGCATGCAGATCTTCGTGAAGACCCTGACTGGGAAGACAATCACCCTGGAGGTTGAGCCCAGTGACACCATTGAGAATGTCAAGGCTAAGATCCAGGACAAAGAGGGCATCCCTCCTGACCAGCAGCGTCTCATCTTTGCTGGGAAGCAGCTGGAAGATGGCCGCACCCTCTCGGACTACAACATCCAGAAGGAGTCCACCCTCCATCTTGTGCTCCGTCTCCGTGGAGGAAACTAAGCAGCTTCTGCTCAAATGTTTATCATACTCAGTTTATTCCTGCTAATAAGTCACTTAGCAGCCATTCCAATTTTAAAGTTTCAATAAAGAGAGCATTCCAGAAATTTGCTTCTAATAGTTTTACTTTGCGTTTTGCCATTTAAATGGTTTCCAGATAAAACGGGAGATGACTTGTGAAAACTTTTTTTGTTTTTGTTAAATTCATAGTTTGGTAAGATTCATAAAGTTGATCTTTTGAAACGTGAACTATTGACATTGTGACCTTAAGAGCAGAGCATCTGTGCAGTGTTTAACTGAACTAATAAAATGGCTTCTCACTTACACCTTGTTCTGTTTTTAGTTCAGAAAAGCATCTGCAAACTTTATTTCCTTCCTCAGTTTTCTCATTTTTAATCCATGAATTGTCTGCATTCCAACGTGACACTTTAAAATGTCTTTGGGGAAACTAAAGCAAAAACGGCTCTTAAAAGTTAAAACCAGGTAATGCATTAAGCATTTTTGCTCAAGTTTGATAAACCTGTTATCAAAGTGTTAATTTGGTTTCACTTAATGGACAAACTGTTGCAGCAGCAATTTGCCTTGAGTTGTACACTCTTTTCTAGAATATTAATGTGGATTATAGAGTGAAACAGTTTAATACTTTTAGGTTTTTGGTGTGTAAACAGTGACACTTGCTAATTTATCTGTTTAATCATTGAAACAAAGATTTGTCGTAACAAACAAGTCCTTTGCTTTAATAATTTAAAGCACTGGTTATGGTCATTTTTATGTTAAATCATTAACATAGGAGTAACTTGAATTGGAGTCAGGTAATTTTAAATCTTTACAGTTGTGTAGTTTAATCTTTGTGTACTGTGTGAGCCAACCTTAAAGTATCATTGAAGTAGTGGATTAGCATGTTTTCCCAATGAAATTTAGTGATGTATAAAGAACTTTTACATGGCACATGCTTGAGTAAATGTACCTTGTTACTATCCCCACTGATCTTTGGTTCGTTACTGAGATGTAAAATGAGCTTTACCACATTGGGAAAAATACGGCTTTGTGTAAGCACAGTCTGACCTTTATGAAAGAGCATCAGAGCCAATACATTTTCCCAGACAGCCAATAAAGCCATAATGAATTCATTTTGTCAGAATTCTAAACCACAATTTTCCTGATTAACCAATTAATTTAGAAATGTCAGAAAGGAGGAAATTGTTTAGTTTACTGTTGTGCTGGAAAGTCACAAGGTATATTTTGTTTAGCATTTGACTATTTCTTTCATGGTGCTGTAAACTTCTACACGTTTTAATGACTTTGGGACCAAACGAATCACAAACTGACTTTCATGGTTGTTTTATTACATTTTCAGGGCTTTACATCCACAATGCACATGTCCTGCATCATTCAAGAGAAGAAGAAAAAAAAAAAGGCAAAAGATGAACAAATGGCGATCAGCAATACTGATGTCTAATACAGTGTCGGTGTGGGATCATACATTTAGTATTAACACATTTTGGTTGTTTCTTTCTGTTAGTGTCACTACAGGAAGCTGGAAGTGTCTCTGTGCTCTGCCAGTGCACAGACACAACCTGAGGGTCAGATAGTTTTAGGTCAGGAGTTACACCTGAGAAAGATCAAAGCGTGAAGAGCACTTTCTGTGGGCCCATTAGGCTGCAGTTCAGCCTTTACACCACAGTTATTATCCGTACGCAACACCTTGCACCTTCCCTCTGTGTGTGCGGGGAGGTTGCCTTTACAAAATGGTCTCAGCACAGGAACGGCCAAAGTGAGGGTGCAGCTTTCTGTAAAAAGCTCTGTGTGTTTCAGGCGGCGGCCTGTCGTCAGGAGGGTAAAGCCTGCGCTGGTGCTGGGAGCAGAAGACAGACTCCTCGCTGTCCGACTCCAGCTTGACGCTGACCTTGGGGACCGGCTGGCGAGGTGGCAGGTGCGACGGTTCTTCTCCGAGGGAGAGGCTCGTCTGGGAGTGGAGAGGTGAGGGGGGGCAGGAGATCTTCAGGTGCAGAGTGATGCTGGGGGACAGTGGTGGAACCGGCTACGTTACATTTTGACTTTCCATCTCAGACAGACGCTCAGTAGCTAGTTTATTAGGTTCACTTCACCAAAGCTAATGCAGCCTGTAGGAAACTGTCACTTCAACTGTAGGCTCACTGTGTCCCGCTGTGGAACTGTGCAGTTATTAAATTCTGCACTTAATATTAAATACAACCAGAGATGGTAAAAAACTACAGCCTCATGTACTATACGTAAATATAAGTTAAAGGCACATGTAGTCAGTGTTGAAAGAAGTACTCAGATCATTTAATTGAACGATAAAAGCATCTGGCAAATGACTAAATGTGAATAAAATTAGCAAGTGAAGATATCTGTTAAAAGTAAAAGCCCATTGTTCCAAATGTTGTGAAGAATTAAGTATTAATTCAAAGTACTACAAAGGTAAAAGTACACTTTATGTAGAATTTCTCAATTCACATCACATTTGATGTATCATTTGGTGTATTAATGTGTTAAAGTACTACACTGCAATCCAGAGGGAAATCTTCTACTTTATACCACATTTATCTGACAGCAGTAGTTTGCAAATAGTAGTAGCCATTTAAACTAATAAACTAATAAACTAACTCCACCTTTACCAGGTGCTGTTTTTGTCCTGCCCCAAAGATCTTATTTATTTAAAAAAAAATGTTCACGTGTGCACTGACTTTCACATTATATACAATATCAAACTCAATACTGTGTAAAATAGCATAATTTGAAATTACGTCAGAGCGCAAAATATTTTAATTTGAGAATTTGAAGTGATACTTCTACTTGTAGTGGAGAAAGTTATCGTAGGGAAGTGTTTAAACCTTTAAGGGTCTTTTGAGTTTGTGTACTTCTTTCACCTCTGAATACAAGAAAGAAAGAGACTGTACCTGATATATTTAACTTTCTATTTATACTATATTTCAGAAAGCTAAAATGTGTTATACTGCAATTCTAATGTTACCACTATATTTTATTTGGAATGCGTGACCAAATGAAAAATAAAGGAAGTACTGGGAGGATGTATGTAGAAGTATAAATAGTATGGTGTAACAGTACAATGTATAAAGTATAAGTAAAAACGCAATCTGTCAGTATAGACTGATTTTCATCATCATCATCATCAATAAGTTTATCAAATAGTTACAGCATTTGAATGTAAATAGAGTGAATGTCCAATCAGACCGAGTGCATCAAACAAATGTTCCATATTTCCTAAAGAAACATAGTCTTAAGTGTAAAGTGGCATAAAATGGAAAAACCTAAAGTACAATCACTTTAAAACTGTACTTAAATGCAGTGCTCGAGTACTTTTACTTGTTACTTCCTCCTTCCTAAATAATCTTACAAGTAAGATTCACCACATGTGATTTTGTACCTAATAAACTGGCAACTGAGTGTACTGTACAAACAGACAATTACACAAAGTGAGGAGTGCTGATGTTTTATGATTCATCCTCTTACACTGTACGTGAGGCAGTTGTTTAAAAGTTGACACTGTGTTTAACTGTCTGGCATCATTGGAGGTGCTGCGTGTTACATGAAAACAAAAAACTAAAACTGAGGCGGATGAACGGATAAAAGGCTTTTGTATGAGAAGAGAAAAGAATGTTGGAAGACACCTAAGAAGGAAATAGTAGCAGGCTGCAGCACAAAAAAGTCGAATATTTTACTGTTTGTCTTCACATCCAGTCAGTCTTAAGTTAGGCAACAACAAGACAATAGAGAACAGTACATTGCAAATATGAATTTATCAAAGTTGGGTTCTCAAATATATGTCATTGTTTTGGTGAACACGCGCTCCAATATTACATAATGCTCCTAAATAGGAAGCACATTAGGAAAGAAACTCCCCAGTTAAGATGTAAGAAGTTAATAAATGAACGAAAACCACTTGCTCACTGATCTGTCCAGGTCATAGACTCGTACAGTATCGGAAACTAATGAAACTTTGGTAGTTTGAGTTTGTAATTTTAAGTTGAAATCTTATTATAGAGGCACTAAAGCGACAGCAATGGTAATTCTCCACTTGGATAATTTGGCCAGTAAAAGCTCCAGTGTCTTCCCGTAATAAGCAAAGTAATAAGTGATCACTCAAACTGAAATAGTATGAAAAATGATCCTGTATTGTCCAGTATGAACTGGCTCTCACTGAACCAAGTAGAGCAAGTGAAGCAAAATTTAAAAGGCAGAACACAAATTTGTGAAAAGAAACAACCAAAATCCTGTAGCATAGATATTAATAAGCTGCACAAAATATTAGACACAACTCTTAGTGTAACACAATCCAATTCAACAGCAGGACAAACGACAGCCTACAAAATGATCATACGTGTAAATCAGAACCCCTCTAAAAGCTTTCATCTCCTAATGAAGCAGGATTTCTTTATTAAACAGTTCGGTTTAGATAGGTGTACCTAATAAACTGGCAATTAGCAGACAAGAGAAAAGTGACCGGGTTTCAAATGATTTGTGTGTCAATCGCGGTCAGTGTCCACAGCGTCCTGCTGCCCCAACTGTTGGGAAAACCTGTTGATATGTTGAAACAGCAGCCACATTATTAATAACGGCCTGGTAGCTCGATGATAAAGGTTGTTGTTCTGTTCATAATCAGAGTTTAGAGGCGTTTTACTGCAGATGCTGTTTGTGTTTTACAGACCCTCTGATGAGCTGTTGCTTCTCGTGTCAAATCCATGTTGGCTGAGCTCATATCTGAGATGACATATGTATCTGAAATGACTGCTCACCAACAGTTTTCATGAGCAGCAAAAAGTTTAGGGCTGTTAACTGGTTAAAATTTTAACTGTGTGCATAGTTAATTGCAATTAATAATAAATGAATCACATTTTATCTACTTCGAATTAGCTGTCAAGGGACATTTTTTTCTTATTACTCTTACAGGCACAAAGGAGTGAAATTTGTTTTCGACAACAGCAAAGTCACAGAAAACGTCTCTTATCCTTTTATGAGCCTTAATCTGATGCTAAAAATCAGTCACCATCACTCACTGATCCTTTTTTCTTCTCCATCCGATGCTGTTCACTGCCACAGCTGGTGGGGGGGTTCTGAGCAGAACTTGCTCAGTTGTAAAGTTATGTGACAAATCAATAACATGCAGACAGCTTTTGTTTTTGTGTATCCATGGCAAATTAGACAAACTCACTATGGTTAACACATACGCAGTCACCATGGGCAGAGCTGACGTTGCTGTCACTACTCACTGAGCATCACAGTGCCCAGTTTGCATCCCCTTACATGCCATTTTAATGTAAGCACAGTTCGGGGTTACCCGTCTTGCCCAGGGACACTTACGTGCATTAAAAATTATGTTGATGAAATATTATGTTTTGACAATTCAATATAAAGGGGATGCAAACTTTTGTACTGAACTACAAACACATTCAAACACAAGTGTGATGCTTTAGAGCTGTGAGATGCAGCAGTGGGGCGGGTGGATGCTGTGCACACTACCTCCCTGTAACCAGCCAGGGTTGTTGTAATTGCATGTATTAATTTTAAACATTTTATTTCTCATAGTCTAATTTCAGCCCTGTATTTTACACAGTGCTTCACACATCACTGTTTAAAATGCCTCAGTTAATGTCAGATTTCTTTTTCCTCAAAGCTATAATGTTACTAAAAAGCAGGTTACTGTTTTTACATAGATTATGTAAAACGTACAGCATATTTTAACATGCGCTCATTTACTGCATTTTAAACAGTACTTAATATGCAAATGCACTGAAATCTTTAAGTTGAGCTCTACTGTACAAGCTCACAATGTAAAATCAATGTAAGCTATTAAAATCTATGCTCAAAAACACCTTAAATTACCATTCAACACACACACAAGTGCAAGTGATGCAGCAGCAGAGAAGTGAACAGTGTGTATGTGTTTCTCCATCTGGGTGTGACGGGGGAGTAAATCACATCACTGTGGGGCAGGTGTAGTTTAAACACACAGTACCTGTGGTCGAGGTCGTTTTGATCAGATGTGACTGTCGAGTACGGGCTGCTCTCCTGTAAGAAAACACACAGACACAAAGAGCAGACGCACAAAACAAGACCACGATACACAGGTGTGTAAACAGACACAAAGACATGATACGTGTCAACACACTTCATCTGATGCAGGAGCTTCACACTAATGTGATGCTCTGGACAACATTAACTACTAACCAGCAGCTATGTTTACAGGCACAGCAAAATTGTATGAAATCGGAGGAAAGTCAGAGCCTTATTAATACTGACTCTAAAGACGTTCATGTGTCACATTGTCCCTATTCATAGTTGTGATGTTTGGTATATTTCACACTAAAATACCAGTCATTTGTTCTTAGCAGACAATTAGATAATATACTGTATTCTGACTTATCATTTGTTTTAAAAAAAAAACTTTTTATAACGATATTGATGTGAGTTTTTTGTTATATATTTAATCAATATACAAAATCATCTCAGTTAACTGTATGTACGAGATTTATACATTAAGTAAAAGGAAAATGTCTAATTAACCCAGCAAATAAAATACCAGTAAAAAAAACACCCTGCTCTGACACAAATGACCACAATACTACACAGTTGTTTAAAACTACTTCTACACAAACACACGTAAAGAACTATCATATATACATACATATACACATATATACATATAAATGTGTATACACACACACACACACACACACACACACACAAACAAACACTGTGGCCACATGCAGCCTATCAGAACATCTATCTTACTCAATCTTTCACAGTCAATAAATAGCATCAAAACAACAAGACAAGGGGGAAGAAACGGTTGGTGTACTCACAATCAGAGGTTTGGTTCTGGGTGGGGGGGTTAACATGGGCGGAGTCAGGTTCTGTGACTGGCCCTATGGCCTCCATAGGAATCTTCACTGACGGAGGGGCAGAGCTGTTGGGCTAAGTGACAGAAACAGGAAGAGGGTGGGCATGCAGGACAGAGTGGGATCTTAAAGGATAAGGATGGATACATTGTGTGTTTAAAATCACACAACAGCTGGTTCCCTTAAGTCCACGTTCTCACACTGAAGGTAAAACTGTTTCATGTTGAATATTGCAGCTACACAAACTACACAAACTGTGCTGCTCAGTGGGACCAAGCCTTAACACTTGTTGTTGGCTTTGGTCTCTCGTGCACAATCTGCACCAGCCTTATCCTTTAATGAGTCATCAGTGAACAACATCACACTAATGCAAGGGTGCAATTTCAGTTCTGTTTGGATGAGGACTGAACAGAGACTGAACAAGTGTCTCTAAAAACTAGGGACACAGTGGGAGATCTATGAAAAGGAGGACAGACAGACAAAAAGACTATAGTAAGTGTTATACAGTGCCTTTTCAGCAACACTGTGGGACAGAGAGGAGAAACATACAGTATTAGTCAGAGAAAACAAACTCAGGAACGACAACAGATGGATGACACACATTTGAATAATGGCAGGATCTGTCACCATATGACCTCAATGTTTAATCACCTTTGCTGATATGTCACTCACCTCCTCGTCGCTCTCAGGCTCAGCCACCTTCTTCACTTTCTTTTTCTTCTTCTCATCCTCTTTCTTCTTCTTGTCTTTGTCTGGTAGGATGTCGTCCAGCCAGGCCAAGTCGTGTTGCGAGAACATCAGGTCCAGGAGCTTCCGTACAACCATCAGCCCCAGAATCTACACGCAGCAGAAAGACAGTTCATGCTCGACAGACAGGAGCCAAAATAAACCGAACACTGGATTCAAGCTGCTGGAAAAGATTTAACCGGTCAGCAACATTTTGATTTTCGCTGTTGTTCAAATTAAGTTTTAGAAATACAAAAACACCAAAGGGGCAACTGGCGTAGAGCGGTTGTCCACCAATCTCGCAGTTGTTGGTTCAATCCCCAGCTCGTCCGGTCACATGTTGAAGTGTCCTTGAGCAAGACACTGAACCCCAACTTAGTTGCTCCCGTTGAGTGTTGGCCAGCTGCATAGCAGCTCCCCCACCGGTGTGTGAGAGTGTGTGTGGTTGTGACTGGGTGAATAAGAAGCAGTGTAAAGGGCTTTGAGTGCCAACGGGTAGAAAAGTGCATTTACCAGATGTCAATTACTGAACAAACCAAGCAGAAAAGCTACACAGATTATTGTAGTATAAAGAAATAGTTTGATGAGAAGACAGATACCACTCAGCCCAGAAACAAAGCAAATACACATATTTTGTAAAGTGTCAATCTGTTACTTCAAAGTTTGTTTTCATGTAAGAAAGGTCTGTTTGGGCTCTGTGTGGGACTTTGGCTGCTGCTCTTCTTAAACATAGTACGCACTTTTGTGGTCTAGAAGGTTGCTGTCAAAAATCCTAGGGTACTAGAGCTTCATTTAATATTTGTACTTTTGCTGCAGACTTGCTGCCTGATGTTCTACTTGAGGGAAAAATAAAGCAACTTGAATCAATTTCCTCTGGGTGTTGAATCCGAGAGAACCATATGCAGGGAACAGTTCCCATTCTTCATTTGTGTAGTCGTATAAGCAAAGTGCCCAATACTAACAGTAATAGACGCCTGCATTGTGTCCTGCGATCGTTTTCCACCTAATACAAAGCTTGATGAAGTGTATTCTGTACAAACAGCCATTATACAGGTCTGGTTTTTGCTCCTAGCACAGCTCCACTTTCCTCTGACCTCTGACCTCTGATCAATGTGGTGTCTTGGCCAATGGTTGGGTTGTTCGATAATGTCTGATGTGCTGGAGGTGATGCAACTGAACCCGGAACCCAATTTCATACCACGTTTAATATCTTCATGCAACACACTCACCATCACTGGGAAGATGATGGCGAGGAACGTGGACTTGAGGATCCAGAGGACAGCCAGACAGACGATCTGGACGAGAGTGAAAAGATGGACGCGTCTCAGAGGAACGTGGCGCAGGAAGGAGAAGTCTGGCTGGTGTTTGGCTGGCATCAGATACAGCTTCATACGCTCCCAGAACTGCAGCGGAGACAGAAAATATTATCTCTGGTGTTTATTGTTCTCAGTCTCTGCAAACATAACATGAATTATTAGAGAACTGGTTTGAAACAAGCAATTAGTCAATCAACAAAAACATTTATGAGCCTCTAAGTACATTCACAGGTGAAATATTTGTTTCATTCAAATGTAAAAGTATTCTGCATCTATCTCTGTCTTGCCATTGTGTTTGGGTTTCTGCACATTGGATTTGTTCAAGCAAAACTGTTGTTCTAACAATTAGTAGCTCAGTTGTTAAGGCAGTAGTCCACGGACCACAGGGTCAGTGGTTCGATCCCCCGGCCCCGGCTATATGTTGAAGTGTCTCTGGGCAAGACACTGAACCCCTAACAGCCCATTCCTCGCAAATGTTTTTGTTGCAGGTATACTTTTTTTTTTCTCTCACATGTCCTGATTAACAATTAACCTGTTTTTTATATTTTTTCTTTTTTGCTTTCTGGTGACAATTTAAGCCAGTTACATTTTAAAACATTTGATAGTTAGAGGTTTTCAAATGGGAGAATTCCCTGCTTTCCAGCACTTTGCGTTATAGTAAATGGATTCTCTGCGTGTTATGGACTTGTTTGAACAAAACCAGATTAAAAGACCACCTTGTGCAGAATCACATCACATCGAGGGCCAAAGCGGGTTATAAATGTCAGTGCTTCCTGATTTCTTATAGATGCAATAATTAAAAGTACCGTTACAATTTCCATGGAGTAAAATATGCAAATATGAACATACAGTAATCTACCTGGATACCACTCAGTGAAGCTACTCCCATGTAGAGGAACACTCCATACAGGACTGGCATGGGAATGTACTGCATTAAACAGGACAAAGGTCAGTGTAACCTAAAACAAATAATAATAAATCACAATTATATATATTTATGTTTGTTTCCAACGGACCTGGAGGACAGGAGCCAGGAAGACCGAGAGTCCAGTCAGAACAAACACCAGAGTCCCTGTCAACCTCTGCTCCCTGGAATTATGAAGATATGAATGAATTTCACTTACTCTCTCTCTCACATACATACACACAAAGAAATATGCAGCACGTGATATGAAATATGAAAGCACGTGAAAAGTAAGTAAATCCCAGGTTAAGATGATCTCTTAAAGAGTCCTTACCTCACTCCCAGGAACTGCGGTTGCTCCCCGGGGGCACTCGTCTCACTCTCCATCTTCAGAGACTCAATGTGTGCAATGGAAATGACAGTGGCTGCTACGTACCAGGGCAGACCCATGAAGGAGCACGCAGCCATCAGTATCCCCACCCAGAGCAGGTCCAGGTGGTAGCCACAGCCTTTCTGTAAGTGCATACAATGACTGGAGTGGAACTTTCCGGGAAAATATAACACAGTGGTCAGACTAAACTGATTTCCTGGAGTAGCAATCAGTTCTATAAAATACACTTCCAGTCAATATTTGTGGTTTACATCAAGGATAATAACACAACTAGCTTTTTATATAATAATGCAGTTGTTTGGTATGGATTTGTTTTTTGTTTTTTTAAAGATCACCTCTAGTCATAACCACATTATGCTTTTGAGAAATACTAGCATCTTCTGTTTTTATACAAAATAGGTTAAAAAACATCGGTTTTCTTTCACGAAATAATCCACAATGCACGTATATGTATATGTGTAGGATCTTTTTAATAAAGTTTAACTGTATGCTATTTTATGGAAAAGCATTAATATTATCTAATTATTATTAATGCTTATTAATAATATTATTACTAATTGTCAAACTATAGGGTTAAAGTTAGTATAGGGTTAAGTTAAAAATAATAATATTTCTCCTCCATATGGCATCACCCAGAGGAGTTCAGATGATGTCATCTGGAGGAGCTCTGGAGAACCATGATCATGATTACAAGCTCAAACGTGTGAGCAACAAGATGACATCATCTGAACTGAAGGCTCCACCAAGTGATGTCATCTGGAGGCATTTTTCAGCTGGAAGTAGAAAGATATTTTAATGTAGAGAATTCAATCTGAAGTTTAATGGCATTTATGTGCATTATTGTTCAAATTATATTGATGAATTAAAATGTGTTATTTTTAGTAAATTGTAATTGTTATATTAAGTGAAAAATAAAAAAAAAGGCTTAGTGGGGAAATAATCTATAGATTAATTGAAAAAAGAATCAATACATTATTTGACCAAAAAATAACCGTCAGGTGCAACACTAGTTATGTTTCACATTAAGTAAAGACGCACTGTCCATTTTTTTTTTTTTACTCGGATCATTTACACACCTTTAGTTTGTTTTCCTTGCGGTTGACTATGACAGCACTGATCTGCTGGTCCATGAAGATGAGGATGGTGACGAGGAGAGCGGGAACAAAGCTGGCCACGTGCCACCACCAGGGGTTCTTACCAAACGGCATCACCAACCAGCCGCGGTCAGAACGCGTCGGCTGATCGCACACAAAAACATACGCAACAAATTAAGCACGTGAGTGTAACTAGCGTGCAGGTGAACAGACAACTGCATTCGGGCTTCACATGCTCTACAACAATAAAAGTGGTACTAAAACACAGAAACATGCAGTGGTGGAAGGAGTGGACAGATAATTTACTGAAGTAAAAGCCATATTCGAAAATACTGCATTACAACAAAAAGAAATGCATCTCTTCCACGTTCAGACTGAAAGACTTGAATAAAAATAGTTTGAGAGACAACGTCAGTAGATGTACTGCACTGTTTTCCACCTCTACGAACATGCAAACTGAAAAACGAACACACGGGCAGAAGGATGATTATATTTAAGCTAAGGACACATCAAATACCTTGAACTCAGTTGGGACGATTAGTTTGGGTGTGTCTAACCCCATCAATATATCCAGACCCACAAAGGACATGATTGACATGAAGATGGCAAAATCACTGATTAGCTTCCTCAGCTACATGTCCAAACACACACACACACACACCAGGACAAATGGTTGACAAACAAAGATGTGTAGTATGACAGTAAGGACAGGAGACACATGAAAAAGGGGACAGCAATGAGCACAGGAAGACAGGAGACAAAAGAAGATATATAATCTGTAAAAGAATCATTAAATTGATAAATTCACACAAAACATAAAATACTTAAGATGTAGAAAAACTTTTTTTCAAAGGAAAGAAACACTTTGGAGCAGCGACATAAAAAGACAGGAATGAGGAGAGAGATACTGAGGGAAAAGTGGACCTTGATCTCAGTGGGCACGTGCAGTTTGGGGGTGTCCAGCTGCAGCAGGTAGTCCAGTCCACAGAAGACCAGGATAGTAATGATGATAGCAAAGTCACTGATCATGGTACGAAGCTGGGGCACATTCAAGGAGACAGCAAAGGGAGGGTTAAGGGTGACGGTCTGGATAAGAAGGAAGGAATGAGGCGACTGGGAGCCGTAAAAGAAAATGCTGCTGATGTTCTATAGGCCAACACATCACGACAACAGCCAAACACACAACTGCTCCTCTCAGATGTAAATCTCTGAAAATGCCACCAAGTCGCATTTAAAAAAAAAAAAAAAAAAAAATGAGCAGTCGTGTTCAGAAACTGAAGCTGGTCACTGTAATTTGCTGAGGACTATTTTCAGCGTGGTGCATTTTTGGCACTCGCAGGTTTAGCAAATATAAGCATTAGATTTGATTATGAACGCCTACATTATTCTTTTCCTTTCAGTTTCTCTCATAAGGGGTCAGTGCAGCAGCCCACATGTCTACACAACGATTGACTGCTTGGGGCTTATTTTGGATGGCACTGGGTCTTGTTGAGGGACACTTTGACATATGGCCTTAAGCTGCTGACTCTGTGGTCAAGGGGCAACCACTCTATCCACTGATCCACTGCAGCCTTCCTGAAAATGTCAACAGTATCCCAGATACACAGTCGCATGTTTGCAAGCATTAATGTCCTTTTTTACGCTAAGCTAAAGCAAAGGGGAATTTGGTCTCAGTCTTCACTGGAACCCCAGCAGCAGCCAGTGCTGATACCTGCGAGCTCAGAAAAGGGAAGCACATAGCTTATGAGCTGCCCTCCTCCAGTCATTAGAGACGTGATCTACAACAACTGTGAACTTTGGAGAGGTTTGGTCTTTTTGGACAAGAAATAAGGACAATCACCAGCCTTAGTCTTTAAATCTGACTACTTCCATGCTTTAATCAACATTCCCTCGATCCTACATTAGAAGAGTCCAGCCTTTCACATGCAGGTACATTTTTTGGCGGCGAACAACATTAAAGCTACTCTGAGCTGAGTGTTAGGATGTCTTACCTTTGTAGGGAAGTAGCGGCTGAACTTGAACTTCTTGAGCGAAATGGTCATGGAGTAGGTGCCAAAGAAGAGGATGAAGGACATGAGGGCCAGGTCAGGAACATACTTACAGGAGCTGCCCACCAACGTCCCGCCGTACTTCACACACTCCTTCTTATTCAGCTGACTCCAGTCTAGGTCTGTTAGGTTAAACTATGAAGAGGGGTGACAGGGGGGGGTGGGCAGTTGAAGACATGGGAGGCAGTGTGCAGAAGGGAAAAGTGAGGAGGGGAAAAGAAGCAAACGAGAGAAAACAGGCGATAACAGAAGAAAGGAGAATACGAAGCAAAGTAAAAGCGGTTGTGCAATGGTCATCGTGATAAAAACTCTTACACACTTACTTTATGACTTCTAGACCAGTGCCTATCAAACTTTTCAGAATCACTGGCTGTTTACATGCACTTAAGAAACCATGGCTGGTTTCTCCAAAGCTGGTTACTGTAATCAGGGTGGGGGTTAGAGAAGCCGGACATTTCCAGGTTCATTGCTACTGTAGAAATGCCGAGTTCTCCTCCACGTGTTCCTGTCACCGGGTTTCTAATTGGCTTTTTGTGCATGAGAAAAGATTGCAGGTGCGGAAAGTACCGGAGCGGAGCGGCTGGATAAAATGAGAGATCCCTACGTGGAGTGATGCCTCCCCGTTGGTTGAGAAGGGAAAAGAATCAAACTCACACACACACGGAAACACAAGTAGTTACAACTAACTGAAACTAACAATAAGTGGCCTGACAAAAGAACCAACTGTGAAAAAGTAAGTTTGGGTAAAAAAAAAAAATGCTTATAGCTGCCTGTGTGGACATAATGAGAAGGACTCATTAATCAGCTCTGGTCTGATGAGCCAAAATATACGTGTCTGGGCAGAACTCAGTTTTAGCAAGTTACGACCGATTTCCTACCATGACACACTTTATAAACATGGGCCAAGTTTCATTGCTACAAACTTTAGCTGCTGCTTGGTGAGATGATAATATATATATACACACAGTACAAACCCAAGCAACTGGAGATGCAGCCCAGTTCAATTAGAGCAATTTTGACAAGTGGCTTCCAGGAGCCGGAAAAAGGTTAGAGATGTTAATCAGAAGCGTCCATCTGTTGTCACTTACCAGCAGAGTCATGTTATCATCTGCGAGTGGAGCTGAACCATTCAACCGCAGGGCAGATTCTAAAAGACACAACAGTGGAAAGGAGAATGAAACACGAGCAACACAAGTTTCTCCATGTTTTCGCTCTCCGTGACTTCGTATTGTTTTTACATAATCCAGCCCCATCGCTATCTACCAAGGTCTGTGCATACTCACTTTTTCAGACAGCATCCAACAATGAGGCAGAAACAGACAAGACACAGAAGTCATCACAGAGTAAACACCCAACATCTCCATCTAGTCTCACGAAAATATCTGCTTAATTGTAACGCACACAAATGACAAATTCAAACACAAAGAAAGAATTTGAAAACTCACCCTGGTCTGGAGCGACGCATTCACATCTGTAGGCTGTTATATAGTCGGGCTTGAAGCCACGGTTAATTGGGTAATAGTCTAAGGTTCCTACCTGTGGAAAACAATGTTTTTTTGTTTTGTTTTTTTAACAGCACATAACTTCATACTGTGTTTTTGTCTATTTGACTTGACAAAGCAATACCCACCATCTTCTTGATGGCATCAGAAATGAATATGAAAGAGATGAGGCTGGAGAAACCCTCCTCTGTGAAACGGGTCATGTACTTGATGATGTAGCTGGCATCGCAGAGTACCAGCAGAAAACACTGGAGACACGAGTGAAGGCCAATCCACAGACGCAGCTCCATGTAGTCCACTTCGTTGCTCCTGTGAACACAGTGTTGAATTGAAAGGCAATGTTTGCATCCCTTCTTATCGGGCAGGTTGTGCTGTAAACGGCCGCAGGGTCGAGCGTGTGTGCGTCTTACGTGCAGAATTCATAAAGCAGCTTTTCAAAGATGAGAATTGGCCCAGTAGAACTGAGGATGATGAGAGGTTGTCCACTAAACAAACAAAAGACTGTTCCCGCTAAAGCAGTGCCAAGGAAACTCTCCATCACACCCTGAGGGGGGAAAAAAGAAGAGGGGATACACGTGGGGGCGGGCATTTGTCCAATGCAAGTCTAAGCTGGAGCATTTGTGGATTTGTTCAGTATTTCAGCAGCGTTATAAAGACCTGGTAATTGTCAGTTGCATCCCCTAGCAGTCCTCCAAAGGTGATAGCATTGGTGATGCAGCCCAGATAGATGAAGAGCACGGCAGAAATGGACTGGATATGGAAGCCATCATAGATATCACTACAGTACCATGGGATCTTCCTTTTAAAGTCCAGCCATAATCCACCGCAGAGCCTATTAAAAAAAATAGTTGACAACATAGTAAAGAACCCGAACATAAAGACATATGACATATGATTTAGTCCTTGCTGGTCCTCTCATACCTCCCTGTGAATTTCAGCTCCTCTCCAAGCTCATGTGGAGCCGGAAGGTCGTCATCCTCGCCCCCTGCTGCGCCACCAGCCGAGCCATTCATCTGACCCAGCTCATTCAGGTTCAGCACAGACTTCCTGAGATGCAGGTAATTAGGAAAGTTGTTTTTATTCAATGTAGTGTCTTATTGCATGTAAGTGGCCTTCAGTCTGACTTTAGACCAGGTCATAGCACAGGCACCAGACACTTAATGTAAAATGACATTGTGTTATTACTAATACAGGTTTTAAACATGTCTTCTGATCCTGCCCTTGAAGCAACATCTGAAACATCTACCATGAACTGTTTCACTACAGACAAGTGTATTGTCTGCTGTCCCTTTCTCACACATGTTGGAGACACACATAACCTACCTACATTTTTACAGGCAAACGTTTGACAGCACCAATGCAGCAATGCCTCAACACTCTATGGCTCATTCTGCCTGGGGGCAATTGATGTGGTGAGTTTGATGTTGTGGTTTACCAATGATGCCTACATGGGCTGAAGGGAACATTTATTCCCCAAGTAGATCCTGCACAAAATTATTAAGATCTACGTGTCTGCCCACATGTGATCCCACAAAACTCATCATCTTGTAAAGCAAACCATGCATGGCTAAAGCCAGCAGAACAACAGGTCACCAACAGGTATCTATCAATGCTTATAGCAAGTTAACAGCCGGATGCAGGTAAATCCCTTCAATTAAAGACAATATGGAAATTTATCTTGATTTAATTTAAATCAAACTCTAAATTTTCCTTTTTCCAAAATTCTAAAGAAACCACTGAAAATCTTTCCTTTGTAATTTGTCAGATAAAGGTTCAAGCAAATTAACAAAGCACAGATTTTAGTTTTTACTGAAAATGGGGTTTGTACATTTGCTTTGCTCTGCCTAAAGGAGAACAAAAAAAAAAAGAGTCTGGGATGGCATGGAGACATGAACATTTGTTTAGTTAAAGAACATGCCTCATTTCAGCTGATGGAACCTTCTTGGGAGGTTCAATGCGTATTTTTGGGTCCCATTCACCTGGAGGGAGGACAATCACTTCATCCAGAAACTCATCAACACCTGCAATCAGGTCTTCACGGTCCCTTGCTTTGTAGGCAACATCACTGAAAAGCTGCCAAGAAATCAAATCAAAGAAACCCATTTTTAAAAACACGTATGAGTGTAGTCTCATATGTGGTGAAGACAGTCACTTACATCGTCCACCATGAGTGTGGCGATAGCTCGGCCAATCTCATTGTAGGACTTTGTTTTGCCAGGAGGACCCAGCAAGATGAAGAGAAACCTGCCAGAACAGAAGGTTAAAGGCCTAACCAATGTGAGGGCAAACACCTGGAGAGAGACAAAAAGACAGACTTTGGGGACGCCCACCTTGTCGGCACAGGGACCTCAGTGAGCCCTCCCAGAGTTGTGGCTTGAGCCAAACGGACAAAAGAGACAAAAGGTTTGTCGAGAAAATCCACCTCACCAATCAGGACGTTTGACGCTTCTGCATCGCGAGGAATCTTTTTCATGAACTTATTCTTCAGCTTGAGAGAAAGAGAAAGAAGCAGAGGGTGAGAAGAAATCTCAGCAGTTTATGTATGAATTCACCATGTGACACATTATTTTCTCATTATTTGCCCTTTTAGCTCAAAGGCCTTACTAAGCATGTACGTCTTTACTGATGACGTCGCTCCACCGTATACATTTTAAACAGAGGTCCCAGAGGATATCGCCCACTGACCTCGGCTATGATACTCCGACTTCCCTTCTAGCGTCATCGTGACGTTGACATTTGTGTTTTCGAAGTAAATGTTGGCAACTATTTGGAGGAATTGCCTTGAAAGTTGTGCACTAATCTGGTTCCATGTGAACTTGTGCAATGAACATTATTAAACCAGGAGACTCCCGGGTCTTGTTTTGCACAGCATTAATACCATAAACCACACAGGTCTGTTGCACCCCGCCTCATCCCACTCGCCAAGGAAGCACGTGATCCCCGAATGGTGGGTGCTTAAATTGAAATCTCCTCCTAATCTGTTAATGCTGCTTTCAGAGTCAATCCACCAGCTGGTTCTCATTCCCTCTCTCCAGTCTCACATACCCACTCAGTTCTGATGTCATCTGCAGCTATACACTGTGGGGCATTTACTCGCGTCGCTCGATGTTACTCCAGTAGGCATTACATGTTACGAAGAAGTAATTTATTGTACGAATCTATGTTTTTCAGCTCGATAACATATGGCTGGAGCTGTGAACAAATGCAGGGGTCAGCTGTGAGCATGTCACTGAATACAGGGAAAGAGAACGTCGTCATCACACACCTCAGCACAAATTAAAAGCAAAAGCAAGTGACTGGAACAGTAAAATCCTCCAGTGCCACACTTTTTTTGTGAGACATTCAAACACTTAAGATCTGAGAAACAAGAAAAGCTTAGAGATCCGCAGACAAACCCACAACCATAGCTGGAAACATGCATGTACAGCTGAATTTCACCAGTTCCCGCCTCAGCTACCAGGCGCAGATTAGAGGGATTAGTTTCCGACAACTCTGTACACTTTCTCATAAAACAAGGCTCAACTTTTCATGCCACAAACACAGCAACGTGAATAAAAAGCACAAGTTGGTTTAGAAAGAGGATGTGTCATTGGGTTTTATTATCCATGTGCAGAACGGAAACAATCAATTATTGATCATTTCCAGTGGGCGACAGGAGATTAGCTGATTACAAATCAATAACACAGACACGGACTATATGCACATATGCAAAACTAAATGCACCGAATTTACAGATAATAAAGGAGCATTCCACTGATTTTAAACATAAAAGTCATCACAGAGAGTAAAAATCTCAATGTCATGTGCTAGGGACTGAAATTTTGGAGACTTCACTGTCAATATAAAGATATTTATTAAAGTCACTGGAGAACTGAAAGACTCAATCTGCTTCATCAAGGCTGTGTCAGTTTGTTTTGATGCACGAGCATAAGTAAAAGAATCCAGAACCATCACCTTTTGATTCAAATACTGCTAAAGCACTGCCAACTTCAAAAAAAAAAAAAGCCTGGTTTACCTGATTACTCAGTGCCATAAAGTTCTGTAGTGTCCAAAACAAATGTACACAAGTACAGTATATGTGAGCTACACTCACAGTAGCAGTCACGTGCACATTAATCCACCCATGCACCCACACAAACAAGACATTTTGAATAAAACAATTACCTGGTCTGTGCTCGGCGTGTCTGAAATATCGTTCATGCTTCGGCTCTGGGCATGATCTGCAAGTGAACCACATACATGTTTTGTACCAAAAACTAAAGAATATGCCACAGATGTGTTGTCTCTGAAGACATTTGTTCAGTAATAACTCAGTAAAGTCGACATGATCATGACCAGTTGTCATCTGGAAGAATTTTTTTTTTTTTGTCGACTCGTTTTCATTTTCACATTGTATTTATGGTGAGTACGTGCACACAAAACCACCTAAAGTGTCATGAAATCAGGAAGCATAGCTAAGAGAGTGAGCCATTGAAGTTTTGAATTCTTAAGCAGAATTTATACGCAACTCATACAATTATTCTGTTACTCTTAACTAAATGTGGCTAAGAAAAAATATTTGCTTCAGATCTGTAGCAAGGTGCAGAATAAAGTAGCATAAATGCAAATTTTCCCCACATCTTCTGAAAACGCCATTGAACTCATGTTGCATGTACTGTATGCGTGTTCAGACTCACGAAGGCGGCCAAGGCTGCTTGACTGCCGAGATCGTAGGTCTTCTGTGGAACGGTGGATCCCAGAAGCTGAACTAGTGCTACGACTCAGGTTAACTTGAGGACTACGGTCTGACAGAGCAGCAGCAGCAGCAGCAGCAGCAGCGGACGGCGATGTGAAAAAACAGCGATCACAGAAGAGGTGATTTCATGAGGAAAGGTATAATAGGCAGGGATCAACACAGTAGAAAACAAAGGGAAGCATTATAATTAGGAGCCTGGATTCCTTCTGTGATTGTTGACAGAGCGTGCACACACTTACTGGGAGCAGTGTTGGAGGACTTTCCGATGTCTGCCAGCGAGCGGTGGATTGGTTTCTTGGTCTGGTGACGGTGCTTCCTGAGCAACACAAAGCTGATCTTCTCCTTAAGGTCCGGTGGGATTAGACCATCAGCTATCTGCCGATCCACGATTTCATCTAAATTCAGTGTTCAGCGTCATTCACTTTATACGATCAATAAAAATCATTCTGCATTCACAAAACATACTGCAGCTGTCTAACAACAGTTTTCCCACTGGGATCGGAACGGTATCAGTTAATACTAATATATTTTTATTATTATTTTATGGAATTTAAAAGAAACACTGTGGGTTTTAAGAGTAATTTTCAGATTTGTTTTTAGGAGTCGACCAGTTTAGTTCACTAAGGATGAACTTACTCAGACTGTTTGCTAATGAGTTCAGGGACATTTTTGAAATCTGGACAGATTTAAAGGACACAAACATTTTCCGACTATAATCCTTGTCAAGGTCTATGAACCCGTTTTACAGTGAGGTAAAAAAAGGGTTTCTTAACAGGGTCCTTAAAAAAAATATATATATACATACGCCCTACGATGTAGGTCACAAATACAAACAGGAGCCACCGACAGCAAGTCAAAATGAAAAATCGAAACTATCTGGAAACAGCTTGCAATCATTTATAGTTGAGGGCTCCTGTAGTAAAAAAAACTTCCACTTATTACCCTCTGCAGTTTCTCTCTGCGTCAATGTGTTTGTTCAAAAGGTTTTCTGACATTGGCTTAACTTCCAGCAGAAGTAGACAGATGCTTACAGTGCCGAATAATTCTATTAGCACACTTTAAGACACCACAATGTGTAGGCAGACACAGAACTTTATCATCAGGTGATAACACATTCAGCTTCTTCTGCTGTGCCAAAATGGAAAAAAAGGGGGGAAAATACTGCTTCAAATTTACCACGCAGTGGTGGTTTATTGTATAATTTGCTATTAGTGCAAATGTTACACTGATTACAGTTACTAAAACCACATCGTTAAATGTGTCAGAGACTTTTCACAAAGCCCCTGATTTTAAATACATTACTAAATGACTATGAGTTAACATATGAAACTAATGGAAATCAGCTGTAAACTGCGGGTGCTATGGTTACTCATGACACACAAAGTGGAGAAACTGTGCTGGACTCACCCACGATCTGTGGCAGTGAGTAGCCCTCCAGGTTGAGCAGGATGCTTCCCGTCTGCAGACAGGTCCTGAGCTCAAACAGGCTGTGGAGGGTCAGCGTAGAGACGTGAGGCTTGCTCCACCTTTCTCCTCCCTCCTCAACCTTCTCTTCAAACTTCACCCACCTACAGACATGGAAGAAAAAAAGAACGTTGGCCCAATGTGTAATATTTGTTTAAAGAGAAGGTTGTGCAGTGCCAAGCAGCAGGACCATGTTATATCATTTACACATGTAGTGTTAACCCCCTGTCATCCAGCACCCTTGGTGTCTCAGAAACAACCCTCAGCTCCTAAATTCATTCCATGGTGGCCTCAAATCCTAAACTAATGAAGGTTCTGACAATCGGAGGCCTGTATGTGCATGCACAGTACCTTGCAGACTCCTTCCACTCTAATTCACCCCCATCATGCTGTAGTGTGTCCATCTCGGTGAATATTGTGGGTGTTGGGGTGCTGTCATCTTCTCCCAGTATGTGGCGCAGCCGCTCTGCAGCAGGGGACACTACAGAGTGAGGACCAAACAAGAGACGGTTAGTTTCCATCTCACGCTCAGAATTTACGATTCAACAATTTACCGCTGACTTTCCACTTTGAATTTCTATTTTCCCACCTGTTTGTGAATTAAAGCCCATTACAAATGAGACCAAATGTGCCTTTGACCACTGAGCCAATTAAGACGCCCCAGGAGAACTGTTTTAGTCAAACAGACATTAGGAAGAGTCCTATCCAAACCATGACCCTTCATTACCAAGCGGACCACAGAGTCCTGTAACTGTAATCAATCAGATCAATCTGCATTAACACCCAAGCCTGGAGGTCCTACGCACTCGAATCCCACCACCGTTTGTGTGTGCGTCAGCATGAGAACGTCTGTGTCACTGGTGTCTGTTTGTTGTCTCTCCAAAACCAAAAATCATAAGTCAATAACACTTGTGTCATGTGAGAGAGAGAGAGATCACAATCAGCACCTCCACGTAGAGGAAACAATTATGTAACCTAAGTTAGCTACACATGGTGCGTATTCGCAGTACGATATAATGTTTCCATTACCACCTCAGCTCTGTCATAAAGGGCCTGCTCACACTGAAGGCTCTACTTAGCATAAACTGAAGTGAAAAAAATAGGAACTCAAACAACACTAGTCATTACAGTGTGTTTAACCATTGACAAAAAGGCCAAATAAACATCAGTGAATGCTAACGTTTTAAAAAAGTTACTTTGTTTATACCATTGACTTTTTAAAATGGTGAATCAACAGACTGTAACCACATGAGGGATTTAGTCCAAACTGTTGAGATAACAAAAAGTCAAGGTTGTGTTCTTCACTGATAAACTGCAATAATTCTCTTATTTTGACTCATAAAAAAACATAAACAAAAGTAAATGCATTAATACTGCAATCACATTTAAATCGGTGTGTAGCCAGAGACCTTTGTACCAAACACTTAATATAAAACAGCCTCAATCTACTTTCTTTTTTCAGGCCCCTCTTCTTTCACATGCCACTTTTACCTATTTGGGAAACTGGCAGAATCCAGCGAGAGGTCATCACTGAAGGAACTGAGGTCCCAGGATCATGCATGGTCACTGGATTCTCTAGCCACCGACTGTAAGACCAAACAAGACAAGCTGTCTAGCTTCCTGTTCTCTTGTTGAGCTCGAGGGTCCTTAGCTTACCACTCCTCGTTCTCCACCAAGAATGGGGAGACTTGACGCACTTTCAGTCCTGCTCACATATGTCTTTTCTCCCCGTTTGTCCTCTTGCATTAAGGCTTTTCGTCTCTTTTATTCCACAGCGAGCTTTATTACCACGTAGTCTGTCTAAGTGGTCAGGAAAGGTCTTCTCTGAGCTACAGCAGAAATCCACTAAACTCTCCAAAGAGCCAAGGGCTTTAAGAGGGTTGACACACACCACAGGGCCCTGTAGTACACTCTTCACACACACACATACGTATACACACATTCCTTGGAAACACACATGCAAGAAACACTAACATAACTTCTACTGCTCTGGTGATGCCTCCAGGCCTGTATCAGTGCCTCCAACAATCCACCTGAGAAGGTGTGTTTTCAAGTACAAATTTGGCTTGAAACCTGATGAAAACAGTCCTAAATACAAAGCACGCTATACACAAAACACTCAGTCGTCTCAAATAACATGCTCGCACAGCTTGGAGTTCCTCAGCTCTAATCAGCTTACAGGCTTCAGACTTCAAGGCCCCTTGGGAACAAATATTATGCTGCAAAATATTCATTGCACACATGCAAGCACCAGAATCTTCCACTCTCACCACAGGTAGATAAACTGTCAGCTAGACAAACCAAAGGCCTCTTTCATCTACCGACCTAACAGCATGGGCCCAGTAAGGTCATGTATCTCTGATGCCATAAGCTGTGCTACAAAATAATTCATAATTTAATGAGTTTGACCTGAAAACGGCGCCAAATTAAAGTTATTACAATATGACCCAAATTCACGACCAGACTGGGACCAAAGTGGTCGACGAGAGTAAACCTGTCCACCAAAACGCATTGATATACTGATGCGACATCAAGGTCCGTCACATTATCAATAAAATGATCAACTTGTCATTAATATGATCCTTCATTTTTAAAACCTCTAAAATTAATATTTAAAAACCGCTACAGATTCAGGCACAGGCTTCAGACGAGGTCATTCCAGACAAAAGTTTCTTTGAAATAAAGTGAAGCCTTTGGCACTAAAGCAAAATATGTCTTGATGGCTGCCACAAAATAAAGGGAATTTCCTTTGTAGGAGCTTATGTGTTTAGCTAAAGTCATAGAAATGACGCTTGAAGTGGCTTCAGTTGTTCAGACTTTGCTGTCAGCTTTTGTGTGAGACAACCCTTTGTAATCCTATCAGTACTCAGTATCGGCAAGTACTCAAGTACTTCAGTAGCTCGGCTTAATATGCGTGAAAATGTGAGCTTTCTGCTAGTTTTCCTATTTGACTTTTGCCTTATTAAGGTTCTTTTACCTTAAACTATTTTTTTTTTGTTTGCTTCGATTTGTTTGTTGTTTCCTCGAACAGTAGTGCGATTTGTAACTTTGGCAAAGCTACGATTTGTTACTGAAAGCCACTGTAGCACTAGCATAAGATTCCAATTTGGTCCATTCTGCTCGACTCAGATCTCACTCTAGATGCTCTGCTATGTTCTTCTACGCTCTGCTACACTCTTCCAGCACCCTAATGTAGTTGTTGTTACAAAAATCACACATAAAAATGCATCAAAAACTTACTCAACAAGTGAAAATAATTGCAACTCTCTGACTGGCCAGGAGGGAGAACCTCACTCAAAAACCTTTAGGAGCAAATACAGTATGTCTGCACTGCTGCCAGTGCTTTTCTGGGAGTCTGGATGATAGGAGGCTTTGATGTCACCTCTCCACATTAATATTTTAGAGCCTATTTCGAGTAAAACAGTTTTTTTTATTTGATTGCTATTTACTTTATGATATTACACCATTATATTGACTTAAGCATTCTTGAGCCTTAGTGATTAGTGACATTTCGTGATGCACATCTAATTGCTAACCTGTGGGGTCTGCATGTTCGTTACGCTCCGTACTCTCCTCGTCATCATCATAGTGCTCCTCTCTGTCAAGGCAATATCCCCGGTGCAAGTGCTCACGATGTGTGTGGTGATCATAGTGCGAGTGCCGTGTGTCACAGTCGGCTTCATTGGCATACGAGTGATGTCTGCGCCTTTTGCGTCTGTGCGAAACTGGAACTCCAATGTAGAGAGGCTGTGCCTCTGAGAGGAAGACGGAGAATAGACATGCAAGAGGATTAATGCGGGAAAAGTTTGTCCTACTAAGAGTAACATTCGCACAAACACATGTAGTACATCCACAAAAATAAAGTCTGTAGTTACAGTAGGTTTCCTTCCACCATCAGCTTAATCCAACCCAAAGCTCGTGTTTTTTGTTTTCTATCGCCAATTCTTGAAGTCTGGATTTTAACATAGCTGGTGTTGAAGACCTGTAAAAAGTTTGAACCAGCTGTCCTTGGAGATTACACTTCAGTAATAATGAAGCATTAGAAAGAATGTGGTGGCTCCATGTAAGAAGTGCATGTCTCAGATTCAGACTGGACTGACACATCTACATTATGTAATGTGGCCTTTAGGCAGCTGAGGTTCATTTAAGCCACTGAGCCCTTATCCAACGATTAACAGCAACCAAAGGCAGCTACCAGCTTGTGAGTGCAGATTACATTTTACCAGCTAAAGAGCGGGAGATTTTTCTCAGAAGTCAGTAGAGACCAACTAGTGGAAACATAATTTACGTTGATCTGTGTTTGCTGCGTGTGAAGACAGGCAACTGTTGACCCACTTTAAAGACAATTTCAAATGATTTTTGTGTTTACAGCTTGCTGCTCTGGCCCACAAAGGGCCAATAAATGAAATAATGAAGATTAAAGATCCTCTTTGTCAGTCAATGCCGCATTTTCCCAAGCCAAACAATGTTGTAGCTAACCACATTATGGCACCATAAACGACCTGTCACAGCCTCGATAGTGATGCCACAGGTTTAATATTTCTCACCATCATCATCATCGTAGCACCTGTGACCTCTGCTTCTGCCCCGTTGCCAGTCATGATGATCCATCCTGTAACAGACCTGCAGAAATGAAAAGGAAGAGATTTCCTAAGACATCCTCAACTTTGGTTTCTCTTTGATTATCCATCAGCACAGCTCTATGGGATTTCTATCCCATGAGATTATCAGCAATCATCACACAAGTTCTATGTTTGCAGACATTTGATTGGTTAAGGAATCCTCCAGGCCTTAGAGTGACTCACATGAGAACTGCCAGCCCACATGGCAACCCATGTGCCACAGCAACCTCAACACATCGATGGATGACCTAGAGGAAACTCAATGGAAAAGCCCAGGAGCACTTCAGGACCAGATTAAAGCGCAAAGCATGAGAACCACCAACAAAACAAAGTAGAGATGTCCTGATACCACTTTTTCCCATACTGAGTACTGTGTGTGCTAAACTGATGTCTACTATTATGCAGTATGACTTGCTGGACGAATCCTCATCAATTCTCTGCACAGTTTAGCTGATGAGACACTGGCAAACACTGCTGCTCCAAATAGTAGCCGGCACACACCTGAAGACTGGTCAGTTCACACTCGAACACTGTCATTTTCACCTACCTCAAAACACCTCCAAACCACAGACAACATCCATCCTCGGCCTAACTGCTCAACATGTGAGGTTAGCGTGGTATCTGAGAAGTTTCCCAAGTACCCGTAATCCAATACTGCTATCGAGCAATCACTGAACACACACACACACACACACACAAAAGAAAATTCTCACCATTTCCACCAAACTGCTGTGGGACTTGGTGTTTCAAGACACTTGGGAAAAACAAGCCAGTCTCATAATCTACCTTTTCAATTAACTGTATGTAGTATTATAAATGGTATTATTGAATTTTAACAACACTCAGAGACATCTCATAATCCAATTAATATAGAAATGAGCTTAATCTACTGAGCGTCATTTTAGAGACATGGCTCTAAAATCTCAATCTCTTATTACATGGACAGATGTGAGGTCACAACAACTGTGAATTCTGCCACCCAAAACCTAATCAGTTCATATTGCATTCAGAATTGTAGGACGGAGGGACTGACAGACGGACAACACGAAAACACACAACGAGAAACAAAACAAGAATAAACAAGACAATGTAGTTCATTAAAAATGTAGATCTTTACATATATTATGGTACAAAAGATCAAGCTATAACTAGGCTCTAGATGTTCTATGGGCTTCACAATATTTTTTTACTTATGCTTTATAGACCAGTTACATAAATCATCAATTAGAACAAGTTCCATTTGAGGGCACTTGTTTTTTTATTAGATTAGAATTAGAACACCTAGAGAATCATAGCTGATATTTATTAATGGATAATCCATTAATAAAGGTATAAGTTATCACCCTTTACTAAAGGCACCTCATTTAAATGTATCATCCCTCTTATGATAGAAACTTTTGCTGCTTTTCCATCAGTAAGCAAATAAATACTGTATAAATGAATGTGAGCAATCTAAGGTGAGTGACGTGATTTCAAAGTAATGCTGTAGAGCAAAAATCCAAACAATAAAATTTATGTCTGTTTCAATGACATCCAGACACGTTCCTTGTCAATGTGACTTGTACACGACAAACTGATCACTGAGTCTTCGTTTCTAAAGCTTATTTAGGGGAGTTTTCTAGGCTGATCAATAGATGTCATTTGTAATCGCCAATAAATCCCTGAAGCCTGATCAGTGACTGTGAAGGACAGTCACATGAGTGCAGCCATGCAGAGTAACTCATGGATACAATCACACACACAAACGCAGTATAATGAGATGCATTCTTAGCAAATGGTCGTCCTGAACATTTTCCGGAACATTTTCCACATTAGTTAAGAATGTCAGCGAAAGGTTTAAGGAGGTAACATGCTGACACAAAGAAATGTGCTTTGGAGTCAACTGTTTTTTCAAAGTAACCCTGTGACCTCACAAGTAAACCCTGTCCCCTTCAAATCACATGTATTTAGTACTACTGTAAATTCAACTTTCAACTTTATTTATATATTATTTTGCAGTATGTTTTTGATGTAATAAAAAGACCCAGTAAATATCCCATATGCAAAAATCTAAGTCAAATATTGAAGCTGCCATGCAAACGATGCCACATGCACAATACAGTTCTTCTCCTAGTGGAATAAATTTTAACTGTTTTAAGACTTTTTGATTCAAATGGCCACGAATTTTAGTGGAATGCACTTAAATGAAACAGCCCCCAATGATGAGGTAAATATTAGAGAAACTTTTTACAATAAATCTTCTTAAAGACTTAAAATCCATCTTCATTAAAACTGAGCAATAAGGGACAAACTTTTACAAATATTATTTGGCTCAGCTTCTCATCCACCAATACATTAAAGTCAACAGTGTCCTCCAACCTTTTAAGTTGCTCAGATATATTTTATATTTATAAAATATAAACATTTATATAAACTAATGTGTCAGTTCTAATGGACAAAGCACTACATGTAAAGTAAACTACACTGTTAGATAACAGATGTTGTAGATGTCATTACAACATTAAAACATCATTTCAAATCTCAAACACAAGCAGGAGAATCACAATATGATAGAATTGTAAGATGAAAACCAATGATTATATTTCTTACCCGATGTGACTGATGACGCTGGGGGAGTTGGGAGTATTTCTAGAATTCTGAAACAAAGTACAAATACTGGATCCAATTTCAATATTGTTAATCTCTTGAGTAAAAGGCAGCAACTAAACATTAACAAACTGCTCTCAGTGCTTGTACAATCTGATTATTGGGTACTGGATGCAGCTGGAGTGTCTGTCTGTGTGTTTGTGAGTCTCTGTGCGTGTGAGAGAGAGAGAGAGAGAGAGAGAGAGAGAGAGAGAGAGAGAGAGAGAGAGAGAGAGAGAGAGAGAGAGAGAGAGTGTGTGATGTTAAAGGACTAGAGTTAGGTGTATATTGTGTGATCAGTTCTCTCTAAATAAATTCATACCACTTTTGAGATACTTTTTATTGTGGCATTTCCATACAGGATTTGATGCTACTTGATCGATTTGATTTAATAGAGAGTTACTGATTTTTCAAACCAATTTTCCAAACAAAAGATGAGTTGAATTTATATACTGGGTCGGGAAAAAAATTTTTAAACAAACCAAAGCCCCCAAATTATTCAGATCATAGTAAGAACTCAAAAAAATACTGTCTAGCAAATTGTCAGAACGCTGGGAGAATATATACTACAGTGTATGAAAAATCATTTAAAACACAATAAATCCGCATCTGCATACAAAACTCATTAGTAGGATACAGACATTGTTGGACAACCAGTTGGACAAATGCAGTGTCAAGGGACGTATCATGCTATTTAGCAAATAAATTATGTACAAATCGATTCTTAGAAATTCTGACGGGGCTTCAAACTGGTCGATATACACATATAAACCACTGGATGGAGCCATATCCTCAATGAGGTGGCATGAGCCAGGCATCCTGCATTATTCTGCAAGACAACAGCAAGACACCACTAGTTGGCTCTAAACAACTGGTTTCTATTTTCAGATGTGTAGATTGAGCAGTGGATGCTGCATCTTATCTGAAATCCAAGTGAAGAGTGATGCAGCCCGCATCGTGGAGTGGCGTCCTGGCTCATCCAACAGTAGCTTGCAGTGGTCTCACACCTCAATCGGAAAAAAATCATAATAATAATAATATTTTAACATTTTATCCATCTTATTGCTAATTCAAATGTTTAACGCTATGTATGCAAATTGGAAAATGTACTTCAGTTTTTGTAAATAATAAACACACAAGTGATATGTGTCAATTGAACGAGTGCGGAGATAAAAATACCAAAAATGTGAACAACTTTGGTTTTAAGGTCCTAACTTGCTCCTGGTGAGAACAAAATCTGCAGGACCTCTGGCGAGAATATAATCCATGACATCTCTTATTTCCCTGTCTTTAAATGAATTAAATTAAAAAGTTGCGCCCATTACAACATTTTCACACTAACGTAACATTCAAATTGTTTTCAGCCTTTTGAGTCTTTTTTGTTTTTTAAAGTAAAGGTGAACTTTTAGCGTAATTATGCAATCGACGATTTTGGAGGACGGTCCCCAAACAAGAGGGTCACTAGTAGATTTAAAACACCTGCCGCCGTCTTCGTTTTAATTCGTAACTAGGCGCCGTGAAGGGTTTGGAAAACCCGCGCTAACTGGACCCGAATGTAGGCTAGAAAATGAGAAGCCATGAACGTCTGTTCTCGAAAACAAAAACTCACCAACTGGAGAAACGTGATCCAAACGTTTTGGTCCACGATAACATCCGCAGAATACAGGTATCATATCCGGAGACTTTCAGTCTAAGTTCCTTCTCTCTAAACAACGTGCTTGGTTTTCTTCTCCATTTTCTCATCGGCGCCTCCTTTGGCCACATAGCAAAACTGCAACTTCACCTGGACATTAAGGTACGTGTTGCCAGCTTAACTCAAAGATTTCCATCAATCCTATTACCTCGCTCTTTTCACAGAGTAATATCATTATACTAGCTGCAGTTGGTTTTTTCACTAAATGCTTAATAGTCTTCTACAGAACATTTGTGCCCATTGGCTCATTAATCCCTTCACACTCACAATCACACACACACCGATGGAGGGAGCTGCTATGCAAATGTCTGTGGCTGTATTAGTAAAAAAAAATTTAAAAAAACTTATGTGACACCCTGTTCTATAACGGAAGTCTCCGAAGAGTATATCTGTTGTTAAATTCCTTGAATTTTCCCAGTATGGAATTATGATTTCTGATTTCTGTGTGTATTCAGTCATTCAGTCATTTAAAAGTATTCCTCCATGTTTCAGAATGTAATTCTCCATTCCTGCCTCCATTTGGCTCTTTGTTAATTTTGGCTGCATGTGGTGATGAATCCACTTATTTGCATATCCGAGCGATAAGGCCTTATGCTTTGTTTAAAGAGTCTTCTGCAGGATAATTGAATGTGACCGTGACCAGTATTTCATATCTGATGCTATATGCACTTTATGCTTTTGTTTGTGGATCAAAACCTCAGGGCAAAGAATTATGATTTTTTTTTTCCTGCTTTGAGCTGCTGCTGATGCATTTTGATACACACATGCACAGAAGTCTTTTTTTTTTTTTTGAAGATGATTTGATCGCAGCACCATAATTATTCCAGTCTAATTCTAAAATGGGTGTTCGTCAAACCCTTTTTATGTGAGCTCAGATGATACTGTCTCAGATCTTCAAAGTCTAATGTAAAGCAAAGGTGACAAGAGCAAACAAAAAATAGAAGTTAGAAATGATAATTGGGTTTGTTGACGAAAATATTTTTTCAATTCATAAATTATTAATTAATTATTAATTAATAAATAATCGACAATTCTGTGCCATAAGTCGCATTTATGGCAAACGTGAACATCTGAGGCACATTTTGTTCTGAATTCTCCATCGACTCCAGTAATTCTTTTGTCACGTTCTCCACACTTGCTCTGCAATTGCAGTCATAGCCTTTGAATTGTATCAGCATGTTCCTGTCGAAAAATTCTCACTTTTTAATTGGACTTTCATGGGAGGCCAGCTGTTTGGGTACACGAAGAACTAAATGAAGAAAATGAAGAAAGCTCCTTGTGAAGTTCTCAGGCGAATTCTGCCTCTCGTGTTCCTGTCAAATCTTCTCCTCGTCACTTGTTCAGACACGAGCTCACACTGCCGGTACAGAGGTGCATCGGCTGTGATGGGAGCAGGTGACAAATGAGATTGAATTCCTGTTTTCTCTGCAGTAGATTCTAATAGTTCCGATCAGATGTGACAGTCAGGCAGCCAGTTGTAAAGGTGCTGGTAGATAAATACGCTTCCTTTAAGTGTGCGTCTCCATTACTCTTGTGAGCTGACATGCAATTTGACCGCAATCTAGCGACCCTGTGACCTCAACTCACGGAGCCTTTAATTCAGAGCAAGACACACAGCGCTGCGTTGTTTTAGCCTGAGATGCGTTTTTGCTGACCTTGATTTGGCCATTCCGAATTTAAATGAACGCAGTTTGTCAAGACTGGATGAGATGTTGAAGCATGAAATCAATAACAACGACAACACGGGCCACTTTCCAAAGTGATTAGCTTTGAATTAATGACTGTGGTGGAAAATGTATGCACATTTTTAAAATGTATTATTTGTTATTGGGATTTATTATACTGGGACATTGCGTGTAGGAAAGTCTGAGTCCAGAGTCGCCTTAGAGAGAGGAGACTTCTCAGAAAGTCATGGTGAATAACAGGGTGAAGATCCATGGTGGAGCAGAAGGTTACTAACCAATTTAACTCGGTAGTGATTTTACATTCGTTTTGCTTTACAGGTTTTTTGGCAAAAGTAGCACATGAAACAACTTTGTCTGATGGATAAAAAGTGATGACGTTTGTTGTCGTTGTTAGTTTTAGGCCATTTTTGAGTTTCATCGCATATTTAGTAGTTTTCGTGCCCACTATGATTTGTGGGCACGAAAGGCTTTCTGACAGTTTCAACTTACAAACTGACAAATTATAACCTCGTAAAAGTAGAATTCACGGCAGAGCTGCTGTATTAGATTGTACACGTGTACAACTCTGCTGGAGTTAAAACTGAGCATCGCAATGGAAACGACAGGTGATTTAAGTGACTTTGAACTCGGCACGGCCGCTGGTCCAAATCAGGCTGCTCTGAGTATTTTAGAAACTGCAGCTCTACCAGGATTTTCACACACAACCATCTCAAGGGTTAGAGGATACTGGTGTGCTGCGGTTCTCTAGGTGATGTTGTGTTTGTGCCAGAGGTCAGCGGAGAATGGCGACACTGGTGTGAGCTGATAGAAAGGCAACAGTAACTCAAACAAGCCACTTGTTACAACGACGTTTGCAGAACAGTATCTCTGAAAGCAGGCCGAACCTTGAAGCCGATGGGACCACGGCGGGAGTCACGGCTGCCAGCTAAGAACAGGAAACTGAGGCTACAATTCACAAGGGTTCACCAGAATTGGACAGTAGAAGGCTGGAAAAAGCATGGCTCCATCCTGCTGGTGGTGGTTTGGTTGTGTGGGGGCTACAATCCTGGGACACTTCAGGCCCCTTAGTACCAACTGAGCATCATTTAAATGCCACAGCCTACCTGAGTGTTGTTGCTGACCATGTCTCTCCCTTTATGGCCACAGTATGGACACATCTCATGGCATAATGCGTCATGTCACGAAGCGAAAATCATCTCAGACTGGACTCTTGACCATGACAATAGGTTCACCGGACTTAAATGGTCTCCACAGTCAGCAGATTATAATCAGTCATGTAGCGTGATTTTCAGTGTGTGATATGGGATCAGTGTTCATTTGGTGTGTTTACAGGGAGGGGGACAAGGGTGCGTGTGTGAGAGGCGAGTGTACACTGCAGCCTGGTGCGTTTAGGTGCGGCGTTGCCCTGCGGAGCGCACACGGCTTCTTGGTGCGTAAAGAGAGTTTTACCACAAAAGCGTCGAGCTGCTCTTTATTTATTTTCTTTCATAAGGGCTGCTGCTTCACTTTCTACACAGGATGGGCTTCTTTCCTGTAACAGGACCCTAATCTATTTTTAACATCCGGCTCAGTCAGAATCTGCTCGCCCGAAGATGGACCCTGTGTTTAATGGCACCGATTGTAGCGCCACAAACGAGGCCAGCGCCTCCGCGAACTGTAGTAACGGCTTCAACCAGTTCATCCAGCCCGTGTGGCAGATCACACTGTGGGCTGTGGCGTATTGCAGCATGGTTGCCGTGTCTGTGATCGGCAACGTCGTGGTTATCTGGATTATTCTGGCCCATAAGCGCATGAGGACCGTCACCAATTACTTTCTGGTAAGTACTGTGTGTTACTGCGTCTTCTATGCGGAAAGCGAGTACTTTATATTCAAGTTGGGTTTCACATGTTGGGTACAAAGATTTCTGGTTTTTCATACAAGCCCAGCATTTTAAAAACAACCTGATGTAAATGTAGTTTAGGAAAGTTTTTGAAAAAACTAATTAAAACGTATTTTAAACAAAATGCACTTGATTAACTTGTTGTGTAAAATGGCAGCGGAATATTAATATTTTCTCTAATGCTGTGGATCCACGACAGCTTACTGTCCTTCCAACTTGTCTTGACGAATAAATTCCTTTTCACTTTTGTCTGAGCCAATTCCCAAAATATAAAGTTTAAAAATGTCCAAAGACCAAATCCTCAGTTTGGAGAAGCTGCTCCGGGCATGTTTTCTACTATTACCTAGGATTAAATGATTATCAATTGGCCAAGTGATTAACTGACTAATTTTTGCAGCAAATTGAAGCATAAAAAAAAAAAAAACAATCTCCAAAGATTGTCAAGCAAAAGCAGTGCAAAATGTGTATGTTATTTACCATAGAATTAGAATTTTTCTTGATCATTTGTTGTGTTTGTAAAATAGTAGAAAATAAGAGGTAATTATAGAAAAAGGTCATATTTAATTAACTCATCTAAAGATTTACTAGATTGCTAGTAAAATAAAAAGAAAACTAAATAGATACAGTTGAAAAGCTGTAAACACATGCTTAATAATTTATTAAAAAGATGAATTATCAGAGCAGTTGATTGGCATCCTGTGGATTAGATGATTGATGGAATAATCTTTTTAGCTTTTTTAAGCTGCTGACCCTGTTAGCTCACACTCTGCCACATTCATACAACCAAAACGCTAATGAAGGTTTTACAATGTATTTATAATTTATTCTGTTTATGTGACAAATACAACAAGCACATGTATTTTTTTCTGATTCAGAAACAGGGAAATGCTGTGCTGTATGTCCGAGGTGACCTGTTGATGGTCAGGACAACCCCGTTCTCCAAAGGAAAAGCCCAAACTTTGGCCCTGAATTTAGTCTCCCAGGCAGCTCTTTCTCCCAAAAAAATCAGATTCTTCAGAGTGTTCCGAGTACACTGTTAAAGGCAAACACACACGCCACGTGCACACACAAACCCTGCTGGAAATTTCTTTCAACAGGATGTGTGAGATCACACAATGGCTTCCGCCAGGGGGGAAAGAGCCTCCATTGCAGCAGGTCATTAGGAGTTTGAATATGTCTTGCAGGGAGAGAATCACGCAAGCACATCCATTACCTCCATGGCTAATGAGCACGACTAGATAACGTTCGTCCTGTCACTCTCTCCCTCTTCTGCAGGTGAACCTTGCCTTTGCAGAGGCGGCCATGTCAGCATTCAACACAGTGATCAACTTTGTCTACGCTGTTCACAATGAGTGGTACTTCGGTTTGGGTTACTGCCGCTTCCACAACTTCTTCCCCATTGCTGCCATATTTGCCAGCATTTACTCGATGACAGCCATAGCTTCAGACAGGTGTGTGTGTGTGTGTGGGTGTGTTTTGCATTTACGGTGTTATGAACCTACATGTCCTAAGGTAAACGTGTAGATAAGATCAGCCTCATAAATCCCACCACACGGCCCAGAAATCTTTCACATGGAAACCTCAAGGCTACGTTGGAACAAAAATACTGAAGATTTCTTCAGCCACTGTCGCAATATCGAGTGAAGCTGGTTTAATATAAAAGTTTTTTCCCAGTTCCCTCGTGCACGGTTTTGTGAAATGTTATGAACAAGGAAAAAGAAGACTACAGCCATAGGTGCAGCTCTGCGAGTCTGCACTGAGGCACGGTAATAGTTTAGTGTCACCTCATGCTCACATTTGCTAATCTTCAGGTAGCAGCAAATGTCAGTCACAGATCTGCTTGTAAACAGCCAGAAAAATGAAGAAGGTTCTAATATATGAGCTTATTAACTAATATAAACTGAACATAATAAGTTGCATGAATTCTAATGATGGGAAAGAGCATTAAAGTCCTTACAAACAGGCAAAGTCAAAGATGAGCGGGCTTCCCTCCATCTTCACCGCCCCGAGTGCTTTTCAGCAGTAGAACACTGTGCTTCCACTGGTTGCCAGAAGCTACAGTCCTTTCCAAAAGTATTTGGAACAGCAATGCCAATTAATTTGTGTTTGCCGCACACTGAAGACATTTAGGACATTTAGGATGGAAAGACTGATATCAGATGAAAAGTTGCAGAATTGGAAGAAAACTCCTTCAAGAAATGAAAGTTGAAGTTCTAAACTTTAATCAGATTTCCATCTTCTAATCTTAAACCCGGACATCTTCAGCGTATTGAAGCGATGCCTGTGTCAAAATGATACATCTGTGCCAGTGCTGCAACGAGTGGAGGTTCTTAGTGTATTTGATACAATGAGAGAGACACATTTCTGCACAGGCATCAAGAATTACACCAACAAAGTCTTACCATATTTCCACTGGGTCATTTGTGAAACCTCTCTGGTTCAGGGGTTCTCATACATCATAGTACTGCCATCAGCAGGAGGTCAGTCATCCCACTGAAGTCAGTGGGATTTCTTAGATTCATAGCTGAGATACGAGCAACTGACATAACTCTAGCTACAATTATTAAAAGCTAATTGTAAATAGACTTAAAACTGACTGACACATCCCACCAATGCGCCTTCCAGCGGGGCAGCACTCTTCACTCTTTTTCATCATTTGGAGCAGTATAAAAGCTGATATGCTAGAGAATGTGCTGTCTGTGTTTGTTAGATACATGGCTATCATCCACCCTCTGCAGCAGAGGCTGTCTTCTACAGTGACCCGTGTGGCCATCGTTGTGATCTGGATCCTGGCTCTGCTTCTGGCCTTTCCTCAGTACTACTACTCTTCTACTGCCCTGCTGCCTGGACGCACAGTCTGCTACATAGACTGGCCTGAATACACCACTGTGGACTTCAGGAAGATGTGAGTAAAGCGCAACACGAGGCTCTCGCACTGCCACTGGTTAAGGAAAAGTTCAACATTATGTAACATTCAAAATGCAATTTGCAATAGTTCTTTCGTGGTTTTAATAAAACGAACTCTCCAGGCTGGTTTGCATTTGTTTTTTGGCAACACGAGGGCAGCAAATGCAAAAGAAAAACCCAAAAAACTATAAATATGGCACATTACATAGGTTACCCGAGGGCCCAAGAGGCCATAGAGCCCACAAGGAGATGACCACAAAACATCCTCAATCAAACATGACACAATGTGAGCGTAACGAGAAACGTGATTTTGTGTTTTCACTCTGGAGTGTTTGGCTCTAACTGTGTCTGGCTGCTGTTCAGTGTCTGGCCCGATGGAACATTCAGGTCCATCAGATCTTGTTTGCTGAATGCACAGAGCTGCCTGCTGTGAGACGGTGATGAGACCAGCGAGAGAGTAGCTCAGCAGTAAAGATGCAGACCGTCGAACCCAATCAATGAGCGGAAAGATGCTAAAAAGAGAAGAGCGGAGCTGCAGAGTCAAGTGTGTTTGTCACAACGACCTCCACATTTTGTTTGGAAAAAGTTAACTAATTACCTTGTTTTATTGTCTTGTTGTCATATAAAAACTGTGATTTGTGGTTCTGTAGCACAGACTGGAAACACGGAGACAGCAGTGCAGTTATTCCCTTGCCCACCCTTCAGCCTGGTTCTGCTGGAGGTTTCTTCCGTTAAAGGGAGTTTTTCCTCCTTTGACTTTATTCTGTAAAGTGCCTTGAGGTGACTTTGTTGTGAATTGGTGCTCAATTGAATTGAATTGAGTTCCAAGCTGATAAATTAGCTGAAGTATCAGGGTAAAGTTGATCTACTTTGGACAAAGCCATGCTAACAGTTTCCCTCTGCTTCCAGTCTTTATGCTAAGCTAGGCTAACTAGGACCTGATTCCAGGTCTGTACTGGACACACATTAGACATTAGGATTTTTATCCTTTTTCTCATGTAATGCACAGAAAGAAGCAACTACATTCATTTCCCAGGGCCAATTTAGAGTCGCCAATTAAAGCCAGAACAGGGAGAACATGCATCAAAGAGGTGACGGTCGGCCCGGGACGCAAACCTTCTAGAAGCCTTCTAGAAGGTTTGCACCACTGTGCAGCCCACATATCAGAACTTACCAAGATTATTATTCCATTACTTTATCAGTGCTGTGCCAGCAGGATGCCCCTTGTGGGGTGAAAAGGTTTGATCCCTTGTTCTGCCACTATGGATACAAGGAAACTCCTTTTGCTTGTCAGCCCTGACAGCTTCTGTAACACGCTGCAGGGTAAAGCGTTTTTTTAATTTAGTGAATACGATGTCTTTGTGCTGGGCTTTTCGCAGAGAAGGAAAGGAGAAATAACTACCACCGTATGTCAAACTGAATATTAGCAATTAAAATGTTGGCCCAATGTTTTCCAGACCATCCTGAGAGGACCATAAATATGTGGAGCACGTTTCATGTTAACTGTTTTTAAAGCTACAAAATGCGACTAGAGGCACGAGACTCGATGCACTCAGGCCACTTTGCTCCTGCTCTGCTACGCTCTGCTACACTCCATAACACTCCGCCCACAGCTCCAGCTCCTCCCTGCTATAAGATTTACAATAGATGAAAAGGCTCCAGAACTTGAAATGATCCGACGGCAAAGAAGGGCAACTCTGTTAGAAATGTCAAATCTCTGCATCTCTGTCCATGCTGGTCAAAGAGTGTCGATCACAGGAGGTTTGAACAGGACCTCTCCTCATTAAGATACATTTGGAGCATATTTCTAGTAAAAGAAATTCAGAAAAAAGTACATATTGTAGATGATAGTTAAAGTATGTACAATGCAATGCGTCAAGTTTATGCATCGTATACCTGAACTGGACTGACTTTCAAACTAATAATATTTATACTGTGATATTACTGTTGGTTTCCGTCCGTCAGTAATCACTTTCTTTTGTAAATGCACAGAGCGAGTCCATTAAAACTCAACCAATTGATTTGGTGTTGAACCATTGGACACTTCATTAATTTGCTTCCTTTTTCTGTCTTTTGTCTTTCATCTTGTCATTTTTTTAAAACTCGCTTTAGATACTACGTGTGTGTGACACTGCTCATCTACTTCGTGCCCCTTTGCATTATGGGATGTGCCTACACCACTGTGGGTATCACCCTCTGGGCAAGTGAGATTCCCGGCGACTCCTCTGAACACTACAAGAAGCAGCTGGTCGCCAAGCGCAAGGTGCTACAAACACCCCGTCCTTTGCCTTTCACCCCACCAAACACAATCGTTCAGTTTAATGGCTTTTTAATCCCCTGCATCCAAAACATTGAAACGATTATTTTAAACCCACTGTGCATTTATTCTGTGTTCGCCTGCGGCAGGCGGTGAAGATGATGATTGTGGTTGTGTGCACATTCGCTGTCTGCTGGCTGCCGTACCACATCTACTTCTTATTGCACCAGTTCTTCCCCGATTTGTTCGAACACCTCTACATCCAACAGGCCTACCTGGCCATCATGTGGCTGGCCATGAGCTCCACCATGTACAACCCAATCATCTACTATTGCCTCAACAGCAGGTAGGAAGTCACGCTGGGAAAGGGGCTCTGTGTTTGTTTGGTTGTTGATCTGCCACATTTATAGAGGAGATTTGCTCATGCAGCCGATAATCTGTGTCTGTAATCCTGCCTGGCTTTAATCCGCCCCGTTACGAAGCATTTGTCTTCCACTCGGCAGGTTCAGAGCAGGTTTCCAGCAGGTGTTTTGCTGCTGTGCTCCCACCGTCGCTAAGGAGGAACTGGAGCTCAAGACTCCCCACTACCTGCAAACACAAGTGTGTGAGACAAACATAGACAGGATTCTTTTTACAGCCTACACGACTCACAAAAAGTTGGGGATATTCGACTTTCCGCTGAAATTTATAGAAAATGTAAAAAAGTTCATGCTACAGTGATAAGAAGGACATTTAAGTAGAAGTGTGCAATGGTAATTTCTTGGTCTCATGATGTCAAAATGGGAATAGCATGATGAAGAAAACTGTTTAAATACAATATGTCACTGGACCTGAACCTTTAGTGAATTCATGTTGATTCATGGTTCAGACACGATCCACGAGTTACGTTGTGATTAAACGTTTGCGTTTAATCACTTTGTTAGAGAACAGGATGTAATGCAATACGTAACGAAACGTTGAACAGTTGGACATGTGCATTCAAAAGTTTAGAGAAGGTCAAATTTAGCTCACCCGTAAAGGTTACAGTGCATTTTAGGTGCCTTCTGAAATTTCACCCGAAAGTCAAATATCCTTAACTTTTCCCAAAGAAATTTCAGATATTAAAGAGCAATTTTGTGATTGGTCCATTGAACAGAGGTTGTCAAAATATAGCAGACATGGCAGGTCCGTTAAGCTTTGGACTCCTCGGAGCTGTGGTAAGAGAAATACTCTGCACAAAGAGTTTGGAGGAGCACAAAAGCTGGAGCATTAAGCTGTCGTGCTGTTACCTTTTATTCAGAATCTGAAACCTCACTCCAAGTTAGGATTTCATCTGATATTCAGACTCTAATGACCTATTTAAAATTTTATTCCACAGTCTAAGTGCAACAGATGGACTGAAACGGTTTTAATTGTGGTTCGCTGAAGGCACTGGTATCAAAAGTGAACTAAACAAATCTAAACCTAGAATAGCAGACTTGTGGTTGTAGCCCCTGTTATTCTTCTAATCAGTTCATCCTTGAGAGCAAGTGGACGGTTCGTCCCAGATGTGATGAAACAATTTCAAGGCTTCCTGAGATATAATGTTTAAAACAAAGGGACAAAGAGTTCGAGCTCTCGTCAGTGCGAAGGCAAATTTAACCTCTGTCCTATTTGTCTAAATAAGTTCCAGTAAAGACCCAAACAGCTTTATCTTACAGTTTTCCTCATATTATAACACACTGCATTAGAATACTAATAACAACAATAACATGGCGGTAAACACAGTTGCATCTCGTCGCCTCTGTTTTTTAGGCGAGCATTTACCGAGCCAGTCGGACGGAGACAGTCGTGTCCACCACCGTACGTCCTGAAGCGGCCGAGCAAAAGACGGCAGAGCTGCCATCCAGTGCCTCTCACAGCCAGCCTCCTGTGGAGGTCACGTCCAACGGCTCAGGCCCACAGACATTTCCCGAGAGGCCAAAGACTCCGTCACAGTAGAGTCAACACTGGCAAGACTGACGCGGAAACACAGTGTGGATACCTGGAATGGGCAAGAGACACACACGTACACTTCTTTTGTACAGATCAAGTGATGTTTTGTTCTAACAGAACTTGCCATTTCCATTACTGCTCAGTGGACATAATAAACAGTGGTCTGACAGAAGCAGAAGCACTGCAGCAGACCTCACACTGATTCATCTGATTATCGCTCAGCGTGAGTTACTTGACCCACCAGAGCAGGTTTTGGGGAAGCGCAAGCCTGCGATTCCCTTGGCAACAGTGTCGCATCACGTCGAATTTCTGATGGCGTGTTTGTGTTGTGCCGAGACAAGGAGACAAGGAGACAAGGAGACAGTTATAGAGCGAGAAAGTGTTGTGTGTGTGTGTGTGTGTCAGACTAGCACCTGTTGGACAGATTTAGCCCCTTGTTTTGACAATGTGTAGAGTGGAGTTCAGTGCAGCATCCAGGTCACAGGCCAGCTAAATATAGGGACATGTTAAAGAAGGACGGATGAAGGAGGTGGAGGAAAGGAAAGGAGGGAAAACACCACCCATGTACCAAGATGCATCTGTAAGGACTGAGGGTGTGATGATGTGTCTGCCCACAGTCTGTTTTACCTTTTTACCTTGTTACGTTAGTGCATGTTGGCACTAATCTCTCTGTCGCTCTGCTGTTTGTGCTGTTACAGATAACTGCTTAGAGCCGCAGACAAATGCGGGAGCAGATGCCGTACGCTGCATAGCAGCCCTGAGTCTTTTGCAAGTTTGTGTGACTTTGCGCTTGCAGCTGTTCATTGTTGTCTGCACATGTAAAGTCAGAGCCACTGTCACAATCTTTATCACATATTTATCATGAGCAAAGTACGTCACATTGGTGATCACAGCATGAAGATTTATCAGGTGAAATGTATTACATGAAGCGAAAAGTAGAAACTGTGTTTAAATGTCAGTGTGAGGTTGAGTAGATCATGATATGTACTTTAATAGCCTCATATTACACGTCTGCTGTATAGATTACTTGATTAAAAAGTGCCATTGTAGTGATGACAGTCTGTCTGTTTCTGCCTACAACCCCGACAAACACTCATGTTAAAGGATCTGCAGTGGTATCCATCCACACAGAGGGAGGTGTTGGGTTTCTCATCACCGAATTTTACTGCACCTGCAAAACTGTGTTTCTGGAAAGTGAAGCATTACCTACAGTAGGGGGCAGAGAACACCACAAACACACACACACACACACACACAAGGTGAACAAACAATCAATTATTGCAAGTTATTTTACAATATTTGTGTATATTGGTGTGTTGACAACACATTTTTACATTTTGTTTGAAGAATAGGTTAGAAATAACACATTTGTCTGTGTCTGTTAAACGCTGACCATTTTTACTCTTTATGGCATTTCAAACTAAGGGGATGCAAACTTTAGCATCCACTGACGACTGATTTAGCCATACAGCATCAAAAGGGAACGGAAAAGACCGAGAAGTGGTCCACTTATTGTGTCCCTAATGGGTTTTTGAGCTCTGAAATCCCACAACTGGACATTGCTTTACAAAAAGGCAGCATTAAACCACATGCAACTCAGAACGTAACACAGTTTACAACAATAACCAGTGGATCCATTCTCTTATGCTCTTGTCTTCCGCTAATGATCTTGACTAACAAGCTAGTGGTTTAAAGCAAAGGCTTGGCTCCATCTACCTTTTCAGTCGCACACTGCAGTGAAAGTACCGAGTGTGACGATGTGAACTTCATTCAGTCGTCCAAATAAAATACAAAACAAACATTTGTAGAACCTTAAACAACATTTGAACATATTTGAAGAGGTACAGTAAGTATCACAGTTGTGGTATATTACAGTACACTTACAACCCTTTCAGTTGAAGGACCGTGTCCACAGCTGTCAGTTCATAGGTTTAGTGTTACATACGTCTTTCATGTTTAAACTAGTAACTGATATCCATCCAATAATTGGTTTGCTAATAAAAACAAGTTAGAAATGTGCTTATTTTAGTACAAAGACAGCCGGATAATAACAAACTCCCCGTTGCAACACCACTATGAGATTCAACAAGGATCAATTTTAGTGCCCGTGTAGTTTATTCCGGATCATCAGGAGACACTATGCTCATGACGCCATCTCAAACTCTCCAGATCACACTGAGCCACCTGTAGATCTTTCAGATGCATTTTGTGTTTTAGAGGTCAAACAAAATAAAATATGAACTATAGCTGCTGCCTTCAAAGCAAAAACATTCTAATTAATTTAAACAAACAAACAAAACCTAACAAACCAAAAGTTACATCATTTCTCATATAAATATGTTTTTTGGGAAGCTGAAGCACTTCCAAATTCTAATGGCTCATGACATGAATTTGTGTGGGTGAGTAAATGAGCTTCTTACAACTTGCCAACAGGAAGGATGGTTTGTTTTTTTTAAACCAGACTTTGATTTATAACCCTTCTGTGTTTCAGTAAGACGGACTGGAAGTCATTATCACTGAAGATAAAGACTTCAGTGCAGATTAAAATAAAAAAGGTCAAACTCCTCTGCATTGGAATTAAAGGAAAACCTCACACTACACACCCATACACAATGCTGTCAACACGTCAGGCAGACGGATGGAAAATAAGGGGAAAACTGTAGACATCACCTCACATAACCTCACAATAACCTGTAATTGATATTTGCGCACAGTCACATGAACCATTTTAACTCCATAGCAATGTCATGTTATTGTGAGCTGCAAGGTTTTTACTGCTGATTGAGGAACTTTTGCTAATGCTCAGGAGACATTTTAAAAAAAAAAAAAAAAAAAGTATTGTTCATTTGTGCTAATGTTTGTACTACATTTAAGAAAAAAAAAAAAAACACATTTTAATACTTTTAACAGCAACATTGACCCAGAGAACAAGACTACACACAAATTATTAGAATTTTAAACAAAGGCACATTTATTATCTCCATTATGCTCTTAATTCATTCACCTACGAGGTGTTTGACACCAAATTACATCTCAAACTCATTCACACCGTCAGATAAGACTGTAGTAAACAACGACTCACTGAATGTTGGGAGTGTTTGATGCTTGATTCTCAACAAGGTCAGTTTTAACTCTGATCTTTAGTGCACATGAAACGGTTTCTTCCCTTGCTGGTGATCCAGAAACAGTTCTTCATATTTACAGTAAAAAAAAAAAAAAAGCCAACACAGTGATCGCGCCTAGTGCTACAATAAAGTATAAAATGGTTAAATCAACACTGATCATCGGACACTGAGCAGAGCATCAACATGAGTTCATGATTGTCACATTTAACTGGAAGTAGAGTTTTTGTTTTGCGACAAAAATACGTTTCAGTGACAGGTGCACGTTCACTCGCTCTGCCATGAAGAGAATACAGGCTCAATCCTAAAACCCCTGATGCAAACACATTTAAGTGTACATGAGTTTCATAAACTTCTGAGTGATGTAAAAGAGCTTCACTTTGTTCACAAGACTCATTGCTGAGCAGATGGCAGTTCAGTTCAATTCATGTTGGCCCCCAGTGATTCAACTATGCACCAGTGTGCATTTGTGTGTGAGTATATGTGCGTCAGTCAGCTTCATCTTGTAGTAGAGGGTCCTTGTCTTCGGTTGAGGTGCCAGCACTGGAAACAGGTGTAGTGCCATCGTCAAATTTATTTCTCCGTGTCTGGATAAAAGGAAAAAAATAAGTAGTTAAAACCACCATTTCCTGTTTTCAGATTACATCAGTGATGTGGCAGGTTGCATGGTGACCTTTGTTTTCCTGCCCCGTTAAAGCTATAAAAAGGTCTTATCACCTTTGTTACTTTTAATACATTTATATAACCTCTATCCTATATTTATGTGTTGTTATGATACAGTAGGACTTAAACCACTGAAAATGAAATCTTGTAATTATAAATCTTAAAATGATTTATACTGTAGCAAAAAACACAACAACACTGTAGGTAAAGTTCATGATTTCATAATTGACACAATATGTACCATTTAAAAATAAATTTAAAAAAATACCAGTGGTCAAAAGACTATTAGAAACACATCAGAGTGACATGTTCTGCAGTTTGACAAAAAGTACTGAAAGACAATACAGCGGTTGGTTTCGGCATTTTCATGCGTTTTTAATGGGGGAACAGTAGATCTTAAATATCAGCAGCCCTACTTGTAAAGACACATGCACATGCACTGTGCAGGAGTTATTAAAAAATAAAAATTAAAAATTAAAATGTGACTGCTTTAAGATTATTAATAGTCATTAATGGTTATTCTACAGACCCCATAACACTGTGGCGACTCAGGAATCACTAGTTTAGTTTGTTTCCTCTCCTCAGTTGTCATCACAGGGTACAAACAATTACACCGCATGTTCAATTTGCAAACAAAAAAAAAAAAAAAAAAAAAAAAAAAAAAAGTAAAAACTTGAATAATTCTTACCAATGATGCTGAATTTTAATCCCATTATTTACCTTCTAGAAATGCAGATCATCTCAGAGCTGCAACTGAAAACCTGAGCACAGTTTTTCCATTTGGCCTTTAAAGACCAGCTTTCTGCATCTGAGGGCTGACTAACTGCAGGTGATGTGGTGGAGCACATACACGTCTGGGACCACTATACACATATGTACTAGTGCAATATAGTCATTGTTTTTTTCTTAATACATTGTACATAAAGCCGCATTACATTTTCCTTTGCTCATGTCCAAAGCTTGGACAGACAAAAACAGTACATTTGTATATGTGGATGCCTGTGTGTGCACCCACCTGAGGTATTCATGTCATATTTCTCCAGTGTTTCACGGCCATGTGAGGTTTTTACTGGCTCATTGTCGGAGGCCTAAAACATGACCAAACCGTCTTACACATAAGCCAATCAGAGAAAAAAAGACAGGCAATCAGCTGCTGGTCTGATTGGAGTTATGCGGGTGAAACCAGAAACACTGGGTTTTATTTGGCGAGTGTGCTGAGAAATCAGTAGTGATTTCTGGTGGTGGTCCAGTTGGCCATGCAATTAATTAAGCAGGGCATGCGATTGGTTAATTGATTGTATTGTTAATCTGATCACACAGAATTTAAATGTGAAAGCCTTGTGCTTGTATCCTCAGCACTTTTGGTTTGACTGATCATCATGCAGCAGAACTTAACCAGTAGAAACCTGTACTACAAAAAGTAAGGTTCAAATTCAGAGTCATATAGAGAAATGATCAAGAGATAAGTTCCTACTAAACAAAAGCAACCGGATGACCTCACTTTGAAGACCCACAGCCAAGTACAAGTCCTTGCATTAAATTAAAAAAAAAAAAAAGTAGAACTACCACTTCAAATTCTTCATTCAAGCTACTAAGTACATGGTCTGAGTACTTCTGTACTTAACTCCATAGGTCAATAATGTGACTGAACAAACCAAGTATTTAAACCCTGTTAAACTTGATGCCACTGATAACGTGAACCTACAAGTTTAGTCCAGATTTGTTACACATGTACGTCTGCTGTGTCCATATGGAGACAGACATGGAACCTGTCCTGCAAAGACGTGTTTTTGGATGGGGAACATTTTATAGCTTTGTAGAATGTGTGAACAATAAACAAAAAGTTGAATTCAACTTTCTGTTGTACTTTGATGTGGTAACTAATTAAAGGTAAACTTCTCCCCTACATTCAGGCTGCATCCTCACATTTCAACTTCTATTTTACTCTGGTGTTGGTCTACTTGGTAAAATTAAATCAGTATACAGTAAACTTTATGAAGTTAAAGGTGGCCAGCTACAACATGTTGTAAAATATCCATCCAAAATATACTGCTGTACTTTCTCATGGCCAATTAATGTACTGAGGAGTTTCAATACAGGTCACTAACACCACACTGAGGGGGAAAAAAGAAAGAAAAAACAAACTTAATAGTAATAAAAACTAACATAAAATCACTTTTAAGGCAAAATATGATCTTTAAAAATCAACAGTCTCATTAGAGTCTTGGATCTTGTTTGATTTGAATGATTGAAATCACAGCGTTTACGAATGTGACGGTTTACAAACCGCAGGGTTCTCCAGCACTGTACAAGTCTCTTTGTTGTTTCTATTAGATCTCTGAAAAAAAAAAAAAATCACTTTTAAGCATCCACTTAAAACTGCACAACAGTGAAATCTAAACCCATACAGTACAGGTCCTCTCGCCGTCTGAGGACTGTTTGCCGCTGATCACGCAAAACCATAAAACACCGCAGTGCTGTTATACAGATGTCAAAACAATGGCTGAAACTACACATGAACTTATTGACTTTATTCAGCTGGTTTATGGCAGGAGAAGATATCAAGTGTGACACACACACAAAGTTTTGCTGAAGCATTTTGGAAAAATGCCAGTATTTGCCTTCTTGCAGATGTAAACCAGGAGACATGTTAGCGTAGTTTAGCATAAGACTGGAAACAGCTTGTCTGTCTGTCCAAAAAACTAAATCCACTAAACCGCACTGCTAAAGCTCATTAAGAAATTTAGGAAAAATATAATAAAACCTTGTGACCTACTACAGGTCCAGGTGCTGAGGGCCACATGTGAGACCTCAGAGAAACTGCCATTTTGTGGCTCCTGTGTTTATGACAAATATCATTACCCATTAAAATACTGACCTCGAGGGAAATAAAGTCTAGAAACATTATGTAATTATTAAGTAAGTTAAGACAATTTAAGATGAGGCTTTGTCTCAGAACCATGTCTACTACAAATCTGGACAGTATACACAGATGTAATGTTGTAGGCAGATATGTTCAGACAGGCCGAGCGGACTGTATCATCATCATCATCATCACGGCACTACTGTGCATCCTAAAGGTAAAGCACTGAATAATATTAAAGAGCTTCTTGAAAGATGCATTTCCCCCCCCCCCACATTTCTCAGAAGATTTAAGCTCTTCTTTAAAAAGGGTGCAATTAACCCCATTCACCACTTCTGCAAGCAATTCCAACTACTGTGATGCTGTCAGGTGATAAGAATCTGTCATCACAAGACAAACATTTTAACGCAGAATCTGTGGGAAGGTCAAAAACTCGCTGACTAAGGGAACATAACCATAATGTTCCCAAATGACATTATGTGGGACAGGTTACCTTGTCCTCACTGATAAGCACTAATGTGCCACAACTGATAACATTTTACATTGCTATCAGAGCAAAGATGAACGGGCATGAAGAGCACCGAGGAGCAGCTGAAAGGAAAAGAGCCTCCGACTCTGGTGCTGGAGTGTTACTCAGCAGAGGAGGAAGAGCGACTGAAATCAGCTGCTTTATTATATTCACTAACATACGCAGTGCTGCTGTCTCAGATCTTCAGCAATGCACAAAATGTGGATTAATCCGCTGCTGAAAACAGTCCTACAGCTCAAGCGCTGTTGTCAAAGGATAAGGTCATGTGAAAAGGAAACTATTGTCCATAATCGCTACGCAGGTGCTAAAACCAGCCCCGAATCTTCTCTACCAACATTGGGCTAGTTGTCAGTCTGCAGCCCGGATTATCTTGTAGCCCTGCTGTTATCCAAACAATTAAAAACAGAGCTGTATGACCAGCTTCTTCATTACAAAAATGTCATTTAAATATTGTCCAAACTGATGTGAGTCACCTCAATTCTAGCTCGGATGAGCGGCCGCGGCACAAAGAAATGCAGATTCAGAGCAACGTTTGTTAAAAATATAATATGAGGAAATGGGTCACGCAGTGAAGCAGTATGTCTGAGTGCAACAACCAGTTTATGCAGATTCAGACATGTAGAAATTGGACGAATTCCTTAAATCTGAGTGATCTGTCAAAACTACATTGACAAGCTTTTTTAGATGAATTTTTTTAGGATTACAGTTTTATAGAAGAAAAATACTGGAGTTGGCCTCTTTATGCTGTTTGTTGCTATCAACAAATCTAAATAAAAATAAAGAATTAAAAAAAAAAAAAAAAATCTCTCTCTCTCTGTCCAATTCTGGCTTTGGCACTGATAAGCATAAGTTTAACGATGGACGAGTAAACCTCTAATGAACTGTGTGTGAATTTTTTAAAGGCTGTACCTGATTTGGAAAAAAGACCCAGCATGGATGTGACCCACATTTGACCCACACTGCTATATTATATGTAATTTGCAGGTATCAGAGACTCCCAGAACTTCCAAGACAAGTGGGGGGTCTGCAGAAGACTGGATGATGTTGCTGTTCAGCAGCGTAGCGTAGGCAGCGTAAACTGCTTTGCACAGCATTGTAGTGGAACACGGACAAAAGTCAAAGACTGACACGATTTCCTTCAGCATTAAACCAGAATGATCGGCTGAAACAAGACAAATCAGTGACAGAGGCTGTTGGATCCAGATGTGTTACAAGTGCTGAAAGAATAAAGATGAGTAGGTTTAACAAAGCATGGTTAGTAGTCATGTTAGGATCATAGGCCTCTTTCACATATGAACTCTGAACAATGTCCAGATAACCAGTTCTGGTCATTGTCCAGAGTTGTTTCACACATGTACCGCACACTGGGAGGCCGAGTGTGAAACGTTCCCACGGAAGAAACCGTTTGATTTCAGCGAAGAGTCAGCGCAAACAGGATGCACAACATGATAGAATAAGGAAACTCTTTTCTTTACAACACTCCTTCTACTCACAGGCCCATGCACATAATCCAGACTTTGTATTAGAGGGTTCGGAGGATAAACTCCAGATAAACTCCGGCTAAGCGACTAAACGTTTCACTGGAAAATGTACGTTCTCACATACACTGCATCCGGGTAAAGCTCCAGCGCACGTGTGAAAGAGGTGACAGTGGTGTGGTCACCTGTTAAACACTGAGGACTGATCTTAAGTGGAACATGTTGCACTGGATTTTGAATGAATTAGACCAAAAACAGGGAACTGAAATGACCATTTCACTGCAAAAAAACCACAAACGGCTCTACAAAATCCTAATATACACGTGTACATGGCCAGTTCTGTTGGTCAAATTCTGTTTCACCGAAAAGAGTAATAAATAATTTGCAGAAGTCAGAACATCTTCAGTTTGCATCTGTTTGTGGGGAACATGCATAACTGTGTCATGCTACATGCAGTTAAGGAAAAACAAAGACGCTCACGCTCTGTGGCAGCTTTACCTTCACTCTGTGATAAACCAGGGAGCTGATTATTATCATCACCAGGCCGAGCACTATGAAGCCGTACTGCATATACTCCATCACGGTGGGTAGAATCACCAGGTTTTGGTGGAATGTCGTGAGGATGGGGCCGTCTATGTACCCGCTCTACAGATGGAAATAAAAATATAGAACAGTACCACAATATAAATTACAATTCTGAAGGACAATCTCAACATTTACTTATAAATTCTAACCCTAAATTTATATACATTTGACCAAAATTAAGAGATATCGATGAGAAATGAATACATCTCACTTCTACTGTAAATTGTCATTCACACTAACACTTTGGGAAAAATATGATAACTTTTGACAATCATTTTTTGTTCAAACCAAAATGCTAACATAAGAAATAAGGAAAAGCCCTTGAAATGGAAAAAATGTCCCTTATAAGTGGAGATAATCTTCAGAATTAAGGTTTAACCTTCTCATGTTTTTCCTTTTCTACTATTGTGTAGAATGGACAGATGTTCCACGTTCCCTGTGAATAATAAAGTAGTGTATACACATTATTTAAAAAAGGACACTGTCCATTTTGTATATTGAGTAAATGTACTTTTGGTGCTTTAAGGGTTTTATGTCGTTTATATTTCTACACTTTGCATTTAAAGTTGAATCAGGATATATGTATATGTACAGATGGATGAACGGCTTTCAGCTCGTCCCTTCAGGGTCACCACAGCAGAACATGCTGATTTGCACAACACATTTATTTGGCAAGCGTTTTTATGTGATGCCCTTCCTGATGGAACCCTCCCATTTTTATCCGGGCTCGGGGACCAGCAGCAAGGTGGCCCTTAGTGGATGGGTGTGGCCACACCTGTGGTGGGGTGGGATTTGAACGTGCGGCTTTCTGCATCCCAACCCAACGATCTACCACTCACCCACCACGCATACAAATTGATGTATATGATATATGGGGTGTACATATATATTTGATAGTTTTTTGCATTTTATCATTTACTCCTCCTGGTAACATCCTTGGGGAAAACAGACATTTCAGCTACGATCTGGCATGTTTACGTTTATGTGATGTGTTCATGTAATGTTTGATACCATGCACAGTCCCTTTTAAATAAAACTGAATTTCAAGTCATAAAAACAGAAACTTGCTTATGATAATGAAAGCTTAGCAATTATAATATATGTAACACAAACACAGACTGTCTGTACACACGACCCTTTATTGGCTTTTTTGTGTTTCCCACATAGATCTTAACAACTTACCTCCTCAAACCAGATCATGGGCATCACCACCTCAGAAATACTGCCAGTCTCTCTGCAAGCACAAAAGCACACAATTTCAAATGCTAAGCTTCCACAGGGAGCTGTGATAAAAACAGGAAACATGTGAAGGCTTTTCATGTTAAAAATGGGACAAGTGTTAACAGCACCATTAAGTATTTGAGGAATAGCTCCCTTACGTAATTCCCTGCACTTTCTTGATGTAGAGGTTGAGCTGCAGACGGACGGCGACATTCAGTGGGACCCCTGTTAGCTGGGACAGGAAACAGATCGAGGGCTGTGAGGATTTTCTTTTTCTGCATTAGTTACTTTTCCTATCAAATGAAAATGTTTCCATATAGGCAAGAACAGAAGGAAACAAAAATGGGAAATGTGTTCTTTTGGGAATCAGACTGGTTTTAATGTCAAACTATTCAGCAATGACACATTACAAAACTGTCGAGCTGGACAAAAATGACACGTGAGCTGTGTGAGAAAATAGTGTCACATGAGTGTTTCTGCCGCATATTATTTTGGTGGTTGGATGTAGTTTAACAAAACTGTATTCACCAAGTGGTCAAAAGTATGTGAACTCAAACGCTACTACTGCTGTGATTGATAAACGCGTCATTTCTCAAGATTAACTTAAGATAAAGGCGTTATTGTAAACACTTGCATGCCGACATGAGCAAACGTGGCCCAAATCTGTTGGTGGGCCATGTCTTCAACAAAACTTTATGCATTTCGACTTTCTCTGTGTGGGATTTATTAAAGGCGTATACACGACAATAGAGTTGCAGAGTTCCCTCTACATGGACCAAACAGTGACACAATGCTACTGACATTTTACACGATTTATCAATATTCCCAACGAAACGTAATGTCAGAGTGATCACAGCCAACTTTCTACAGCCCGAGTCTTTACATAGCAGTGTTCAAACTTTTCAGTTTTTACGCTTCTGTTGCTTTAGGTTTCAGTTGGCTTCACAGCGACTCCACGGCTCCTAACCTCTATCCATACTACAGAGTATAGCTCGATGCATTTTTGGATATCGAGGCATTTTTACATTACAATGAACAGTAGCCACGGTTCTCTGGTGGTCCTTGTATTCAACAATGCAGTTTCACTTATCTTTTAAGTTTCCCTCTAACAATTATTGCTTGGTAACAAATATAAAAACATTTTGAAAAGCCATAGACGGTGCCAATCCAGTATATACTTGGGCCTCACACCCTAAACACTGGTCCTCAGGTCACTTAGACAATAGTGGTCCATGTGCCTCAAGCAGTTGAAGACTCCTATGTTACTTCCACATGAAGAATGTGGCCTTAAAAGGGTGAACAGAATAAAAATCATAATCTTAATCCAACTCAAGGAACCAATATACACTTTAAAATGGGGGTAAACACTAAAAATATGTATCAATGAGGCACAGCTGGTTTCAGCCCCAAATTTCTGAATACGAGATTCTTCCCAAACAAGTCTGAGGAATCCAAATGACTAAAGTCAGGAGAATTAACAGACGCCACAGTCATTACAATTTGGGTCATTAAATTTAACTGATAGATGTGGCTCATCGTCACACACGGAGATGGTTTGTCTTTGAAAAGAGGGCAATCTCCAAGATGAGTTGGACGTCGTCTTTAACAGAAGCTCAGAAACTAACTTGTCCATGCATGATGTGGGCACTATGAAAAGTGTCCATGACTGGTCAGAATCAGCTGAGGTACCAACACATCTGCACAAAAAGTGGCTTATGAGAAGAAAAGCAACAAATTAAATAACGTCACTAACTATAAAACTACTTTGGAGAAATGTTAACTGAAAACCCAGATACACACACAACCTGGCAGAAAATCAAACCGTGCTTAACATGTCAAACAGTGCCACATAAACTGCAAGTTTAAATTTTTTTTTCTCCGTATTAGTCTCCTCCCCAAAATATATAGATTTGGGTCAATATTGATTGACAAGTGTCAGAAAGTAATTAATATGTTTTGCCAGCTGCCACTATATTGTTTATGGGTTGGAGGGTCACTTAGATGATTCCTCTTTTATAATGCAGATAAATAATGACAGTTGATTCCTACTGTATAATAGATATATGTTTAAATAAGATAACTTATAAAAACTTAACTACATGCCATTAACAACACACAGGCGCTGATTGTTTTATAATTATTCTCTAATGGCCTTTTCATGGAACAAGGCTTCCTCAGACATCTGGCTGTTGGTGGACAACATGGACTCATGTTAGGAAGCCTCAGGCATAGGACAAGGAAATTAAGGTTTTGGTATTTGAACTCGCAGGAAATTATACTTCCCTTGTTGTTTTCAGAGCTTTATGTACAGAACCTTAATAGGTTATTTATTTTGCTTTTTTCTTTGGAGTCTGCAAGATTTCCTTGTGCATGTACAAATCTAAATTAACATAAATTAACAATTAACTCATACTTTGTCGTTTTATTTTTTTTTTTTTTTACAATTTGTCAACTAACAAAATGTCTCCAATTAAAAATATAAAAAAATCCTGCTTTAAACCCCCCACCCCTTTAGGAACCACATAGAGAAGCTAACTATAGTGCTTAGATGTCACATCCAGTACAGATGCAAACTCTGCCTTCACAATCTGAGATAAATTATTAACTTGCAGATTTGCAGGATTCCACTGAACACTGGATTCATCTGGTTGAAAGCATAAGCTTCATTATAACACCTGATTTATTTTATTGGAGTCATAGAAGATTTCTAACACTTGGCTCACAAACACCTGCAATTACAGAGAAATAGCTCAATTTCCAATTACCTTATCATTCTCATATAACATACCGCAGACAAAGTTTGCATGGAACAATTGCATAATAAGCCAAGTAATGGCAGTGCTATCAACTTTACAGCATCAGTCCCTCACATTTATAATTGAGGCCCTTTTACTGTGTTATTGAACAGCAATAAAGTCAGATATCACTGAGTTCACTCTGACATTTCTCTGGACACAGAATAACAAACATTAACCTGTACAGTTAGCAGTAAAGCAGCACCAACAAACGTAATGATAACAATCACTAAATTGTCATGATTGGATGCTTGCACAAAGATAAGGGCAGTGCTGCACTACCCATTGAGCTTTTCACAGACACCTAGTCTGTCAAGCAGTCTTGTGAAAAACCCTGTATTTGAGCAGGTTGAGGCTCATCAGAAACACACGCTGCCTGGTCCCTGAATGCCTCTTACATGCTGACAGCCGGGTTAAGCAAACCCTGAAAAATACAGTGTCCGATTTAATAAAAATGTACTTTTTTTAAAGGATCGGGAGAATTACACAGCCTTATGCAAAGACATGTCTAATAAATTGCTACCAGACAAAGTATTTAAGAAACCACTGCTAACTGCAATGCAAACATCCATATAAAGCTAAACAGAAAGAAGTGGGGATACTTTCTGTCCTGGGTTCAAGATCACATGATGCAATATAAAGTCTGCAAATCCATAATTTGCAATCAGTCCACTTGTGTTCAAGAGGATCACATCAGGCCTCAAGGACAACATGGCCAAAACAGATACTGCATAAAAAAAAAAAGATTTCTACTGGTGTCTTGTTCTTACTTCTAATATTGTGCTAAAAAGGTTTTGCGGCATGAGTGCAAACAAAGATTTTTCGGATTAGTTAACTCCTACCAGAGTTAGTCCGCAGGACACGGCATAGGTGGTTTAAAAAAAAAAAAAAGAATTTCAAATTTTGATTCATCTGACCACAGAACAGTTTTCCTCAGACTATTTTAAATGAGCTTTGGCCCAGAGAACAAGATGGAATTTCTAGTTCATGTTCACATCTGGCTTCTTAATAAGATTTAAACTTTCAGCATCACAAAATATTGTCGTTTGAAAAGCCTGGAAAAACCTTAACTTTTGGAGCAAAAAAAAAGTCCATCACTTCAGAAGAAGCACGAAGGAATAAACAACACATCTAAACGATTGAAATGAGAAATTATTCTTCTAATTAAAACTCATCTGTTACAAGAGAAAAATAAAGATACTTCTTGAAAGTAAAGTCTCTCAGCAGGCTTGACCTGTTTGTCACTTCACATGGTGTGTGTGTCACACTTACTGGGTGAATGTCTATGAAGAGGCCATGCTCTTCCTCATTGGGAGACAGGCCCTGCACATAGCTCAGCAGGACAGGATCAGCATTAAAGAAGTGAGCCTGAGAGATGAAGACTGGAGTGTCTAAAACAAATAGGAAATATATCTGTTTTATATCTTGATTTAAAAATGTCTGACTTTTGGACTGCAGAATAAAGACGTCACCTTTGGCTCAGAGACATTTAACGGCCATTATCTGCCATTTTAGGGTCTAAATAATTGATAACAGATAAATAATGAGGGCACATTTCATTTACTGCCCTAAACCCACAACACCAGGTTGCATTTTTGTCTGTCATCAATACTCACTGTAGCGGCAGCTGCTAACATTCAGCAGACCCGACTGTCTACAGGGGCAGAAACCTTCATTGGGGGCATAATCCGTCCCATTGGCAAACATGGTCTTCGGTGAAACAAATCGATATAGAGGGACGCCCTTAAACTTGCCTTGCCGCTGATAAACGAGTTCTAAAGATCTGCAACACAAGTAAAAGGAAAAATAAACCTTTTTAAGTTTGCACGGAGTTCACCAGAGAAAGGAAAGTAAAGTAAAATGGAGTTGACCTGCAGGCATCAGGGCTGTAGAAAGGTAAAGTGCTCTCTTTTGTCAAGAACGGAGGCCACAGCTGTCCAGCTGTTCCGTTGATCTTATTACACTGAGGAGTCCGCCAGTAACTCAGCTGTTAGCAGAGCAGACATTCAAGAGGGGTATGAAAAACAGACGGAGCAATACACCAAATTAAATAAAAATAGTTTAAGGTCTCACCTCTTTCAGGCCATTCCAGGAATCAACTTTATGAACTTTCCTGATGTCATCTTGTCCAGTGAAGATTGTGAACAGCCCAGTGTTGGAGTTATTAAACTGCATAAAGAGAACACATGAACTTAATCTTAGCACTTTCTAAATAAACCGGTAAGAGACAGTTTAAGATTATTCCTTGATAATGCAGATGAAACACAAGCATGATTAACAGGGCACATGTAGGGCAGCACAGGGAAACGTCACAAGGACCCAGAATTCACACACTTTCCTCGCTTATATTACCAACAAAACCCAACAATGGTTATGATATTTCTTGTCTCTTCAAATTCACAGGCATTTTATAACTCTTGTTGGACCTTGCTTCATCTGATCAGCAACTGAGAGCAACACATCCTCTTGTGTAAGGGCCATGCAGTTTTATTCTTTAAGTGCACAGTAAAACATTCTGTGTACAGGTGCACTGTCCAACCAGGGACAGTTTTATTTCCATCTCTTTATTTCCTCTTGAGGTGGTATCGTGGCCCTTTCTGATTCAATTAATATATATTAAGTGTTATTTAAAGATGCAGTGTCTGTATAGAGGAGTTAAAATTTGGGGGTAAATAAAATGTCAGAGAGCCCTCATTCCCCCTCGTCCTCCATCGCACCATTTCACAAGCTATTAACACAATTTGCATTGTCTATGCAAATTGACAACACTGACTGGCTGCAGGTGTGGACTTCACCATCAGCCAATGGAAAAATGACCTCATGAATGTTGAATATTCTGATGCTCCATCTTTACTTCAGTGATAACAGCCGCTGGGGATGTAAATGAAGGAACAGTAGTTACTGTAAACACGATCCTGAATGTGGAGAGGAAGAAGCTTCAACCAGATGTTTCAGAACAGTGGATCACGTTGAAATTTCCTGACTAAGTCACAGTCAAAGTCATCTACCTGGAGGTAGCTAGCTTAGCTTTAGCACAGATATTATCTTCCTTGTGCCAAGTAACAGCAAAAAACCGTGCTGTAACCAAGCTGTACTTGTTTTAAGCGCTAAATGATTCAAGGAGGGTCACGTTAAATAACTTTGTAATAACATTAGTGTGTTACAAATCACAAAGTATTAGAAGCATGCTTGTCTGCTTGCCTAAAAAAATAATAAATAAAGGGGGGAAATCAGGCATTTTACTAGTGATCTACAACAACCACCAAAAAAAAAAAAAATTCTGAAAAAACCTCTATAATGAACTCACATCCATAAAAAGGCCAAATTTTCCTGTTGAGGGCAGCATGCCAGGCAGGTATTGGTTGAGGAAATCCACTAGTTTACTGTCATAACCCCACATCAGCTCCCCAACAGTCTTGGTCAGGAAGGGTCCCTCGTTGAAAGCTTTGAAGGTGGCACTGATCAGTATCCGCACTGCATAGGGCAGGCTTTCCAACATCACTGCTGCGCCCTGACAACGGAGACGAGGAAAAAACTGAGCCAAACTGTGGCTGAATTACTTAGGGAACGCAAGTTTTGAGAGGGAGAAAAATTGCCTCACCAGCACCAACATGTTTGGGATGGTGACAACATCAGACTCGTTCCCTACAGACATGGAAGGCTCAAAGAAGTAGCTTCTGTATTCCAAGTAGGACACGGTGCCGTTAGGATGAAACGTGATGTTGTCTTTCTGAATGCGTTTTCTGGAAAAAGAAAAAGAAATTCATATAAACACGCAAAATGTGCATCATCTCTTCTGCCGTTGCCACTTTGATCTCAGTAGTGCAACTTCTGGATGCCGTTTCCAGCACGTTCTAATGGTGAAATAGCTTTTTACACAAATACTGCACGTTTGTAGTGGGAGGAAGTGCGAGCTCTGATTGTGAAGACAGAGAAATGGTGAAGTAAACATGCCGTCATGGTGAACGCAGCCATCGGGAATGAAACCATTTCAAAACGTCTTAAAACTTTATTTGACTAACAGTTTTCAGGGATGCTGCTTTCTGAATTTTCTCCTTTTAGGCTTCATGTTGCTGCAGAGTGACAGTGCTGGGGGAGAGAAACACACCTATTCACAGTGAAAACTGTCCGAATTTTATAAAATAAAATAAAACAAACAGGGAACGTGACTTTTAGACTTCTAGGCACTTTGTGTTAGTCAATATGTCTCAGACTTTATACATACTTTGTTTTAAAAAAGAGGCGGCAACCTGGATATGCAAATACATGGCAAAGAAATTGATGTGCTCTCACAGAAAATCGAACCTACTCCGATTCCAGAAACCAGCTTTCCAGAGAAAGCCAGCTTTAACCAGGTTATACAAGTCCATGTAAACACACTGTTGCTGCTAATTTCATCTTTATTTACAGTAGAATCTAGGTAAAAAGAAAGAACAGACCAGATAAGATAATGTCATTTATGCATCCTCGCTTCTGAAACCAAACCTACGGCCTTGGGTTCAAGGGGCAGTTAATACACAGAATCCTACTAGGTTGATAACAAGGGCGAAAGTAGACAAGGCAGATGAAAGCAAGAGGGACTGATCCATGTTATTAGGTTTGTACTTTCACAGCAATTAAATCTGTTTTGGTCCTGACCAATATGTGACATTGGCACCAGAAATTAGTTTCCGTAAGGCCATTGAAAATATAGTTCATAAAGAATTTTACCAGATTCACTGTATCAAGACAACATTTAGGATTTTAGATTCTTGCACTCTTTTGAGGGAAAGAGGTGGTTTAATGAGAAATACAAGAACATTTCTAAAAAAAAACAGCTATCGAGACCTTGCTGTGTACATTTGCTAAGGTTATGGCGTCATTCTCATCTATTCACACCGTCTGTGTCTATCAGCAGAGAAGATCCAATGAACTGGAGAAAACACATATTCAAGCCAGTTTAAGACAGATGCTGCAAGTCCACTTTGTTTTCAGACAGTTTTCTCATTTTCATTTGTCCCTCTTTCAGACGAAGGTTTCATTTTTAATTTGTTGAAGTGTATGTGAAACATTCTGTTAAATGGACAACTTCTGCTTTTTTTGTAAAAACATGGTTGTCAAAATATATTTTCCATCATTGCCTTTGTTAACATAATTGAACACTGTGCTTGATTAATACGTTTTGCAGCATTTTATTAAATGTCATTTGATAAGGCCTAATAGAGGAAACCGTGTAGAGCATTTAAGAGCAGGGAGGGAGGGCTGAGCACAGCAGATCAGTCCAGTTCTCTTGCTACCACTGACTTATGTCGCAAACTGTATCTTTAATATAATTAAGCTGGAAGGTCGGCGTTATATGGTCTTCAATAAACTTTGAATCTTTTTTGCACAGAGGAAAAACTGGACTGTGGCCGCCAAGACCTGCGTAGGATGAATATTTGCGTGCGATCTCTTAGAAGGAACGATTACAGCTTTAGTTTATTTGGGCACCTGACTGTTTTAAACAAAGGGTTGAAAAATTGTGAACCCGTCTTTTAGGTCTCGGTGAAGTGGCTTTGATATGTCTGCATCCCATAAATAAGAGCAGACTCTTAACAGCTGTTTTTCTAGGCATCACGTGGAGCTGAGCTAAATGATCCTGCTCGAGTTAGCCTGCAGCAGTAATATGAGAACAACGAGAGAAGATGGGAACAATCCAAGTTCAGTTACTGCCACATCACCCTGCAACACACAAAAACCCAGGTAAACACCTGCTGCTGAAGGATGAGTAATGGGCTGCTTTAATGCAACGTGTCTGAGCTGTATTCCACCCACACACACATCTTCAATGACTGACACAAAGCTGTCCTGTATGACAGAGTGAACTGAATCACAACCCCCAAAAGTGAAGACACCGGTTAAACCGTACTAACAGGGAAATGGAACAACAACAAAAAAAATGCATGTCTGGTTTAAGATTCAGTGAACATGTGAGTACTGTGATGCATACTTGTACACATAAGGGCCCCTCTGCTCCACCACGGGCTTCTCTCCTTTCAGTATCTCCTTGGGGTTGAGAATGTTGAAGAAGTAGACGGACATGAAAAAGGGAACGGGCACATCCTTCCACATGGTGTAGGTAAGGTTGTTCTTTGGGTCGATGACCGTGTTCTACCATGAGTGACAAAGCAAAAACATAAAAAAAAAAAAAAAATAGCAACTTTAATACATTTATTTGCAATTTTTTGTTAATGAATCTTTTTATATAAAATGCCTGAACATTTCCTGTGTATTTTCTCAGAGCCTCAGGTGACGTCTTCAAACCAAGACAGAGGTATAAATTTTACTACGACACGAGTTAAAGGGAATCATTACACCTAAAGCCTTAAAAAGCTGGAACTACCCAACATTTTTGCTTGATTGTATATTTTTATAGATTATCAAATTAATAAGTAATTAGATTAACCTCTTGATGAATTGTTACAGCCCCAAAACATGGGCATGGTGTAACTCGTATTTGCGAGTTATGTTTCTCGCAATTACGAGATACGGGACATTTTATTTTGAAAAGCTAAGTCCATCGAATTATCAATCGACAGTTATCGATCGACTATAAAGTTTTGGAAGTATTGAAAACTGTCATAGAACTAGTGTGGTACCGAAGACATCCTAAAAACCTGATTCATGTAAGGTTCTGATCGGTTTCTTGTAATTATAAGAAACGCATCTCATAATTACAGAAAAGAGTCACAGAGTGATGTAAAGGGACTAAAGCGACACACTAGGAATAAAATTAGTGTAAAATAAAATAAAAGTAAACCAAGAGACAAAAGCAATGTCACACAAGCACCAACCCCATGAGAAACACATTCTGTGGCAGCACATTTCAAACTGGACCAAAGAGATTTTTTTTTTCCTTTGGTTGAAATACAGTTCTGTTCATTTCCACGTTAAGCAAAACCAAATCAAATAAACGGGAGGTTTTCTAGAAGTCATAAGATCCTGGGTGTCCTAGAGGAGGGGACAGGGGACAGGGGACCCTTTGCCTCTTTCCCCGCAGGGGCTCATGTTCGCACAATCCGCCCATGCCGAGCGCAGGTTTGGATCTCGTTTGTCTTATTACTCCCGTGCTACAGCACAGCCTGGCACTGGATTCCTGAGTCCCCCACGGGGCAAATCCGAGTCTTCCTCAGCGGTCTGTCTTCAGTTAAGTCCCGACTTACCGTCGCTCTCCCCTGACCCGTTCTTCCAGCTCAAACCCCGGTGTTTAACAAGCCAACGAACACGCCAACGTCACTTACCTTCACCACTTGCTGGTCGACGAGTACCGGTGCCACAAAAACCACCACGGTACCTAGAACCACCGCCAGGACTCCCAACGCTAGAAACACTAGAGCGACTGTGGGTTTATCGGCCATAGTTTGGGGATTGACAGCTGCCACTTAGTGTCTGTAGCTGGTTTAAATCCGGAGAAGCGACTGTTAGCCACTGTTAGCCTCTGTTAGCCACTGCTCGCGGTCTGTGGACGGCTACGGCGAGGTCTTCACGGTAAACGCGGCTGTTCGGGCGTTCAGTCCACGGTCCGACGGGACCATTGATCCATCTGATCGATAACTTTGACCTGCTGCCATTGTCGCCCTATTTATAGTGGCGGCCCGCGGTTCAGCCGCGCCGGGGAATTCTGGGAATCGTAGTCACTGCTCATCCTGGACTCTGAGTTCCAGTGTGGAAAAACAGATGCTCAGATACTTTAGTTTTACTTAAGTGAAGGTAGAAATGAAGTAACGTAGCAAAATACAAAAAATGCAGCTAAAGTCCATTTAATCGTGTGTTTTGAAGTGCGTGTATTCGACTGAATTACTTTTATTTTGTATAAATGTTACTTTTGCTGCTGTGAAAAAAATATATCTTTAAGTGTATTTTAGATTCAATGTTCAAATCTCCAATCATAAATTTCACATTTACTAACAATGAATTGTACAATGTCTACAGACACTGATCAGGCATAACATTATGACCACATGCAATCTAATCTAATCAAAGTCATAATTTCTCAGTTTTTAGGTTGAAACTGGCACAAAGGTGATAATTCTACTCCCTGTTATTGAGCGTAGTGGAGTCGTACTGGGAAGCGTTATAACAAGCGGTGGTTCTAATGCTTTGGCCTCCGTATTTAAAATTAATGTTACCAGTCAGTTTACCAACTGCTGTTTTGGTTCCACACTAAGTTTTACAGTAACACTAATATTTGCCCTTTGTTTTTATTTATTTATTATTTTGCAGGTTTGTTTGCAGTTTACAGCACAAACGCACGATGAGTGAAATGTTAATGATTTTAAATTTTTTTACATTACATCCTTGAAACGTCACATGAGTTAAACTTAACAAGACTTGAACATTTTAGATTTCTGCAGAAGCCTTATTTATGAGGCAAATGTGGCTCCAATCTGGAACAGACTTGTACATGTATGAACACCATCAAGTTCAAGTTTTTTTTATTTTTATGGAGTACTTTTACTTGAGTGCACTTTTGGAGTTCTTCCATTTTTAGTCAAGTAACATCTATCCATCCGTTATCTGTTTAGGGTCACGGGGGCTGGAGCCTATTAAAGCTGTCATTGGGCGAGAGGCAGGGTCCACCCAGGACAGGTCTCCAGTCTACCTCAGGGACAACACAGACAGACAACCATTCACACTCACATTCACAGCTACAGAAAACCCAACATGCACGTCTTTGGACTGTGGGAGGAAAAAGAAGTACCTGGAGGAAACCAGCTCCACACAGAAAGGCCACAGCCAGCTGCCTGATTAAGTAACATCAGCTATATATTTTGTTAGATGCAAAACTTCAAAATTGTACAGAATTATCTGTTTGTATTGTCTTGTTGTCATTGCATTGAAATAAATATCCTAGTACTGCACTTGAGTGAACTTATCTGTTTGTATTGTCTGTTTGTATTGTCTTGTTGTCATTGCATTGAAATAAATATCCTAGTACTGCACTTGAGTGAACTTTGGAGGTACTTGTATTTTACTTGAGCATTTCTACTTTGTGCTGCTTTCCACATTTCTACATTTCTCATGCAACCATTGTGCCCTTCGCCTTTAAATTGTAGGGTTTTTTTAGACTCAGTTTACTAAACAATTTATTATGATGCATTATTATAGGATACACTTTCAATACACTCACAGGTTCATGACAGTGGTGTACACGTGATTTCTCAATAATTATAATACATTCATGTAAAATCCAACGTACCTTTTTTATTTGATCATTCATTACCGCTGGTCCTGAAAAGAGGAGAATTGCTCCAAAAATCACCGTCAGAATCCCCGCTACTATAAAACCAATAGCAACTTTGGGTTTACTGATACGCATGGCTGCGAGTGCAAAGGGTGTCCGAGGGTGAGAGGCGGCTTGAAGTTGGCTCTGCTGAAATATGAGTGAGTGCTGCTGTGGCTTAAAATCGGGCCATCGACAGTGATGGGTTGACAGGAAGCTGCAGCGAGGTGTCCTGACTGTGTTTATACTCCGCAGACCCCGCCCCTCCTCACACTGACGGAGTCTGTGTACATCTTGTGCACTTTTATCCCAGATTCATGCAAAATTATGTGCAATCACATTACAGTCAGGTGACAGCTCCATTGGTGTGACCTCAAGCAGCAGTGAAGTGAACTATTACTCAACACAGATCAGACTGATTAATGCTCCAGGGTACATTTATTCAACAAATTGTGATGATTTACATATTCTGGTATTTATACGTTGCACTCAACAGTACATTGTTACTACTGTCAATGCAGGTACAGTTATTGCTTTTCTCTAATGCAGGGTGTTTGCTACACTAAACACAGAGGGCAGTTTGTGGTATTTATTTGTCCTTGAGGGCAGCACTTGGTTCACTTTACTTCAGATGAAAATAAGCTTTGGAGATACGATTTTTCATTTTTTTTTTTTATCAGTTCAACAAAATGGCTGTTGCTTTTGGTCTGGTTTTCTTTTCATTGAGAATGCGATGGGATAGATCAAGTTTCTGTGGTCCATGCGTCCAGATGCTGACAAGTTTCTGATGTACTGATAGAAAAATACGACATGATTTAAGAGTTGACAGCGTCATCATTTTCCAAACTCCTGGAGCTAAACAATGACATCTCTCTAGGAGAATGTGTGTGGTAAGAAATCGGACTTTTCCTTATTTAATAGAGAAACCAGCACAAATTCAGATTGTTTGAACATCCTGGAATAAACACTAGTATTTAATTACATTCTCGATTTAACAGCACGTCACATTCTGTGTGGAACATACTTTAACAAAAGTAGCTCATTTATTTCCATGATCTGCATTAAAAACACAATGTTACACCTTTGCTGGCATCCGTCCTCTAGATTACCTTGAAGCAAACTTTAAACACTGAATACGTGATCAGGTTAGAAGTCCCTTCTTCCCGGGGCATCCGGTGGCCAAATGCTCATCGTGCGTGCATCATAGCAGCTGCTACATTCACTGCTCAGTTGGGGCAGTGGAATTTTTGCATGTCATAATCCCCCCCATACCACCACCACCCCGTCTCATAACCCCATGTTTCCTGTCAACATCTTCAAAGTCAAGCACTCAGATTAAAAAAAAAATTTCCTGCTTAATTGTTTGTCCGCATGCATTCTTGTCAAATGTGCACATGGGAAATTTTGACCCTGCACCTGACAATACATACCGATCAGCCACAAGTTTATGACCACCTTTGCAATCCAATGCAGCGGCCCTGGCATGAATTCTACTATTACAAAGTTATCATCTCTTAGTTTAAAGGTTGAAACTGTCAGAAAGGTGATAATTCTAGTTTGTGTTTATTATTAAGGTCAAAGTGGGTGGTGGAGTCGCACTGGAGTGAATTATAAGAGAGGCGATTCTAATCTTTTGGCAACACTATTTACAATGAATGAGGTTCCTAAAGTTTCTGTTCCTCCTATTTCTAGTCTTTATGCTAAGCTAAGCTAACGGCTAGCTGCAGCATCATGTTTAGAGCACAGATGTGTGTGGTATCAATCTTCTCGTCTACATGTCTACAGGAAAAGGGTTCCCAAATTATATCCTACCCTACTAGGATATAATATATTTCCTGGTTTATCACAGTTATGTGGTTTCTCCCACATAAGAGCAGTCCATCAAGGAACAAATAATATTTAAGAGCATTTGGTAAGAGATCGGATTTATTAAAGGCATAATCTCCTAGAACGAACTGGTCAAACGTGATGACACGCGCGGGAAAATACATCAAACTAAAGCAGACAATGCTGAAGGGTAAAACAAAAGTGAGAAAACACCCCAGTTTAAGGTCAATGAGGATGTGAGGGAGTTTGCCAAGGTCAGCTAAGAATAGGCAGTGTTCATGTTAAAGATCTGCTTGAGTGTGATGAATGTAAGAATTGGGCAAAGTTTGTGGTCTGATTTCCGTAATTAAAAAAATAACGTACTGCCAGTTCTCTGAGTTCTTGGAAAGGAAATATATGTTTCCTTTTGGTAGTACAGGGCAGGTCTGCAGGGGTAAACAAATAATAATAATAATAATAATTTGCTTCTTTGTTTGTCATTAAACATTTTAGTGTTTTGGCCTTCTAAACAATCAGTTTTCACATGATTTCTGTGTTGGGATAATAACCCATTACCTCAATTTCCTTTCACCATCACAGATTTTTTGGATGCCATTGGCAGGTTCTGTTTTTAAAACCTGTTTCCTTACCGGTACAGGACTTGACCGATTCCCAGCATTTTATATGAACTTGAAGAGGTCACTGAGTGAAATTAAGTTAAATTATTGTTCGAGAAATAAAGATTATGCTAAACGCGCAGAGGTTGGTAGACTGTTGTGGGACCACTAAGGTGAAGAGTATTGCTTGGGAACTTCTGTGTAGGAGTCATCAAAACAAAACCTTATTAATTGTAAATCATTTTTTAAATTGAAAAAAAAAAAATAATAATTTTACCCTCACTTCTGAACAAAAACCTTAAGAAAATACATTGTTGTCTGGCAGAGAACCATGGCCTCAGACTTAGGTTCCGACCCGCATCCCAGCTGCTTCACACTCGTCCCAGTACATACTGAAGACAGAACCACATCATCTGCAAAAAAGCAGAGAGGCGATTCTGAGGTCCCCAAGTCGGACCCCTTCTTCATCTTCCTTATTCGGTGTAATTTGATAATGAGTAATAGCTTAAGGGCTCTGCAGAGTGTGGTGGAACATAGCAGATGGTAGAAGAGCGTAGCAGAGCAGCAGGAGGGGGGCTGGGTGGAGCACAGTGGATTGATTCAGAGTCTCATGCTAGCTCTGCTTAAGCTGTTTGTTGTAGCTTTGAGACAGTATCAGTGTGTTTGTGACGTGCCATTTTAGGTAGCAGTTTAGCTGTGTAGAAGAAGGCAGGATTTTAAATACCCATTGAAAAGCTGGAATGCTATTGGACACTGACAGGTATATAAATACTAAACCGGTGATTAATAAGGAGGCAACGGCTCAGCAGGAGGGAAAGAGAGTGTCAAGGGAGTGGGGTGGTGGGAACAAGAGGTAACTGCAGGCCAGGTGGGAGTAGCAGGGTCTGGACAAATGCATGAAGAAGTCGAGACAGGCTGATGTATTGTTAGTTGGGTGCCTTAAATGTCCATGCAATATGTCACGGTAACCAGTGACAACCGATATTTCAGTGGTGGAACAACAGACTGATGTCACAGGATGTTACATAAACATGAACTCTAAGCGTCATTTTCCATCATGCCGAACATTTTCCGGCCTGTTAAAGCACATAGAGACTTTCCTTTGTTGGCTTCTGAAACTGGCTTAAATTCCCATCAACTGAATCTAGTGAAACGTGGCCCCAGGAAATAAACCACTACAACCATCGGCCACTGCTGATATTTAACACCTCACACATCTTTATTCATGGATTCGGTGAATTTGGCCGATGAAGAGCTTCTCTCTTACTGAGCCTGCACATGATTGCGTCATACATATAAAAGGTCACAGTGCAGCGGCCCACCACAGCCTCTCATCTGACATCTCTGTGAAATCCCAAGATCACTTTTGAAACTTTGAAGCCTTGCACCATCACAGATGGAACTCGCTTTTTTTCTTTCCTCACATGCTTTCCTTCCTAAATGCTGACACTGGTGTTTCAGTAAGAGGAAATCTTAATAAAAAAAAGCAAATGAGCAAATCTAGGCCAAGTCAGAACAAGTAAACAATCTGAAAGTCAACAGTCGACAGGGAGCAGACAAAAGGTAAAATTCAGAAGTCCAGGCATAGCAGCCCTGTCGTACAATAACGATGTTTAAGTACAACTTAACCGCAGTAGAGGTCAAAGAGGTCAAACTTTCTTATCTCATGACCTATAGATTTATCACATGTGGTCTATACATTCATTTTCTTCTCTGGATGAACTGGAAAAACCTCATTGACAGTGATGAAAGAGTTATTCATAGTTATTAATATGGAAAATCAGCACTAAGAGGTGAACAAGTCATAGTTTTAAAATGTTACTTAAAAGAATTTGCATCACGTACATTGAAAGTAAAGTCAAAAGAGTTAATTGTGGCCCCTTTTGGAACAATGCATATTATTGGATTTGAATTACTGATTTATTCATTTGTTCGGTCTAACAAAGCTGTGGAGCGATAGACTCTTTACTTTGGCAAGGAAAAAAAGTAAAATAAAAAACAAGACTTTGCTGAAATCTAAACCAACTAAGGTTTCAGGGATATAATTCCCCCCGGTCCCGGCTATATTTCGAAGTGTCTCTGAACCCCCAAATGCCCATTCCCATCTCCAGCTGTGCAGTGCCGGTCCAAGCCCGGTAGAAATTGGGGAGGGTTGCGTCAGGAAGGGAATCTGGTGTAAAAACTGCCAAATCAACATGCGGACAACGATCCGCTGTGGCGACACTGAACTCACAGGATAAGCTGAAAGGACAAAAAGCAAACAAACAAAACAAAGGCACAGTGGGTTTATATATTCAGAGCTTAGCATGTGGCCTGTTATCAGCACTAATCACAACATGGCTCCCAAATAATGAATGAGGATCTTTCCAGGGCATCAACACAACTATGTTGTTTTTCTTCTGCAAGAAACTGATCTTCAGTTCAAATCTCAGGGGCGGGGCATTTAGAAAATGATTTGAATGAAATATAATCATTTAAAAGGTTTATACTCATGTGATAAAATGTTTGTTCATTGTAAGAAATGTACAATATTTAACTGATGTGTATTATATATTCTAACATTTTTAACTCCAAATAGTCATAAACATAAAAAAAACAAACAGTGGGGGGAGGTAAAAATCCAGCTATTGGAGGGATAGTCTGTCTTATTGCCAATAATTACATTGAATTTATTTATTATTATAATGATTTATTTAAACTTCAGCTGCAACATTCTACAGCAGGTACGTACGACCTTCTCACTCTGGAAATACTTCATAAGTTGTGGAAAAAAGAATAACAAAGAATAAGTAAGAGAGATCTGAGGCAGAGGCAGGGATTCATGCTTTGTACAATACAATTTTATTTTAATTCTTAAAGAAATACCAACCCAAGATGCTTGGATTTCATTATTGCAGTTGCTTTAATTGTATTTATTTCAGGGTTAACTCTGCAAAACCTCTGAATCAGGTAAGTGCACTAGAAAAGTGAACTAATAAAACTGAAATATGCACACATGTCCATTTTTATCTGTGTATTACACTGACACATATACATTATGAATATTTATTGTGCAGCTGAAAGTCTCTAGTGGTCATGATATCTGATGGGAATAATGAACTAAAGGTGGACACACCATAGCAACACAGCTATCCAGAAATCAGATGCTCGGAGATTTAACAGTGCGTGTGGAATTTGTTATAAATGTGTAAATTAACAACTAGAGATAAGTTTTAATTCGAGCAGGGCGAGCAGGTTTTGGCACAACACGAAATGCAAGTGTGGTGAGAAAAACTGCGGGGGCGTTTTGTGGCCACCAGGTGGCAGCATTTAGCCTGCTGCAAAAATACCTGCAGAGACTCTACTACATGTCAATAAATATCTACTTGTACTGTGCTTGAATGTTTCTGGTGATGGTCACAGAGGTCAAGGGTGCCAAAACATGTTTCTTTAAATTTAAGGGTCTGAACCCTGTAAGCAGAAATGATGACTAATCTTCAGATAAGTATCTTTGCGATAGATGTCAGAAAATGGAGGGAAACTTCTATTGCAATTTCCTAACTTGTGAAGTCACGTTGTCAAATGTTTTGCTGTATTCCACCAAAATACAAACTTTTAAAATAACCTAAGCAGAAAACATTTGAAATACTAGAAGTAATTAATTGTTAGTAAAACACTTGAGTGAATAATAAATTCTCAAAATGGTTGCAGATTAAATATCTGTCAAACAACCAAATGATTAAATGTCTCCAATCTAGTTCCAACAATGTCCCTTATCAGGTTCATTTCTCTCTATTTAATTATTACATATAGAAATTGGTAGTTATTGAATGTATTGATCAGCAGAGTTTTACTTGGACACTTCCAATATCTAAAGTGCTTATCATGTCGAGATCACAGTGGCTGGAGCTGGAGTTGGAGTGAGCTGTGCATTAGACAGGCAGAGAGTCCAATGAAAGATTTGGTTTGTTGCACTACCTCGACCTGTGATCTTTGCTGGAAGCTCGTTTCTTTCCTGCTGCACCTTTGTCTACTCCACAGGTCTCACTGATCCGATCACCTCTAAAGCTGCTGCTCTCTCTGCCTTCGTCTCCACTCCTGCTCATCAGATCAGCGCTCCTCAGGTTCTCAACTATGTTCAGCACAGCTCCAGTCTCATCTTCATCAAACTCCTCCATCACCATCACTCAGTCCTCCAGGATCTCGCTCCATCTCCATCCCAGCCTCACCTCTTGCATCATCGTTCACCCGTCCACACTATAAAGAACTGTCACTTATGCACAAGCCTGAATCTAAATACGAAACAGTTCATTAGGCTTCTTATGGAATCTGTCCCGCCTCTGTTATGAGGGGAGTGGTTGTTGGACTCTGCCGTCATACAAAAACTGCAAAAACCTGCATCTGCGTTGATTAGTGAGTCACAAGGACTGAAGGTTAGACACACCTCATTACTGCATCTCAACCAACTGGACTATTGCTATTTATTGTGGCTGCTGATGAGCTCGGATGTGATCACTGTCGGTGCATTAGGACTTGATGTACTGCGGCCTGGAACAGACACACGAGAGCAGCTGTTAGAACACACACACACACACACACCTGACAATGGAGATTGAAAGCATGGTGGCAAATAGTGCTCTCATTAAAGCCAGAGAAGGTAAGACTTTTCTCTTATCGTGGTGGTTTTCTAAAACCCTTTAAAACAGCAGCAGGGTGACATGTTGTTGTTCTTATTCGCACAGTTAAACAAAATAAATGGGTCTAAGTTTAGCATGCAGCACTTTAAACTCTAGATATTTGACCTTTCTTTCACCATTCACAACTGAATCCTCGTCCGATTCACAAGTGACACTTGACACTGGTCGTGGTTGGGTGGTTGGAGGATGGTGACTTCCCTAAACAACACGGTGTCAAACAGTGAGGAATGTGGATGATGACACAGATCACAGATTAGTTGCAGAACTGCACTGACTGCACGTTTCTCCTAGTTAAGTTCAACCTGGTTTTAAGGTTTACACAGCAACAGTTTCCATTCTACTTGTGGTCCGTCTGAATGGATGTATAAAGAAATACCAACGTTATTTACATGCAATCTCGTGACAGCATGGATGTTTTTTTTTTAATGTTTGAACGTAAGGTGCAGAGTAATGTGGGCCCACAGACTTGACTTACCTGTTCTCAGAGCTATTAATAGATCTTTGGCTGCGGTGCAACATACTATTGTGTGAAACCCGATGAAGCAGGACACGGCACAGGGTTAATGTGGGTCACATTTTCAGAGCAGAACAACCTGAAATACTTTGATTTTCACTGTCCTGTCTGACTTTTTGTTGAATGTAAGTACAGTATATGAACATAAACAAACTGTACTCAAATACATAGATACTTGATCCCTTAATTAATTCATCACCTTCTTCCTTCACTACATTAGTCCAAAAGCTGTGGTTACTAGTTCATTTTCCGATTTTTTTAATTTTTTAAAATTTTTAATTTTTATTTTGTCAAGTGATGCTCAATCTCCAAATCTGGTGATGTGGATAAAGGGATCGATCGAATGTTCCTGTATCGTTTTACATCACAAACATATGAAAATGCTGAATACACAGTCATATCAAAGTAATATCTAATGTGCAGTGTAAAACACATCCAGGAACGGTGTTTCTGCACATTTTAAGTACATATACTCCAAAAAGTGAAAATTTCAAAATGGATGATTATTTTAAACAAAGTGCGTTTCGTCTTTGAAAGCAGATGAAACGATCTACAAACCATCATGCTACGTATCTCTAATTCATTATGGAGTCGTTATGCTGCAGCTTCAAGCTGTCGACCCCTTTGGCAATTTGATTTATTACAGCAGACAGCAAACATTTTAATGCTGAAACTGGCCAATTTAAATGTGATGCCAGCAAACCTTTAAAGAAATAGAACAAGGGCATGTTTACCACTGTGTTGCATCACCTGTTTTTTACACTATAAGAACTGAGGAGACCCACTGCATTAGCTATGAAACCAATAATGTTCTTTCTTAAATTAGGATTTCAGGCCCTCTTTGGTCTTTTTGGCCTTATAATTTTTCCACAAATGTTTTTAATGGGTGACAGATCTGAACTGTCTCCCATTAGCACCTGGACTCTTTTACTACTGAGCCACACTGTTATAAGACCTGCAGAATGTGGTTTGGCATTGTGTTGCTCAAATAAAAGCGGTCTTCCCTGAAGACAATGTCATCTGAATGGCAGCAGATGTTGTAGATAAGACCTGTAGACATCAGTCAATATTAAAGGATCCCTCACAGATGTGTAAGTAACCCAAACTGTGTGCAATAATGCACCTCCAAACCATCACAGATGCTGGTTTTTAGACTGTGTTCAATGGTCAGTGTTCTCTTTAGCATGGAGGATGCAGCATGACAGTTGTATTAACTTCACCTCATGAGGCTCAGAGAAGATGCTGGCACTTCTGGATCTTGTTCATATATGGCTGTTTCTTTGGATGCTAGGGTTTTAACATTTGTAAGGAACAATGAGAGTAAATTACGAGCAGTGGCTTTCAGAGGGGTTCCTGAGCCCACGCAGTGGGCCTGAAGGTCTGAGGATCACCATTATTCATTAAGGGTTTTTGGCCTTGTTTCCTTGCTACAGAGAATTCTCTAGATTGTCTGATCTTTTATCTGTGAGCTGTAGGTGGTGTTGTCCCCCAATTACTTGCAATTATTCTTCCGTTGTTGAAGTATTTCCCCACGTAGTCTTCCACAGAATGAGGCACCTCGCCCCGTCCTTGCTTCCCTGGGCTGCTCTTTTTTTTGACCTGTTGCCAGTTAAGCTCATTTGTTTTGAGATGTTCCACCAGATCATAAGAGAAACTGGCTTTAATGGTTCCTCATACCAACTCTGAACTAGGGAAGACTGGTTTTGGGTACCATGCACCTTGCTGTCGACACTGAGAGCGTTTAAAACATAACGTTCTATTAGCATCTGAGGAATTATTTCGATGAATGAATTCATTAGATTATAATGTGTGTGACTGTGCTGTAATCTGTGTATATTGTTCCCACGTCTCTCAGGGAACCGTTTGGATTTAATAAAGTTTAACTAACTTCTAAAGTAAATGCAGAACTTTTGCTCCTTGCACCAATGCTTGTCTAACTGTTGCCACTGTGTGCAGGTGGAGGGAGTAAAGGCCGAAGCTATAAATGGAAGGAGATGCTTCGCTTTCCTCACATCAGTCAGTGTGCGGACCTGGCCATGGCCATAGGTGTGTGCACCAATGCGCTTCATAACTCAGTACATGTCACAGTGTGTTAAATGATTTCATATCATGTTTTATTTTCTCCGTCAGAACGAGACTACTATAGTCTATGTGTGAAGCAGCCTATCGGCAAGAAACTATTTCAGCTCTTCTGTCGGAGTCAGCCTGATCTGCAGAGCTACATATCCCTCCAGGATGCTTTGGTACAATCTAAACTCTGCAGATTTACATGGAAAATATGACTTCTAGAATTTCTACAGTAACAAAGAGAGAGAGAGCACATTTGACTGCAATTCAATAAAACTATGCATCATAAATAAAATTCAGAACCACTGTTCTGAACATGTCTGTAAATATTTAAATGTGGCCGTTCGAGTAGGACATGTCTGTCACAACAAGGTGGGAGGAAAAAAGAGAAGGAAATATTGTATTTCATTGTTGCATGTATGCAGCGCGGTGGAGGAGTGGTTTGTGCTGCTGTCTCACAGGTTCCTGGTTCAAATCCCCGATTGGCTGTGCCCTTTCTGCGTGGAGTTTGCGCTTTCCCCCCGTGATTCCGGTTTCCTCCATGTAAGCCAGTTACCTCCCACAGTTCAAAGACCAACGTGTTCGAGGTTAAAAGTGAAATCGGACTAACATTAAAATGGAGACCTAATAATTCACATTACAGGCCTCAATGATTTTAATGTTAATAGTTTTAAATCCAAGACTGTGGGTGACATGCACATGGCTCCTGTGTGGACTTACTGTAAATGAGGTCCTAAACTGCGATGGCTGCAAATTTATCTAATTTTCAAAATGACAGACAAATCTTCTCTACTCATGGTTAATGATCTGCAACCTGCATCAGTTCACTTATCTGTGACCTCCACTGTTCCACTAGAATTATTTCTGGGTGACAACACAGATCAACAGCACCAAGAAATAAAACAAACCAGGGCACATGACTGACAGATATTAACTATATTAAGATGGCAGACTCAGGCTGTCCGAAGGGCACCTGATCCCTTCTAGAGGGCAATGCCTCGTCTTCATTTGCTCTGGTGGAGTTGGGTGCACTACATTGGGGCCACCCCAGAGGGCACTTAAGTACTTTTGCTCTACAGTAGGGGCGTCTTAGAGGACACTTTGCAGTGGGGGCACCTTTCCGGCAGACTTGTCAACCCAGTCCACCTATAGATCTTAGATCTTAAAACAAAGATTTCGGCAGCTTCGTGTGTAACTGAATGGTTACGTTCTTTAGTTTGGCTTGTATCAAAATTAACATTTAACCAAAACTTCAGTTTAAGTTTGGTTTATTGACACAGTGACATCATGTGTGAAGTTAGGAACGGATAACGGATGTAAAGTGCCTGTTGATGGCCTACAACACTGGAAGAACCGACTCCATTTCCGCACATGTACAGTATTTCTCTTTCGTCTCCTTTTTCCACAGGACGCCTTTGAGACAAAGTCAGACGAGGAGAGGAAAGAATTTGGGGTCAGCATCATTCAGAGATTTCTGATGAGACAGGTCTGATGACTACATGTGAAACACGTCCACGTTTTTAGCGAATTAACTGAATGTTCCAACAATAACAAAAACGGATCCCTGCTGCTGTTTGACCTACTTCACGTTTGTGTCCCCTCAGTCCAATCAGTACGTGTCCTTTGCGATGAAGCATGAACAGAGCTGCATCGACAACCTAGAGCTCGATCCCTGTGGAGATGTCTTTCGTGACTGCAGAGAGTGAGTCCATATACATACTGTATGCTCTTTCCGGTTAGAAGCTTGCTCAGGTTTTTAGTAAATAGTGACCAACTTCCCTTTTTCACGGATCAGAGATCTACACGTATACCTCAGTGGAGCCCCCTTCATCCAGTACCAGCAGAGCTTGTTTTTTGATCGTTTTCTACAGTGGAAGATGCTGGAGAGGTCAGTGTGACAATAACACAAAGAAAATGCAATGCAGGACAGACCATTGGTTAGTTGGGTCGCCGGGTCGTCTGCTGGCAGCCGACGCACTCCACTGCAGCCACTGAACAAATCTGTCTTTCCCTTCAAGGCAGCCGATCACCAAGCAGGCGTTCAGACAGTACAGACTGCTGGGGAAAGGAGGGTTCGGAGAGGTAAGGCCACACTCATGTCACACTTGTTTCCTTTGCCCTCCCTTGGCATCGTACCAGCCACCTGCAGGAGGAAGTGACACGACATGCTTTTCTAGCAGTCTTAATATACTTAGTCCGTGTTGGCGGCTTTTGTTTTCACTGTGCCGTCCAACTTAGGAATCCGAATCATCTGTTTTCAGGACTCCACATGAAGAAGCTTCTCCACATTGCCTGAACTTCATGTGCTAAAAGTAATGATGGACTGTTTTCATTATATAGGTTTCTACAGGGTTATTTGCTGTATACCAACATCATTCAGCACAACCCAACTGATAGTGTCAAACACCTTGTTACAAAACACACCTGCTAACCGAAAAACTTTCCAGGTGACATCACAAAGATGCTTTTCTTTTCCTCTGGTATCCACTCAGATGGTTTTGCTTTCACTTGCTCACGCTGAGAGATCCTATATCTGTGCCTTCACCTGCACTTTATAGGTTTAATGCTGCGCAGAACAGAAACAGGGAAGCCAATAATTTCTAAATAATTTAAACCCTATTTTTATATACATTTTAATTAATAGGACGAAAACATACAAGACAATGAGCAAAATGTCAGTAGACAATGACAATGAGCAAAAGCTGTGTAATGCTTAAAAAAAAAAAAAGATTCACACAACTGATGGGAAGAACTGAACTGCAGTCACAACTGTCCATTAAAACACTACTGTGCAGAGGAACGACCACGATCCAGAAACGCTGCTGCCTCCTCTGAGCCTGAGCTCCTTTCAGACTTGAATAGATCAAATTTGACGGGGAGAATTGGTGGAGTTTGTTTTGGTGCATGGTGATAAAATTAGGATTCAGTCGTTTTGGAATAAAGCAGCGTTTAATCGCCCACTGTGGCGTTGATTTGAATCATTATTGGAATAATTAAAAGTTTCCTAATATAAACATATTTTACAAAGCTGCCACTTTCAAACACATGCTTCGTTTTTGAAACTGTTCAGTTTTAACTGGAGCCCCTGAAGCTGAAGTTGCCACAGTTTACTGTTAATGCTTTGTTTTCTCCCCAGGTGTGGGCTTGTCAGGTGCGTGCCACAGGTATGATGTATGCCTGCAAAAAGCTGGAAAAGACCCATGTGAAGAAGAGGAGAGGAGAGGACATGGCCCTCAACGAGAAACAGATCCTGGAAGACCTGGACAGTCGATTTGTGGTGAGATTAATTTTAATCCCTATTTTCTGCCGGCTCTCCAATGGCTTAATAAGCATTTACCCATTAAAACCACATGTCTGGTAATGTTGTTCTTTTACCGCCACACTACTTTAAAAAAAGGCCAGCTCCGTCAAAAAACGGGTCCACGTAACAAGTATTATCTGCACAGCCAAAACTAAACTCGAATTTGCGATTTTTTTTTTTTTTTAAAGATTTAAGTGCATAGGAAGATGCGGAAGAGTTCAGTTTTCAGCAGTTTTTTGAATATTGGGAGAGAATCGGCTGAGCGTGCAGTGTTTGGTAGCTCGTTCCACCATCGTGGGATCATTGCGCTGAACAGTTTTGCTTGGTGTCTTCTATGCGGTGCTGGGACCACCAGACGTCGTTCGTTGGCAGACCGCAGCGGGCGAGAAGGATTGTTAGATCTGCATACATATACAGTAAAGTCAGTGCACTGCAGAAAATAGTTACAGCATTTGCTCCTTTGTGATTAACATCATCTAAAAACTGTACGATCCAGATGTTTTAAGGACTTACTTTTTTTTTTTTTTTGAGAAAATAAAACTTAATGTGTTAAAAAGGAAAAGTCTGAAGCAGCCTGATCTATTTGCTGCCTTTAACTGTGCAAACAATTTTCCCAGACTTGAACTTTTTTGATGTTTTTCTGCCCTTCATCGGAGAAGCACCAGAGCCGACCGTTTGGAAGAAGTGCAGAAACCCGCTTTTTTGTTTTTACAAATTTACACCTTCAGAAGGAGCTTTGAGCTGAAAAGCACCTAAAAAGACATTTAACGAAAGTATCGTTTGTATTTCTCTCTTTAGGTGAGTCTGGCATACGCCTATGAGACCAAGCACGCCCTCTGCATGGTTTTGACCATGATGAGCGGCGGGGACCTGAGGTATCACATCTATAACATCGGAGAACCTGGCCTGGATAAAGAGAGAGTACGTTTTTATGCTGCAGAGGTCTGCTGTGGTTTGATGCACCTCCACCAGAAGTCAATATTATACAGGTGAGTGGTGACACATACTCTGAAATCACATCTCATCTACAGTATGTGTGGCCCAGAATCACATGTTGTGTCTGATCCTCCAGGGATATGAAACCAGAAAACATTCTCTTGGATGACAACGGTAAGTTTGGCCTCAATTGTCTTCTTATGTTTGTTTTAGTGGAGCCATAATTAACTGAACCAGTGCACATTTCACACGGTGCAGGTAGAACATGGCAAGTCTATTTTTACTTGTGAAACAAGTCGGAATGTTTGGAAAGATAAGCGATCAAGTTCTGAGTGACAACCACTCAACCACCTGAGAAGGAAACTGAGCTGATGATATTTTGACAGAAAAAAAAAAAAAAAGAAGCAGCTTAAGGAAGTGGAAGGCTTGTGGGAATCAGGTGTGGTGTCTATTTTAAGGAACCTCTTGACCTGTTCCTTCATTGTTGGAACCTATGCTTAACATTCCCCAGTAATTAATGTGATTGCTCACTCTTGTTGTTTCCAGTATTTAATTTCATTATTATTATTATTCCGGATTCATCTGTACGTTTTTTATGGTGCTACTGGTCCTAAATGCTAACAGCTACAAACATGGTTCCAACTGTAATATGTTAAGCCTGGTTGGGAGAGCTGTGCTATTACATTGTGTGCTGATAGCTAATGTACTGTAACTGTTATGAATATGATTTTTTTTAATGGTAAGTCTATGGGAGTGATGGCCACTGTGTGTGTGGCCAGTTATAACTATTCTTAAGAGAGTTTTTAGACATGCTACTAAGTACAGTTAGGAGAGATGATTTATTAATCTGTGGGCTGACAACTGATGTACGATAAATGTTATGAATATTTGTATGATTTTTATTTTTTTGCATTGCCGTCTATGAGAGCAATTTTCACACGGCTGTATATCGATAACTACATGTGATATTGTTATGAAACTTTGTGTACAGCAGCCCCATGATGAAATGCTTCACGTTACAGTGTGAGCTCTCTAGCGCCACCATGCGGTCAATTAGAGAACTCGATTTGTAACTTCTAAAAAACATTTTTTTTTGTTTTCACTTCTATATTGTAGTCTTACCACACGTGTCCGATTCCACATCGGTTCTCCACTGGGGGGCGCTAAGGTGGGGGCTTATATTTTTGTCAACTTATCCTTCCAACACTTCATTAGTGTATAGAAGCCTTGTATAGATTCCTTTGGACAGGCTGCCATCTGCTGGAGAGTTGGTGAATAGCAATTGAAAACTTCATTGTTTTATGTGCTGTCACTTCTACAACTACACATGCTAACGTGATGAAACTTTGCGGACATGTGCCCCATGATGCAATGCTTCACATGTTACAGTGTTGCCTCTATTGCTCCGCTGAACATACTGCAAATGATTTGCATTGTTATGTTCGACTGCTGTGGCTTCTACAGTGTTCAGAGCTGCAGATTCGCCGATGGCTGCAGCTTTCAGTAATCCCACGCATTTTCTGCAGGAAACGTTGACAGTTCACAGTTGTCAGATACTTGTTGAGTTAGTTTCAAGAAGCAGGAGCAATTGCTGAAGGAATTCATATTGCAAAAGGGAAAGTGCGTCATCAAAAAAACGAAAACAACAAAAAAACATATCAACCATGAAATCAATTAATTAGATGTTTGTTTTTCCTATTCTTTACCTCAAGGGCACATCCGCATCTCTGACCTGGGTCTGGCTGTGAGGCTGACGGGGAAGGGTCTGGTGCGAGGCAGGGTGGGCACACTGGGTTACATGGGTATGTATGTACAGCAGCTCACACTGATCTTGAGACAAACTCAAGTCTGTAGGTCTTACTGCACATCTGACCAAACAGCAGAAACAAAAGATAAAGTAGTCAAACCTAGTTATCTCGAAGGTGTTTGGTCATTTAACAAAGTATTGGAAAAACTCAAATTCGTTACTAGAAATAATACTTTCAATGTATCTTGTAGACACATGAAACATTTGCTCCACAGGGGGCACATGTCAACAGACATAGAATTACTACAAGCAACACCTGTGTCTACAACTACTTGGTTGCACAATTATCAGTCTGCTTCTGATTTACATCCTAATTCCAGCTCCCGAGGTGATCAGCAATGAGAGTTATGGGATGAGCGCAGACTGGTGGGGCCTCGGCTGTCTGATTTACGAAATGATGGCGGGGCAGCCCCCGTTCAGGGCCCGAGGAGAGCATCCTAAACCCCCAGAGATGGAGAGAAGGATCCAGACAGAGCAGGAGGAATACAATGACAAGTTCAGCAGGATGGTGAAAGAACTCTGCTCTTTGGTGAGTTCGTCCAAACTGCTCAACATACAACTTTCATGACTCAGTCAGTACAATTCGATCCTCCTTTAATTTAGCAAATTAACGTGTTTCCTCACTGTATTGCAGCTGCTGACCAAAGACCCAAAACAGAGGCTGGGCTGCCAGGGATCAAATGGGAAAGAAGTACAGTCTCATCCCTTCTTCCGAAATATCAACTTCAGGATGCTGGAGGCAGGACTTGTTGATCCTCCATTTAAGCCTAATGTAAGTAACCAAACAATTGATGCTTGTTGCCTTCTGATCATGCAGCTTTCACGTGTGGTGACCTGTCTGAGACGTGGTACAAACAGTAGCAGAGCTTTTACTTTGGAAGATCTTAAGACCTGGCTCTTCTGAACAACATTAATTGATCTGGCAGGTGACAAATTAAAGGAAATACTTTCATACATATGTGGACATGTATAACTAAAGCAGCAGGATCCAGTCGTGAGCTGAGGCATGTAGAGAAGTGCTGAGAAGACCCTGCTGATGTAAGTGACATCCTCGCACGTTTGTGCAGACAATGACGACTGTGGTACTTGAGCATTAGTGTAATTTGGAAAGAGAAACTCTTCCTCAGGTGACTGGGATCATGCATGTTTCACTACAAATTATTACAAAGTTGTTCCGAGTGATCACGTTGCTTTGGCAGCATGTGGTGACCCATCACTCTTATGTTTTCCACTTGTGCGTAACAGTTCACAATGGTTGTTTGAAGCCCACAGAGCCTTAGTTAAAAGATGCAAAAAGACTACAAATGTCAGTCTGGGGGTCCTACACAGGAGTGCAGAGGGGTCAGTGTCTAACAGCCTGTTCTTATAGCATCATTATTAAAGTATTAGTAAACCGAATTTCTGCTTTTGGTGAGGTTATTTTTTATAACTAAGGGTTTTATGAATGGTTGGCAATACTCTATAAATTGCTCATACATCACTTATTAATACAATTTTAGCATCAATTAACTACTGTAGATTAACTGATCAACTCTCTAAGTATGCTAAATAAAACCTTATACAGCGGCTGTAGCTTTTTGGAGTCAATGTACTTTTTAAAACTTTTGTAATCTCTTGACCGGCAATGTGCAAAACAAGCAAACAGAAAAGGGGAACGTAGGTCTGTGCTCAGTGCATTTTGTGACTTGTTGTTCCTCCTCTAGCCCAGACAGGTGTACTGCAGTGACGTGCAAGACATTGAAGAGTTTTGTACAGTGAAGGGAGTCGTTTTGGACCAGACTGACACCACCTTCTACTCCAAGTTCAACACAGGCAGTGTTCCTATAGCCTGGCAAAACGAGGTGTGTTCACGTTTACGCCATCAAATCCGTTGAGTCTGCAAACACTCTTACTTTTTCTTTCTTTGCATCCCTTTGCAGATAATAGAGACCGGATGTTTCAGGGAGCTGAATATTTTTGGGCCTCAGGGATCTCGATCACCAGACCTGGACTTGTCGCAGGCACCTGGGAGCCCCAAACGGAGCCTGCTGAAAAGACTCTTACGCAGACATGTAAGAGTCTCCTATTTCAAAGAGCATGTACAGTATGTGTATAGCTGCAAAAGCTTAACCTACTTTTCTCTCCTCCAGCAGCAGCCTGCAGATTCATCAGATGAAGCCAAACAAAATCTGGTGTCCAATGGAAATTGCATGAAGCCAGGACTGGTCAGCACCGCCCTCTAAGGGACGTCCCAGCACAGACACTGTTTTAAAGACACACACTGTAGCAACAAAGGACAATGGAAGCAGCTTTTTTTTTTTTTAAGGCATATAAATCACAGCATAGCACATTTCTTGTGATGCCATCCTGCATATAAAGACACAATTTGTCTGACCTCAGGTAAAACTGATGGCCTTAAAATGTTTTGAGTTGTGCTCCTGCACCAACACGACTTTTAAATGCAGCTTTGTGTCAGCTACTTGAATTTTACTACAAACATGAAGAAAGATGCTGAATTCTTACATCTAAACTAGTTTCAGCCGCCAAATAGGTTGGCAAGCGGCATGGTTTTATGAAAATGAATTCTACAGTATAAGAAGGGACTGTGTGTAATTTGTTTATAAATATTAAATTTGCCTTTTCTTAAAAGTGTTTTGTATGACACGAGACTCCGGAGAATCTCAAAATCCTTCAAATTAAACCATCTGACAGTGAGCGGTTAGCATTTGCCTCACAGAGAACATAAACACTCTGCAATGATCCGCTGTGGTGACCCTGAACTCACGGGATAAGCCGACGGCGCACACACAAAAAAAGCACATGTGGTTCTTCGAAATCCAGATTTGATTAACTTTGTCCTCGTAGTATTTATTTAGCCTAGAGTATAAAACAGTAGATAACTCACACACATTGTAAAACAAATGAAATGAGCAAAAAGACAGAACACACTACAGGCTACAGAAACAACTGACTGTCACTCTGTGAGTGACTGTGTGAAATGCTGAAGTGGGTTTGATCAGCTGTGGTTATGCACAGAACATACAGTTCAACATAATACCAAAAATAATGTTATAAGTGACATCATGTTAGGAGTCTCTACAGCATAATAATAACTTCAAAATATACATATCAGCAGAGCACCAAAAAATACGTTGGTTTTGGTGTTCAGTGTTCACGGTGGAATGTCTGCTTAAAAATAATAATATGCAGCCATGGTGTAGTCATTATTAGATCAAGTTTAAACTTCCTGTTCGGCAAAATTAATATTGCAATAGTTGAAACTTAGCCACAACTTCACCGACCAACGGTAACGGTTTAGTTTTGCTGCCTGATGTTGGAACTGTGTTTTGAGTGGGCCTGTATGTAACTTCAACATGTATTTATCCTTCCCATGGGGGGCTGCGTCGTCCATCCACCTCTGTCTCCACGTGGTACAGCATATCAGCCAATGTGTGTTCAATCACAGCTCCCCATCCCATGTCACTCATCTGAAGAGGAGGAAAAATGCATCGACAGTTTAATCGAACGACAGCCAGGTTAATCCTAGTGACATTTGTCAGGTCGTCTGGGAAGTAAGTTCTTACCGGCTGATACTTGACATCCTTTGGGGGATGTTTGAAATGTGGCCCAAAATTTACTGAAACCTGAAAAACAGAAATGCATGTGTTCTAACAACTACAAGAATGAAACAATTAAGGAGGCTCAAAAATCAGCAACGCCACACACGCACTGACCGTGCAGCTCTTGTAGAGTGAGATGGCAGGGAAGTAGATGCCTTCAAACAGGTTTTCAAAGGCAACACCGTGGCTCACTCCGTTTTTATAGAATATCATCTGAAAAACAGGACGCACCAGTTATCAGCAGCAAACGGTGCCATGCTTTCAAACCACATTTGATTTGATGGTTTTCTCACCCTGCTGGGGCTCGTCGACTTGAGGCTTTTCTCTGCTTTGTCCACATAGTCCTTCTCTTCAAAGTACAAGTAGCTCTTGAACTTGATCAGCGCCTGAAAAGAGAAAGGATTAAAGAAAACGCATAAAGTAGCGGTGTAGCCCTCATTTGGTCGTAGGTGTCACCTTGTCTTTGTATGTATCGGGCAGAGCCTTGGCAGTCTCTGTGCCATCAGGAAGCTCTATGAAGAAGCCCAGAGTGTCTCCCTGACCGTAGCCCGAGGAATAATGCTTTCCTATGGACTGGTGAAACCGTGTGCCCTTTTTACTTCGCCACGAGTAGCTGAACTTGTCGTAACCCAGAGGGGCTTGCAGGTTACCTGAGGAATGAACAACAACATTGAAAATCATTCAACCAAACAATATTACCCCACGGAACAGTCTGGTGGCAGCCCTGCTTGTCTGGTAAGGCTCTTAGAGAATCAAGGAAATCATTCAAAACAACAATCCAGCAGTATGATTAGTCTATTGACATTGGTTAAAAATCTAAAATGCACAGGAGAGATGGAGGATGGGAAAATCAAGCCACAGTGGATGACGTCATTTCACTGTACTGTGATCCGACCAATTATCTTTTATGCATAACTTGAAATGACCCAGTTTCCTGCCCTAAATCAACATACCAGGAAACCTTTCTAATTTTAATTTTATACTTGTATGGCTGTAAAAAAAACACTCTGTTTTCTGATTTCTGCCCCTTTTGCATTCACAACAGAAACTTCAGCAATCAAACACCCAGTGCAATGAAAGTAAAACTACACAACATCTGTTCGCCGCCTTTAAGAAACAGTTTGAGTTAAAGGTTTTTTTTTTAAATCTGACTGGAGGGTTGTTGTACAGACTGTAAAGCTCAGGGTTGAGGAATTGGGCTGTAAAAATTGTTTTTTTTTTTTTGATTATTTAGGGTGTCTGATGTATATTTTGGGTTCTCTCATGCAAGAAAGTTCACTACTACCTCCATTTTATTTAAAAGCACTAGTTAAACAGTGTTACTCCAGCTCCCAGGTGAATCACTGAACACTCGTGCTGCTAACTATTTGGACTTTAAATGCATTCTTGGGAAATTTACTCTTACATTATTGGATTTCTAGGCTCTCCATGCACATTATTCCTTATATAAAGAGTTTTGTATAAGTATGAACCCCCACTGACCGAGTGGTTGAGACCAGCCGAGTCTGGCTGCTGTCTCTGGAGGCATGTCATCAACAGTAACCTCAAAGTACCAGGAGCCTTTCCGTACTCCATGAGAGGCTCGAACCATGGAGTAACCTTTCTCCCCAGTCACAGTCAGACGGTCGTCAGAGATCTTTAACTGAGGTGCTGCAACGGTAACGTTAAACAGTTTTGAACACATTAATTGAAAGAAAGAAAAAGAAAATGCAATCCACAACAGTACTCACCGTGTTTTCATTTACTGTGTTTGTCTGTTGTACATTACAAGCAAGTAAAACGAGTACGTTACATGACAAATTTTTTAAAAATAAAATCCACAAAGCAAAAGAATCTTCATGGGTCAAGGCATCTCAAATTACAACTATTAATGTGGCCCTAAATTTTAGAAACGTAAGAGCTTTAAAAATGTCTTAAGGAACCTCTGATAACTTATGCACAGACAAACCACATTTTGTAGAAATGTGTGTTAGTCTCAGTACCTCTGTCATGTAAGGCCAGCAACACCCTCTCATACAGACAAGCCCTGTACAGATCACCAGGTATGGGTTTGCCAGCCCAGCAGTCCAGCTCAAGCTTGTCTGGGTCTGGGGCATGAGGATCTGGTTCTGCCAGAATGTAACGGTAGCCATCTTTGTTAAAGGGATGCTCTAGGGGGTAACCGTGAGGAGGCAAACGCTGGGCCGAGAACAGAGGGTCACTGTAACAAAGATTAAAAGAAAAGTCAGAAACCAGACACTGGGTCGGTAGAAGGTTAATTAGTTCACTTTGGTCAAGTTAACGTCGTTATTGCCTGGTAACTGTTAAGTAGGAGCAGCCGGAAACAAAAAGATTCATATCAGTGTGGATCCCAGACACTTGATCAGTGCCCAGGCAGAGAGGATAAGCAGTTCAGCTCATGTTAATATGAACTTTAAAGCAAACAAAAGGGCCGTTAACATGAACTGAATGTTTTACCTTCGGGTTCTCTTAGTTGCTCCTGCAGCGGTGCCTTCCTGTTGTTGCTGTTGTTTACGTTTGGCCCCTCGTCCTTTTCCTGGACCGGGGGCCAAAGCACCTTAAAAAACGCAAGACAGGTTTCACTTCTGAATGAAATGAAATGCTCAGACACACACACACAGGCAGTCAGTGGCAAAGGAAGTACACACTCAGCGTCAGTGTATTAGGTACATCTAGTTAGGAACAATGCAGAATAAGTCAACAGTCCTGCACTAAATGCTCCACTTGTAAAGGTGATAGCATAAATATAAAGGCCAAGTTTTTATCATGTTAGAGGTTATAGTTAATGGTGCGGTTTTATGTTAAAATGGAGCATTTCTAATATTGTGTGCACCCCATTTGGACCGGTGGTGTCTATTACTTCTAGGTAAACTGGACTATAAAAGTCTGTTATATTTTTTAGACATCCATGGTTACAAGAAAAAACTGCTCTATCCACCCTGTCCTCCTTACAGCTAGTCATTACTTAACACATACTTTAGTCTTTTCAGTTATTTACACTAATAATACCATGGCGCACACACTCACACACACACACACACTGAAAGCAGGTTATTAGGTGCTCAGTGTACACAGGGAGACAGCAGGCACAAAAAGGCAGGAATTAGTTTGCATTGGTCTTTCCCAAACACCATCAGCCTCCTATAATGCCTCTTCTGCACAGCACTGCCACATCATTCTGTCAGTGAGAAACACCAATCTACTAGTTTGAGTTTCGGCTTCCCACCCGACACTAGCTAGAATCTACAAGCTTAATAAGACCAGGTTTAGTTTTCTTCAGCAAGAAAGTCTGCTATTATTCCTTCATATAAAATAAGACATTAAGGAATCAAGCAGCAACCAAGAACTAAAAAAAAAAAATCAACGAGATGGCTACTTGTTAGCCAGAATTCAAAGATGATTTCATAATAATCGAGGGCCAAGTTTTTGAGTTTAATGTCTGTAAATAATAATAACAATGAAAATAATGTACATAACATTATTACCAGGTCATTCCTGGTCATTTTAAAAACATTCATAATCTAGCCTCTCTATTAGACAGTGGATACCCAAATTCAGCAGAGTTCAAGTTAGACCCCCACACTGGAACAGAAAAAGGCCACCTGATCCATTCACTAATCTAAGTTTCAGAAGTAGTTAAATGCATAAAGATTTTTCCTTTTATCTCAAATCTAATGAACTTTTATTATATTTGGGCGAATAAAACAATATGGCAGCTGATGAGGACGAGGCTAATTAGCTTTGGATGAAAGCCAGTGGCAAATTAAAAATGCCACTCTGTTCTCACACATGTTGTGGTGTGGAGGGCAGAGTGGCATTGGAATGAGGGCAATTTTAGGGATTTCAGAGGCTTTTAGCAGCAAGCCAGAGACAAGGAAGAAATGTTCACCGATCAAAGGGGGCAAAGCTTTTGCACAGGGAGGGGAGAGGCACCGAATAGATGCAGAGAGCAGACAGGGAGGTTACAACTGGACATGGATGAAGTTGCCCACAAGTTGCTTATTGAGGATCAATTTCGCTGGAGTTTGGTTTGAGCTAGGGGAGGGGGGATGGGGGGTGCAGTCTGGTTTGGAGCTCAGGGCCAACTTCTATCCAGAGAGTTACAAGACACAAAAAAACCACACTGATCGGCTCCAATTCCAAAATACCACATATTCACCTGAGAAAGAAGATCCACCTGGAACACAATGCACAGAATTACCACGGTCATCGCATTTAACAAGACCTGCCTCAGTTTGGAGTGTTTCTATCGGCCATGACTTATGTATATTCCAATTCCTTCACTTGTTTTGCTAATGTTCGCTATGTTTTATTTATGCAATTCTTTTAATCATTTTGTCAGCAAAGCCTTCGGTTAGCCTGTTTCTGAAAGTGCCATGTTTTACTCACCCCTCTCCTAATATTTCAGGGAAAATGTCTATTTTTTTTTTTGTTCTGATTCTGACAATATGTAAAATACAATATCAATTTGTATTTATAACAAACATATCTAACACAGCCTTCAGTCCTACATGATATACTTAGTTCATGGAAAATGACCAATAATGACTAATCATGCACGATGGCAGTCAACAAAACTGTCTAACATTTAGCTGTAGTACCGAAATGTGAATATGAACCAGATCAGAAACTAAAACTAACAATGAAGAACTTTTTTGCTTAGGCCTGGTTTAAATAAACGAAAATACAGGTGTCGAAGCACTTTAAGACCTTCTTGGATTTTATTGACACAGGGTGTTAATTACTGCATTTGCAACTAGTATCCTGTAGAGCTAGTAAAAATATTATCTCCCTCTACTTTAGGTTTGTCTTCCATTACAATCTTACCATTGAGCCCACCAGCTGTAGGAGTACCAGTGGTCTGTTTCTGAGTGTCATATGAGGGTCCAATATTCCCCAGGTCCTACAAAAGAGCAATAAAGTGATATTTTAAATATCTACTGAAACATTCTTCGAATTTTGCAACTGTCCCTGTGGGTTCATAATTACAGCCTAGTGCTAAATACCTGGTCCAACAGGCCAAATTTGGGGTACTCCTCCTCTGGGTCTTTACTGCCCGGATCAGGGTGTTCCTTCACTAGGAAAACATCCCGCTCTTTACTCTGAAAAATTGGCAAAAATGTCCACCATGTTATTTTAACCCATAAGGGGATTTTTTTGGTACAATGGTCAAAGGTCTGCAACCAAACCAAATCAATGCAGGATGGCAGCCTGCTATAAGCTTTATTCTGTGTATTGGACTGGATTTTCCCACTATGACATTACCATTGTTTTCACTATATTGTTGGGCCATGTGAGCTTCCCTGGCCTCTGACGAGTTGTCATGCACTCCCAGTACTTGTCAATGAATGGTATGATATCCTGCAACAAAGGATATAAAAAAAAAGTTTTCATAAATGAAGTATTAATGCAGTCAGGCAACACAAATCTTCACAAAAGTCAAAACATCTGCATAATCCCACCTGTTGTTTTCCTCTATGGCAACAAATGCAATACATCAAACAGACTTTACAAGCCTACAGTATATCAACAATATCAAAAGTATTTCACAATTAATTATGCTAATGGTTCCGACCTTATCTTTGGAGAACATAGTCTTTGGGTGTTCCTCTTGTGTTCTGGACCGCCATGTCAGGTTTGCTAAGGCTGTGAGACACATCTCCTTTAAATCTGAAGAAACAAAAAGCAAAATCAGTTTGTGGAAGGTTAAAAATGTTACTATTGCAAAGCTTAAAATACACTGTTTGGGTGATTTTGTTTAAGTAAGTAAGGCACTTTGTAGTACACAGAACACATACTTGCTTGCTTCCTAAGGAAGTAAGTGTTCCCGCTGTGATGGCACACGTTGCAGTGAAACACATAATTGGTCATAAAGGGAAGACAAGTCCTGTGGATAAAGAGGAAGGTCACAGACTGTATCCTGAAAACTTAATTTCCAATGACTATCCGCTTATTAACAGATTTGCTCAATGAAAATACTTACGCAGTGTCGATGCCAAATGTGTCTGCAGTGAACCACTTCATACACAAGGCACATTGTAGCTCCACCTCCCCCAACTGCCTCCCACTCTCCTCGTCCCCTGATCCAGTCAGTGCATCGGCAGCTTCCGAGCCTTCACCAGCTGTCTCCTGTGACACAGAAAATCTGCTGTAAAAACAGCTTGCGTATAATTATTATTAACAAACTTGTGGAGTGCATGTATCCCACCTCAGCTACACTGGCATTTAAAAGAAAACTAAGGTAAAACTAAAAGTGTACATTTTAACAATTTTACCATTCCCTCTTTGCCATTTGAAGATTCAGTGTCCATGCTGGCTGGTAAATCTCCAAATGCAGCATCCCTAAAAGTTGACACGTTGTAAGGTTATATGACGTAAGGGAAAAATAATACATTATCAAAAGATTTTGGTCAAACTTAAAGAGATATTTAAGTGCCTTAGTGTCAGAGGGGACAATGGACTCAAAGCAGCACTGATTAAGGTTCACTCATCTACACCTTTAATTATTATTAACAAAACCAAAGATGCCATGTTATCATATTTCTTAAAACGAGGAAATTATACCCACTCCATCTTTAAATAAACGCGTGCTGCTTAAAGAGGCAAATTCATGCGTTTATGTGTCCTCTGAACGCCCCCCCCCCTGAAGACGAGACGGTGCATCTCGAGGGATTTATCCTAATTTATAATGCATTTCGTTCACTCACTTCCAAAACCAACATTATTTAAATAGTCTAGCTTAGGGTCTGCACATATACCAATAATATAACTATTGCAGGGAAATAATACATACAACATCTTAAGTAACCTCGAAGCACTTATAAGACAGGGCTACGTTAGGCTGACAGGACAAGTGAAGTAGAAATGTTTGTTGTTTACAATCAGCAGCTATCAGCTAGCATAACCAGTGCTAATGCTAGCTTAGCGTTAGCTAGCGAGTTTGCTTTTATGACTAGCTGACAAACGTATCTGCAGCTAAAACTTTCCAACATCCTCGGAAACGTAAACTACACAACCATGACGGTAAGAAAAAAACGGCTTGCTCGAAGCAGGCGTACCCCTCTCCGGCCTCCGGTTCAGTTACAGCAGCACTACCCGCCTCTCCTTCAGACGCCATGTTTCAAATCAATGAAAACATCAAACATCGCGAGATCCCAACAGAAACACTTCCGGGGTTCCCGCGGCCATTCGACGAAGCAGCGACACCGCAGGCGCACAGGTGAACTAAATTTAATTAAGACATGATTCATATTTTTTTATTTAACTTGAACTTTAATCCAGATAAATATGTTGATTTTGAAATTCCTTCCACATATAAAGACATATAAAACTTCTCTTCTCTGAATAAGAATTTGTGCCTATATTGACATCTATCTTATGTTTTAAGCTGAGATTTACTGCCTTCAAAACCAACATTTCAGACTAGTTTATTAGATGATGGTGTAAATGTACTGCCAAAAATAATAGTAATTTTAGGTTATTTCAATTGTTGCTTCCGGTTTCTGTTTCTGGTTTTGTTGAAACTGGCAGAAAAAGAAAAGTAAAGCAGCGTTAAACCAAATTAAATTGGGCCTTGTACACAAATACATTTGATTTAATATACCTGCAATTTTAAATAATAAATATTAGGGTTTATGGGTGTCAAAATCTTAGTGTATATATTGCCACAAACAAAACCTTTTACGTGAAAGCAGCATAATATTATTAGACTGTGGTATTTTAGAAGTGACTTAAAGTTGGGCCTATGTGCTTTAACTTCAATGGAGGAAGAGTCATTTTTATCCAAATGATGACAGAGTTTAGACAAAATGATCATGAATTATTATCATCATGTCAAATTATTTATTTTGTTATATGCTTGCTCTTGTAGAGTTGTCCTTGTTGGTTTGTACATTATTTGTACAAATTATAATTTTCCCGCTATGGTGGAAGCTACATTTTATTTTGTGGACTTTGGATGGTGTGTGGATTAGTAGGAAAATTCACTTTTCTCACCGAATGTTGGATTTGTATTGGGGATTTTTTGGCTAAAACCTGAAAATACCAATGAATGAAATCATATATTGCATACTGTAGATATGACAACATGTAAGCCAATGAATCCTCAGCCAGAGGATCTAAGAACAGCTGAAAGCATTGACATCTTTAAACTTAAGGTCTAAGCTGGTTTTCATTCAGTTTTATGGCATTAGTCCTTTTTGTTTAGTTAGTATTGTTCACTTTCTTAAATACATTGTATTTTACCTATTTTATCAATTCATTTTTAAAATTTTACTAACAAATGATTTTACTTTTTATTTTTCATGTGGACTACGTTTTGTACGTTTGTTTTATTTTCAGCTTCAGTCATTAGTAAAGCACTAAGCACTGGTTGACTGACTGGTTGACTGACTGACATTAAATTAAAATGTGTTCTGGTATTGATTCAGTTTTTATTGGGCATTATTGGTCAGCTGTGACAACTACAGTACCAAGACAGCAAGCGGCCCGGTTATAGCCCACATCTCCCACTGTCATCTGGATCGCATACAGTGTAGACTGACTATAATGACTGGCAGCCTGAATACACCCACACCAGATGCAGATGCAGGCCACATTTGACGAATGGCTTGGGTCATTTGAAGTCAGTTTAGAGTTTTATATTGGGTCCAATAGTGGTCCACAGTGTAAAACCTAATGACATATTTATGCATGAACTTTTACGCAGGTGACGGGCAACAGGTAGCCTCAGGTGCTCTTTTTTAGGAGCTTTAAATATGTTAATGACTTACATAAAAAGCTTCACAGAGACAAAAGGTGAAGTAAGAAAGGATATGAATATGGGTTTTCTTAGAGCCCGGAGATGTTTAATGTAGCACAGAGACACAAATAAGGATTTTGAGTGAAATGCTTCACAACCTGCTGGACTGATTTGCTTCTTACATTTTTAGCTGTTTGACATTTTACCACCAAAGTTTCAGCTGATTTCTATTGTTCACCCAAACTTCCAGCTTAATTAAACTGTTTCCAGTTTTTTAAAACAAATATTTCAACTACATTTTTCTTACCCTTTAAACTATTTATTTATTAATTTCAGCTATTTTAACTGTCATCCATTGCACTTAACGGATGATTTCAACTACTGTACAACTCTCAGCAAACCATGTCAACCATTACCTTTTACCTACTTTAATTGTTTCCATTACCTTTCACTAGTTAAAACACTATCTATTAGTTTTAAATATATGCGTAATCAAAAGTTTATTATTTTAGCTAATCCACTCAAAAACAATGTATTAGAGTATGTGAAATGTATTCCAGTCACCGAAAAGTATCCAAATATGGACAAATTCCAAAAGTGGACATGCGGCACCACAGTTGGTTCCCCTTATTTTGGCATGCAAAGGGATGCAAACCTAACGGTGACATAACAATAATGCACTAAGCTGGAACAAATGTACCTTTATCATCTGAAGTAACAAAAATGGTCAGAAAGTACATTCAAAAATTATAGTATTGACATGACAACTACCTTGGTGCCAAAGTATGCACCCCCTTGCTAAAATAATAAAAAATTAACTTTGAATTTCTGATGAAATAACAATTGTACTAGCTGAATGGGCATTAAACACTATTGATGAATTTATTTGTTTTACTCTGTCTTTTCAAAATAAAGGGATGCAAACTATTGCACCCAACTCTATCTTGCTGCCCTGACATTGATATCCAGCACCTGATCATGTCTTGTGGTTGTGCAAATGCCCCCTTTGCTTTGAGTATTTCCTTTTACTGCCAGGAGAGTAAAAGGCAATATCTAAAGCTTTGTGATGATCTGAGACCACCCCATGTACGTTCTAAAAGTCAAACATTACTTAGACACTTGTGAGGCCATTCAAGCACCAGTAAAACCAAGTTGAGCACAAAGGAAAGTGTGCCAGCAGGCGTCTCACAGAAGAGCCCAGGAATGTTGAAAGCGCCCTTGGGTGCTACAATAAATGCCTTTAAGCTGTCGCTAGACAGATAATACTTGTGTTTTCTCTTCCTCTTTCCTCTTGCATTGGAGACACATCTGTGACACTGGAGTTCTGTGAGGACGTTTGACAGGTCATAAAACGTCTTCATAAAATGTCGTAATCTTTCTCCATACATTGTCGTCTATAAATAAAAATAATAATAGTGATTGATTCTGTTATCATTCTCTTCTTTTTGATAGATTTGCTTTGACACCATTGTCTTGATCAGGACTGGCATTTCTAGAACATGTGGATTTTAGGACTGTGGAGCATTTTTGTCCATTTAGACTATGTGCTATATTTTGTTATGATTGGAATAAACTAAACACTGTATTCACTGACATATGTTCAGTAACTGATATTTGATTCATTTCTTTACCAGGAGTTGCCAAATTGTGTATTTATGTGCTATGAGCTCAAAAGATGGCTCCCACTTCTCCCAACATTTACACACAGTGGTGTGATTTCACAAGCTGTGTTTATACTAAAACATAGGTATGAAGCAAAACTAAATCTGTACTACAATGTGTGTTTCCACTCAAAACATGTCAACAGGTAAAGAAAAACTGCAACACTGCGACAGAAGAGACTGTGGACATTCACACATCAAACAACAAATGTCTTTCTCTTCTCTTTAATTATTTCAACTTACATTTTCTCTTCTTCACTAGTCCCCGAACAAGGCCCAGGGTCAGAGAGGGTCAAGCCTACTGGTGACATCTGCTAATTGTCCTGATGGGCCGGCTTCTCCGTCCTTTCAATACCAGCTTCTCTGTAGGTGTCTGTAGCTGGGAGCACACTGGCAGCTGCCACCTTCATGACTTACTGCCACTGGGTTATTCAGCCCCCCCAGACTCTCTTCACCCCCATGAACCCTCCTTTGCTTAATGACAAACGGTCATTGTGTATATTAGAAAACTGAAACTAATAATGTAGATTTAAAGATGGGGCTGTTATGTGAATTGTAACGTTAATGAAGCTATTAAAGGCAGATCAAAGTGTACAGAGAAGATGAGGTGAATAATCAGACATGAAGAGAAGCCGTGACTACATTCAAGCACTGACAGCAAGTACACATTGGGGTGGGGTAGGTCTTTCAATTTAATTTTTCTTGATACTTCAAGTCCACTGCATTTCTGAGGGAAATACTATACTTTCCAGTTCAGACTAATTACAGTATAAAATGATACATAACAAAATTAACAAGTGTAACATAAATTGTCAAAGATTTGTGACCAATGACGGAGAAGCAGTGTTGAGGTGTTGCACCTTTCTCAAAAAGACACTTGGTGTAAATAAAGATTTGAGACCCAAAAGTTAAAAGTAAAAGATTAAGTCAATTCGTTCATAATATTCATTTAAATCTTTGCAGCAAACCTGTGTTTTTTTGCCCCTTTTCTCTCTCATGAATAATCTGATAATCTGTCATTTGAAGACATTTTCCTGCAGTAATTTATGCTTTTGATGACTTGTGGATATTGTACCTTTAACTTGAATGGGGTTTATCGTGCAGATTTCAAATGTAATAGAAAAAAAAAGTTTGAAAAAACCACAAACAGTATGTTCTGTAGCTCATTGTTGAAGCTATGAAAAGTCAAAGTCTTTCAATGGCTCTTAGAATCATTTTCTACACATTTCTTTCCCACATACTTGGAATCTTTGGGGTTTCCTGTAAAATTTAAAACAACTGCTCTGTAGACTGTAGCAAAGTTTGCTGCAAGTCAAGAGTTTGCATTGACTGAACCCCTGATGGGACAGTAGGATTTATGAGGTTAATCATTGTGGGTCCAACATGTGTTTGTTTAAACAGAGCATCTGAGTCTAATCACACATCTATTTTTTTTTTAAACTTGCATCAGGTTTATTTCTTTTCTTTGCACCTGCAGGAATAAAATCCCAGGCAACTGTTTGGTTTTGGAACAACTTGATGAAAGCTTCAGCCAAATGTACGAGGACTGCATCTAATAAAATCTTTATTATTCGTCAGTCACATTTTTAAAGGATGTAAAAAGTAAAAGCAGAATTTAACAGCACTTGATTCTTGATAAATGAAATGAACAATTAACAAAATGCCATTATGTCTCCAAAACCCACTTGATTAATTGACAAATTGCATCACAATGTGAATTCAGACAAAGAAGCTTCAAAACCACAGAGGAAAAGGATCAGAAATACATTTTTAAACTTTATCCTTGTTGACTATCCAGCAGGGCTCAGCTCAGGCCAATAGCCCTCATAAAGTTGTTAGTGGGCTTCTAATTAAACCTAAGTGCTTTGTGAGGATGCTGCACTCCACAGGACAAACGGATCTATAGAAAATGGAACACAAGAGTGAAAAGGTCCAAACTTTCCCTTTGATGAGTCCATCAATTAGCATCACAACCAACGTTCACGTGTCCAACCGGCGTAAAATCTCACATTTGCAAATAATGACAAGTCAAACCACAATAAGAAACACGAAAGGAAAGAAAGGGGGCACATTTTAACCAGATGCCCTGCAATAAATAACAGGATCGGTGCCCCCCCTCCAGGCTGAGAGAGGACATTTACATTTTGAAGTGCCTGCACGGGGGTCCCACGGGGCCGGATCGTGTCTGCGCGTCACAGCGCAAGAAAAGCACAGCTGCAATTGTCCCTGCGAGGCGCCTCGGCTCATTTGAGTAACTTTTTTGAATGAAATGTAAATGTGCAGGCGTGTGCAGAGCCTGGATATATAAAACCCCAGAGGAGCGCAGGCACCGGCAACTGTTACCTGCTTCCTTATCGGCGCACAACGAGCTGAAATGCAGCCAGTTGCAGCCAAAGTGCCGCTTGTCCACAGAACTCCCTTTTCTGTGGAGGATATTTTGGACCCTGCGAAATTTACAAGGAGAATCATTTGCGCCGATGATGCAGAAGCTACAGGTGAGGAAAACTCTTTGAGGCCTAAGAAAAAACAGGTGCAGATACTTTATTAATGCATTTATTTATGAAACTTTTTCAGGTGAGGCCCCTACACCCAGAGACGAGCCCACAGAGCAGCAGCCCTCCCCGGGAGATGGAAGCTGCACGACCCAGTGTCCAGCCAAGCTGCAGAGGTCCAGGGCAAAAAGCCGGCGGATCCGCACCGCTTTCACCCTGGGGCAGCTGCAGATCCTGGAGAACAGCTTCCAGCGGTGTCACTACCTTTCGGTACTGGAGAGGCACAGCATCGCCTCGGCCCTCGGCCTCTCCGAGACGCAGGTCAAGATCTGGTTTCAGAACAGACGCACCAAGTGGAAGAAGGATCGTGTGCAGGGGAAGGAGGCCGAGGAGGAGCACGGTTTCCCATCATCCTTCTCCTCACATCCCGAGGTCTGCTCTCCCCTGACCTACAATCCCCTTTACTGCCAGCACCGCTCTCCGCTCCAGCTGTTTGCACCGCTGCCGCTGGTGCCTTTTCACCAGTTTTACGCATGACGCACGAATGTGCAGACAGTGACTGAGCACATGGACCAGGCCTATTCCAGCACCTCCTGCTAAAAGTGTGTGTCATAATGTAGGGGGAGCTGCTAATGTGCCAACCAAGACTGACTTTAGAAAATCTAAATTGTCAAGAAATATTAAATATTTTCTAATGTAATTATACTATAACTTATTATGATAAACGTTTTGTATTGAATTTGTTCTTGTTGCTTATTTTTATTTTGTAAAACGTATCATTTCACTCTCCATTCCTTGTCCTGCACTAGTTGGTAAGAAAAAGGTTAAAGGTCAAACTTTACACAATTACATCAAGACAAGAATGCGACTCTCATTCGGAAACATAACTCATGATGTGATGTCAGTTCTTATTGTTTCTAACGGAAATACTGTGGGCACAAGCAATCAAGCTGAGGTAATTTGGTTTGAGGATGGTTTCAAAGTAAAAGGGAAATTTATAATAGGGAATGTGAAGACCAAAATAAAAATCACTCCATGAGGAGGAAGAAGAATTACACACCGCGTAAACTAACAAATTAAATCCAAACACAAACTTAAACACCAAAAGGGGAGGACCACCAAAAGTAAACAGTGTAACAAAAGAATAACCAAAAAACGGGGAACATGCAGATCAGGGAAACGAGAGTCCAAACAGGGGATCGTCCAGTACAAGCAGCAAACCAACAGGGAACAACGAAGACCAGACGCACTGGCCCCGAACTGAGGGGAAAGCCAGGTTTAAAAAGACAGGGGAGCAGGTGGAACTAGGACTAATGAAGTAAAGAAACCTAAACGGACTAGGAACAGGAAATGGCACAGGAGGGACAACAAAATAAAAGCCAAGGGCAGGAAATAAAGTTGGGAAAAACGGGGACAAACTTCTCTGTCAGAGTGAGACATGACAGAGAAAGAAAATTGACAGTCAGGTTGAAGAAGCAGATCTGTGGGTTTTTACCACTTTCTTGCTTCATTTCTCAAAGAAGGAAATATCCACATTTTCAGTTTGAGCACAAGCATCATTGTGTGTAAGGCTGGAGTTGGTGGAGGAGAGAATAAAACTGAGGTTTCACACAGTTTAACAAATCAAAAGAAATGAAGACTTTTCTGGTCTAGTTCCGACTACATAATTACGAGTAGGTGAAGAATTTAATGTTGGCCATGAGTGACAGGTGTTAGAATCCACAGTGCATCACAGCTCGCTGTGAACGGGGCTGCAGCTGGATTTAATGCAACGGATGTAATGTTGTGGCTGATCGGTGCACAGTGTCACTGTCTCAGATCAGGGTTATGGCTAAAACTCCACCCAGCTAAACTCATTTTTTACTACAGGTAATTTAAATGTTTTCCAAAATCAATTTTATACACACACACAAATATGCTCTTGATCACATCTGTATGGAATTTACTTTTATCCTCAGATGTCAGAGAGCTCTGAACTCTCCAACATGTTCATGCATTATGGAGGACGAGACAAATCAGTAAAGTTCTGAGCAGAAGTAAATCATCAGAGAAGCCTTAAAGACAACAGTCATGAATGAAGAAGCACAAACACTGGAACAAGAAGCCAAGCTGCATTTACATTGTGCAAAGTGCTAATGAGATAAGACGTGATTTTATCACCAGCTGCTGATCAGGTTGGATTCAAGGCTGGTTAGAGTGAAACACATCTGAAACCACCTCACTGGGCTATTGGAAACAGATGGAGGCAAAAGAAAATAAAGTAGACACACACACACACACACACACTGTTCTGACTAAGGCGAAGGCAGATTTGTGAGCGTGAGTGAGGAAATGAGTCAATATATAATGGGAACAAATTAAATCGTTTCCATGGTGAACGATGAAAAAGAAGGGATCTGGCTTGGTGACATAAAGCAAATCATCTTTGGTCCTTTACCCCAGAAAATGTCTATTTCAGAGACAGAGCTGAGTAGGTTTGAACCCACTCAGTCAGATGTTTCAGTCTGGACTAAACAGACGAACCCACTGATTTTACCATCGCTGGGGCTGATTTGCAGATCCCAGCAGTTTTAACCACTGTACAGGCAAATGCTCTTTCGGTTGGTCGGTCGACAACTTTGCCCCAGAGTGAAATATGTAAACAATGACTTTGTGCTTCGTGAACAATGAATCCTGCTGACTTTGAGCCACAAGGAGAAAGCAAAATGCCAGACCTGAACATGTCCAGCGTTTAGGACCACCAGAGTTCTCCATTACAAGCAGACTGCGTCTCACCCTGCCAGTCTGCTCGTGCATTTCAGCGTTGGCGCATTATTACATTGAAGTGTTCTGTTTCTCCAGTAGACGATGTTGCACACAAACAGTGATTCTGATGATTTCATTTATTATTTTGTTATTCTACTTATTCTGACCATTTATCATCTTTTTTTGTGTGTTATATTTGTTCTGTACATAACATACTGCGGTGCTTCTCATAAACTAAACGGAACAAGCTGATCAAAATCATCTGCTGGAGGCGAGATGACCAAGCAGAACAGAATGTCCATCTGTTGACTTTATAACACGAGTTAGTTTGTTCACCCAGGAATAAATACTCACATCTGTGAGCAGCTTTTCGGACTGAGGTAATACTGTGCGTGTTCAAGACGTGTTATGTAATTACAGTATTACTTACACATCCACATCTTTTTAACACTTTTTAATTTTCCAGGATCCTTTGTGTGTGTGTGTGTGTGTGTGTGTGTGTGTGTGTGTGATTCCTTTTTGCAAAGTTGCATGACCATGCTTTAAGTTACGGAAGGTTTCATGATAAGGAAAGTGCAGACTTCAGTCAACTTTATTTCTACTCTTTATGTCTCTGGTTCTATCATGGATTCTGTCTTTTTCCTGCGAGTGTGTAGGAGGCAGCAGAGAACAAGAAATGCACAGCCTCGGTTTGTTTGAATGCTTTTTGCTGTTCACGCTTTGTTTTGTGTCATTAAACTGGCTGCGATATTCACACACTAGGCAAAAACCAAAAACGAACAACAACTACAAGCCACAGTAAAAAGTCTTTTTTAAAAAAGATTTCTTTCATTTTGTCTTTCCACCCTCCCTCCTAGGACTGTCACATGTGGCAGATGCTCCTCCCCTCTGCTCACAGATGGATGAGGGGAAAAGGGGGTGAAGGGCCACGAGGGAGAGATGACTGAGGCCAGTGTGGGGGAGGAGGAGGTGAGAGTAGGACGAGGCAGGGAGGTGTGTTGCTCTGCTCGAGCTGCTGGAAATCTACTCCAGCCCATGCATTCCCTCTGTTGCAGCACGGCCAGGAGGCCGCTTTAAGACTTGGAGCATCCAGAGTTGCTTTTTTTTCTCCACGCTGAGTCTGCATCAAAGTAAAGGAAACTCTCCAGACGTCCACAAGCTTTTGTTCTCTGCAGAACGCAACCCTTTCATGTCGTCTGTGACTTCTTAGGATGTGAAAGTCTGGTGACCTGCGACCGCTGAAATCGTGCATCTGCAGTTCAGATGTTGATTAGGCCCGAGTCCTTTTTATTGCCAGTTTGAGATCTAGGGCTGTTCCTGGAGTGCGTCTGAAGAACCCCGTCCTAGTCAGTGCTTTGTGTCATTGGAGAGATGAGGGCTGAGGTCCTGGTGGTCTGGGTCAGCTTGACCCTTTGCAGCGCCCTGGTCTGCGCTGGAGAAGATGTGAGTGGAGACAAACTGTCCAGAGGCCAGATTCAGGTGCGGGAAGCTCGTGGCCTCACCAAGCACAGGAGACAGGAGGAGGAAGGACGTGCTATAATGTCAGACAAGCCCGCTGAAGTGATGGAAGAGGAGACGACAAATCTGAAGAAGAAGAAGAAAACACCTGAGGAAATTGAGGCAGGTAAGTACCACAGACACCCAATCAACATGTCTGCTGTATTGATGATTCTAATCTGACTCTGAATTTCAGCATTTATGGGCATGAATGTTTGTCTTTAAATCTGTTTTTTCTGGCCTCTACATCTCTCTGAGCTCTCAGTCTGCAATCAGTGTTTGAGGAAGGGCAGCATTTGCTTTAAACTCTGGTATCAAGCGCATTATCTCCACATGCAGCTAGTTTACTTATCTCCAAATAGGAGTAAAACTTCACTTAGTGCTCCAACATTTTCTTGGCAGCCCGACCACACTGCTGCTTACATGACCTGCTTTCCCCTGCCAGGAGTAAAGCTTTTATTGGCTGGATTTGTCAAGCACAATGGTCAGAAAATGAGCCTTTATCTTGAGAGTGGCGTCTGTGCTTCAATTAGGTTTACAAGAGAGACCCAACTGTAAAAAAAAAAAAAAAAACACAAAGTCTGAGTAACAGCGGAATTATTTCCACTACGGTTTTCCATAAGTGAGCAGACAGGAATTACAAGAGGCTCTCTATAAGCAGTTTGGATGCAATAGCAGCGATCTTTCCGCTGAATGAAGCAAAACCACAAGCCTGGCAGCCAGAGTTATTCATGTGTGGTGATTTAAGTTGCATAAAAGGCCATAATTAGAAAACCTGAGACCCAAAACAAAATGTCATCTCTTCTGGCCTTTGTTTATCCAGTTCAGGCTTTGCTGATTGTGCAAAATCTTTATCTTCCCCTGTTGTACATTTTTACAGACACGTTCACTGCACAGTGTCATGTGCTTTTCCTTTTCGGAACAGATTTTTTTGCAGCTAGTTGAGAAAACGAATGCTGTTATCTTCTGTTTACAGCGGTGACATTTGAAGAAAGCCTGGCCACACGTACTGGTGCAACAGGTCTTTCCAAACCCATGCAGGGGTTGATGCTAGTGGCTCCTAGAGTGGAAGAGTAAAGAAGAGTAAGAAAAATAATTTTTCTGTCCAAAATAAGTAGGTTGGATTGATGCACAAAAAAAAACATGGTTGGCTTGAGGTAAAATGTTAGGGCCTAATAGGTTTACGGCCTTTTTTATGATAGGATTAAAAATATAACTACTTGCATTTCACTGCACATATTGTTTGAACATGAGACAAATCATTGTGAGCTGTAAATCCTGAATCTTGATTATGCACCACATGTGCATTACAAGCCAACAATTTAGGTCATTTTCCTTCATATAGCGCTTAACAGTGACTGATTCCTAACAAATCTTTATTTTAAAAGGACCACGAATCAATTAACACGCGGTGAACCTAAGACTCCTGTGACTGTTTCTCATTATTGTTGTCATCATCGATCAATCAAGCTAGATTTGATTAGCAACCTTTCAAACATGTTTATGCAAATAACAGTGCTTGGTAATTGACATTTAACACATTTAAATGGAGAGAAAAGCCCCAAAACCTTCCTTCAATATAATCTCGTGTTGTATAACAGATGTGTTGATGCAGAAATACAGAGAAAAGGTGACTGGCAGGAGGGAAAAGTGTTCACTCTGTGCACCGTCGGGGTGAGTAATAATTTGGCTGTGAGCGATTGTTGTGTTTAAGGACCAGTGGAACATCAGAACACATGTCTAGCAGTAAGAGGAAAATAAACCGGCCTCTGTGTCTGCGCTGGAGTGTGATGGTGGTTGTTTTATAACGAGGAAAAATGAAAAACACTGAGGCCTGAGGAGCTTTGAAGATCTCCTCTCTATAATATTCAGTGTAATTCAACATGAAGCCACCTATTTTATCTGTTCAAGCGTAGAAGCAGTTTCTCATCAGACAGTTCAGAGGGTGTAAGTCAACACCTCTGCATGGCTGCATGTCTGGAAACATGCTGAGTGCGGGGGTTTGAGGGCGCCCCCGTCCATCCGTTTGTTAACCATCATCTTGAAACACACTGCGAACAGATGACTTCCTTCAGATGGTGCGTGCTACTAAGCGTTGGCTGCAGTTTGTCTAGAAGATTCAGTCCCGCTTCAGATGTTATCACGCGACACAACAGCCATTATCTGTCGGTAACAGCATCACGGGCCAGTAGATACCTGCTCCACATGCTAGTAGGCTCAGTATGTAGTAATTTGTGCTGCACTGTTGCTTTTGGCATAAAAATGAGAAGGTTATAATTGGAGAAAGATCACAGGGTGGGTTAAAATACAGAAATAATGCTGACTGAACTCTTTTGGAACTTGTCCACTGTCGTCTATAAGTTGCACCTTACATTGCCACTGTGGCTACTGTCATATTTACCAATCACCAATTCCCCCACGTCTTGCTCACAGTGAAAATGTCAGAGCTCCAGTCTGTAACTCTCTGTCATAACCGAGGACATTATTAGTGTTTCCTGTGAGTCTGTCTGAGTTCAAATGTTTGAAGGACCTACACAGCTGAGACATTTGGTTCAAATCTTGTTTTCTCTCTGCTTCCCAAAGCCAGAGCGAAGAAGGCAGCCGAGAAGGAAGCCAAAGCCAAAAAGCAGAAAGCGCCCAAACCAACAAAAAAGCCCAAACCCCCCAAACCCACAAAGAAACCCAAACCACCAAAACCCACAAAGAAGCCGAAGGCGCCGAAACCCACCAAGAAACCAAAGACTACAACTACCACAACACAGCCAGACGTCAGGCGTCCTTCTCTGGAGGAGGAAGAGGAGAAACTGCTGATTGAGCTGGGCTTGGGGACACGTACGTACACTTGAGATTCATGGTTTTAGGAGGGTAGACGATCACAAACACATACTGTAATCTGCTAAGAAATTATATTGGAAATGACTTAGAATATGTGTCAAATGTAGGTGCATTACCTCAAGGTTTAGTCAGAAAAGGCAGCAGTAAATCTGAGATTTACAGCTCTCTTTCTCTTTTTCACAACATACCTAATGATCATGAATTATAAATATGTCCAGAATTGGTCTGATAGGAAGCTGAGTTTTAACTCTTTCCTTTCGTCTTTATAGTGACTCAAACTGTGACGCCAAAGGCCACAGAGCCTGCTGAGCCGGACCTGGGTAAGAGCTGGTTTCTGTGCTTGGTGTCCAAATAAAGTGCTGTGTATATAGACAGCGTGAACAGTCCGTTTTAATCCCTTCAAGCATTTATTTACAGTATTTGCAAACAGTTTCACAACCGAATGTGAAAACAGCTGTTGTGTAAAAGTGCAGTGTACCAACAGCATTGCAGCCGTGACAGCACCAACACACTGACAAAGACATTTGAATTCTTCCTCTTTATATGAAAAATAGCATAGACACTGACATTTAGTAAAATAAATGAAAGTTTATTTGAATACACGAGAGAGTGAATTGACGGTCGCGTCTGGAAGTGGCGGAGCCCAAACACAGAGCAAAAAGAGAGTTAATACATGACCCATATTTATCTGATGGACACAAAGGAATGTTCGAAGCGATGGGAAACCTCGGCTTTGTGTAAGTTACTCTGTGGTTAATTCACTGAATGTTCCTAATGCAAACTTGAGTCCAGAAGGCTATTATGTGCGTTCTTTTGTTGGTACTCGAAATATCAGATTGAAATGTTTATTTCATAAATTGCAAACATTTGATTGTTAGAAGCAAACAGCAGACGTGTGTGAGATCACAATACTCCCTCTGAGGATAAACCAAGCAGCTAGAAAACACTTACATTTGTTTATTAATTCCTAAGTTTTTTGTTGGGAACCAACAACAGAGCAAATCACAGAAAAGCTACTTATTTGCTGGATGTTAGCCAAACTACCAGTGCAAGTTAACCTCTAAATTTGTGTGTACAGTTTTTCTTTGCCAACACACTTTCAAACAGTGAACACACACGCTGAAACAAAATGCTCTAACACCATCCATCCATCTATTATCTGTATCCCCCATCCTGTTCAGAGTCATGGGGGGCTTGGTGAGGTTGGGGTACACACTGGTAAGGTGTCCAGTGTCTCAGGACCACCACAGAGACACATGTCAGACACATGACAGACTATTCACACTCGCATTCACACCTACGAGTCCCCCATTAACCGAACATGCAGGTCTTTGGACTCTGGGAGGAACCTGGAGAAAACTCACGCGAGCACAGGGAGAACAAACTCCACAGGGAAAGGTCACATTCAGAAACATTCAGACATTCAGAATGTCACAAAGCTGATTTTTCCCTCAAACAATACAACTCGTGGTCAAATTCACACTCTTTCCATCAGTCACTACACATAGACAACCAAATAAAAAATACATCTATCAATCTCCCAGTATCTCACGGTGATTTTACTAGAGAGAACAAACCCGCCTGCTCTCTGCACCCGCAGAAGAACCTGAAAACTGTAAAATGGGTTTATTTTTAAGGAAGGTCTTTCTGCATCCAGCTGTCTTTGACATGCAGGACCTGCGATGAAAGTCTGGACTGAACCAATTCAGGCACTCACAGAAATTTCACCTAAAATCAGACATTTTTTCTTTTTTACTATGCTGCATCAGATTAAATGACTTTTCCAAACTGTTCGAACACTGGACACTGTAAAACCTGTGAAAATACAAAAAAATTAAAAGAAACCAAATGAAACTTTTGAGTGAAAATGTCCACAAAAATCAAAATGAAGATGAGAAATACTCATTTCATTTGCTCCAGTTCATTAGGCCACGGGTTCTCATCAGCATCACAGTGACTGTTTTCCCTCCACTGTGATCCAGACTTGTAGACATCAGCACAAAGACGCATCTTGTATAGATGGTTAAACACTGATCGCTGATTGCAGACGTTTGTGCAGGTGGTTGCTCACATTTACATTAAGGATTCATCATTTTGAAAGTCAATTCTATCAGCTGGGAACGTGTGTTTTCCTTTAGTATGACACAGTTTTGGTTCACTGAATGACTTGTGTGTTAACTGAAACCAATGGAAAAGAGAGAAAAGAGAAGATTTCTGCTGCAGTCATTCATAAAACATCCACGTTGTTTGTTCTTTAACACGTTGGCAGTTAAAAGTATAAAACTAGCCACCTCGTTTCTTTTATGCAGTTTCCAAACCTAAAAAGCCGACACCTCCAACTAAACCTCTTAGCGAGCTCGATGCAGACTACCGGGATGCCAGACGTAGGCTTTATCAACATCCCATAAATCAGATAGGAGATTTACAAAGCCTTTCATGACAAAGAGCACATGATACTCCTGCTCTCTATTTAACACATCTATCATTGTAGTGTTTTGAACGAGCAGAAAACTACAGGTTACTGCTTAAAAAAGGGGGAGTTCAAAGAATGTCCTGCAGTTGTTGCTAAGCTGTAGATTAAAACACATAAAAAACGTGTGTGCTTTCCACAGAAGTGCCTGGTGGAGATAAGAAACGAACCACAACCACTGAGGTCATCATGTACATACCAGGTAACCCTCTGTTGTACAACGTAAGACCAGGCTGTTCATTCCGTAAGCGTCAAAAAGCTTTGTCCAGTCCATTTGTGTTACATGCTGATCACTGACGTCACTTCTGTTTCTGTTTTTCATGTGTAAAATATGTCATTAAACCACCTGGAGAAGTGATTGTTGGGTTAAGAGTGTATACACCCAGCTGCAAACATCTGTTTCTGTTTCAGAGGAGACCACAGCGCCATACGCAGGTCCCTGGTATGAAGAATATGACTACGCTGACTGTACGTAAAGCTTCTTTCCAATTTCGCTTTACTATCATATATTTTACAGGCATCAGTGTGTGAGACGATTTGTGGTTTTTTTCCCCCAGTGGCTGTCAAGAAACAAGAAGAAGAAGAGGAGAGAGCTCGGAAAGAAAAGGCAGAAAAAGGTCTTTATTTGGAAATTTTGAAAATGATTTGTGTTAAAAAGAAAAATCCGCTGATGATTTCTTCTTGCCAGCAAACGAAAAGACCAGAACCAACAATTAATATATCCTAATTTGTGTTTCATGTGCGTCAGAGCATTTATTTTTTGTGCCTTCAAGTGAGAGTCATGTTCTTTTATTACTATAAACACACAAATTCTTCTTTTGCCACAGATACTCAGAAAGCAACAAATGTGGATTATTGCATCATCTAAAACACATTGCTAGAGTAAAAACTACCGTGGCCAGCTGCTGTAGATCTTTACTAAGGTTTTTATAATTAAGTTACCATCATTTTGATGCAATTTTAACAAAGCCGAATTGAGCTTTTTTGAATTTTTCTTGTAACTTAACTGCTGTGATGATGGGTGTCCATCTTAAACAAATATGGACCGATTTCCGACAATGTGAGCTGAACGAACGGAGAGGAAATCACACAATAACAAAATCTTGTGTCTCTGTTGCGAGACTTGCGAGATCACACCAACGGACTCTCACAGTACGTTCGTGGCTCACTGCTCTGCTCGACAGCAGGCTTTTTTAAAAACTGCTTAAAAAAATAAAATAAAATCCAGCAGTTTCTTGCATTGTTAAATTGTCCCAACTCATTTCAGTAGAGCACCAGAATAATAATACAAACCTAAAGTTATACACAGCAGGAACCAAAATACTCGGAGTGGAGAGGAATATTAGAGCTGCAGTATGCGACTTCAGTCTTTATAAAGCACTTTTCATGTACAATAACAATTCTTCAGCATAATCACATTTTGAAAAACTTAAACAAGCACTAGCATCAGACGTCCAAATTACAATATGTAATAATAAAACAATATCAAATTACAATAAATAAGAGGCTGCTAGGCTCCTCAAAAGTCTCTGATTGGATGGAAGGGTGAGCCTCGCTCAATAATTTATAGAAGCAAGTACCTTTGCTGCTCTGAGAGTCTGATCCACAGGAGCCATCAACACATATTTCCATTTAAAAAAAAACGAACAATGAACATCCTGCAGCTTTAACCCAGTTCATTTTCAGTAATTGTGTTAGAATTGTAGCACAGCACACACACACACACAACACTGGCAAAAAGTGTCGTCGTTTTTCATTAGAATTTTTGTTGGTTTTGGTCTTTACAAGAAATTTAAAGATAAAAAAAAAAAAAATATGAAAAAAGCATCAAACTTCATCCTCAATTATTTGTCAATGAACCAAAGTGGTGAGGTCAAAGACCGAGGAGACGGAGGCGGGAAGAATTTCTAACAGATCCACTGTTCAGTGTCCTGTTGTGAGCTGTTATGTAAAGCTCAGAGTCCAGCTGGGTTATGTTAGGATGAGGTGGGAGACAGCTCCCATTAGATAATAGTGAGGGGGACTCTTATGCAACATTTTGAAACTTACTCCAGAATTCAAACTGTTTTCTGTATGAGCGAATTTGCACAACGTAACAGATTAAATTGACCCATATTTCAAGACTGGAAACATATGAGAAACGCATGAGTGGAAATGATGCTGCACTGTACAAGCACATGTGGAAATATTCAGGCTGGAGAGCAGGGTACAGGCATGTTTTCACGCATATTGTTTTGTCATTACGTTCTGAAAGCTGAGCGACTGAAGAAGAAGTATGAGGAGGAGGAGGAGGAGGAGAGGCTGAGGCAGATTTCAGTGCCTGCTGCACCAAAAAGTAAGAGCATTAAGTCTTATATTTCACATTTTAATTAGCCTTGTTCTTCATCAAACCCAAGATGTAAAACTCCAGCAGCAGATTGAATAAACATTTTGCATGTGACTGTTGAAAAGACAAAGGCCTTCATCTCTTAATCTCTTTCTAAACTGCAGCGTATGTCCTCATCTAATAGAGTGATTGTTTCACAGACTTGTTAATGGCTGCAGTTTTATTCCCAGGAGCAAGAGTTTTGAATTCATGTTTTGAATTAGTGTCTTTCTGAGACATTTGTTGGTGTGTATCTGTGCGTTTGTCTCTTTCCTCAGAATGTCCTCCTTTGGGCTTGGAGTCCCACCGGGTGGAAGACGACCAGTTGCTGGCTTCGTCTCAGTCTCACCACGGCTTCACGGCTCAGAGGGGGCGCCTCAACATGCAGGTAGGAGTGTTAATCCGTGTCGTTAGGAAAAGGTCGGCTTTCAGAGCAGGTTAAACTTAAAGAGCGGGGTTGGGGTCCTCTGCAGGGCTCCGACAACGACGACGATATGTATGGCGGCGCGTGGTGTGCAGATCCAGAGGAGAAAAACCACTGGTTTGAGGTTGATGCACGCAGAGAGGTGGAGTTTTCTGGCGTCATCACTCAGGGAAGAAACTCAGACACAGAGTAAGTCCTGCTAAAGCTCGAGTGACAGCTGTAGAAACGGAACGGATCAGGATAAATCTTCACACACGTTCACGTACATTCACACTATCACACTTGACATTATTAACTCTGTGGCTGTGCTCACTAGAAGGCTGCATTTGCACTCTTCATATTGGGAACTTAATTGTACCTTTGTGATAATATCTGTAATCATTATGCAGCATATACTCATTATTGCTTTTCGTTTAGTTTAGTTTACTCGATAATTGTGATAGTAATGTAAAGTAAACAGAACACGGTTTCCCACAGCTTAAGTTTTATAAAGAAAATAATTTAATAATTTTGTCTCGCTATATTTTTATGTCCTTTTTTTATCCTGGTCAAAATGAGCTTCCATGCTGACTCATTAATCTTTACTTCCCAGGGAGGATTTTGCATCCTCCTACTTTGTGGCCTTCAGCAACGACAGTCGAGACTGGACTGTTCTTCATGACGGCTACGCTGAATGGGTAAGTGAAAATTAAACTATAGCAATGATTATATATATATCAAAACAAAAAAAGGTACAGGTTCATGACATCACTGCATTTCCTCTCTGTGGCCCAGCTGTTCTATGGAAATGTGGATAGGGACACACCGGTGATGAGCGAGTTTGCTACGCCTGTGGTGGCACGTTACATCCGCATCCTGCCTCAGACCTGGAACGGCAGCCTGTGTCTCAGAGCCGAGATCCTCGCCTGCCAGCTCCCCAGTCAGTATCAGAGGAAACAGCGTCACCGCACCACTGTCCTGATGTGTTCTCGGCACAAAATCACGCCACTAACATGCTCACTAACTAACTACATTTGTTTTGTGCTTGGCCCGTGTACAGTTATGGGTGTTTTATGGAGTTGTGAAGGCTTTAACAACCTTATGAGTCAGTTCAGTATGTGGCTCTCCAATGGGAAAAAACACAACTTTTGCCAAACTTGGGGCTGGTTTTACCCAAGAATGAATATATACAATAGTCTATTTCACAAACTGAACCTCATAACCTCACAGAAAAAAAAAACCCTCTTTCCACCATTTTCCAATAACTCACAGCTTTACAGTATTTTTTTACACAAGCAACACAAACATCTTCCCAGCAGCAGAAAGTCTAGTCTGGCACCAACATGATGCTTCTTTTAGGCAGCCACCGCAGCGAGAACGAAGTCAACCCATCAGACGACCTAGACTTCAGGCACCACAACTACAAAGAGATGAGACAGGTGTGTGTGTTTCAGTGACAAATCAAAGCTGACAGACTGGTAATTCTGCAAACAACATCCTATATGCATCCTCCTCATCTCTTTTTGTACCAGATGATGAAGGTGATAAACGAGGAGTGTCCAAACATTACAAGGATTTACAACATTGGGAAAAGCTCTCAGGGCCTGAAGATGTACGCCATGGAGATCTCGGACAACCCAGGGGAGCACGAGACAGGTAGAAATTAGCAGCAGCCAATAAACTACCAGCCACTTTAAACCCACTGCACAGGACACAGCTAAAGGCTAAAACCTGAAGGATAAACCTTGGCCACTTTATGTGATAGTGCTGCAAATTTAAACTTGAGGGGAAAAAACCAAAAACATCAGGGCCAGACTTATTTCACTTTAATTAAATCACAGTCACTGGATATTAAATACTTTATTACTTTAAGTCAGTTCATAGGAAAACATTTTGGGCATGAGAGCAAAATTTCAAAGACAACTGCTTGGACTTTGTGAAAAGAGTGAACGTGGCGAATGTGACGAATGTTCTACATTTACAAAAAGAGGCTTAAAAAAATGGCTCAATACTGCAGATACTGTACCATCTCTCTGTGTGAGCTGCACAGTGCTGCAGAGCTGCTTATGCATCGTTTGCATAAAAATTAAAGACTTTTTCCTCCAGCTCTCAGTTTTTCTATCCATAAAGGGAAAAGATGTTCACACTTAATTTTCTCCAGTTTATTAGTTTAATAACAAAATTGCAGCAACATCCTGACTTTGCGTCCTCAGCGTGGGCCAAGGCCTCAAAGTCTATAGATGCCAGACTTTTTCTAACAAACTCAAGAGTTTGAAAAAATAGTATCAAGTCTAGATTTCTGTCTCAATCTAAACTTGATACTCCTACAAAAGAGACATAAATGTGAGTGAAGTGACACTAAACAAAGGCACAAAGAGGAAAAATGCGGACAAATAAAAACAAAAAATGAGACAAAAATATGTAAAAAGTTGTCAATCCAAAGCAAATTGACAGATCAACCTCAAAGAGACAAGAAATTACCATAGAGGTGCAAAGTGGCCACAAAGGGACACAAAACATCAACAAAGAGACTAAAATGTCCCCAAAGAGCAGCAGAATTATGCAAATCAGCCCTAGATTGATAAAATATCTGCAATGCATTTATCATCAAAATTAACAAAATGGCTGCTGAAGACAAAATCACAGATATTGTTGATTTTAAAAAAATCTTACAAGCTCCCTACAAACCACAGGAGACATTGGTGTGCTGCCCCGTTGCTCCATCAAACAGCTAGAACGTCGTGAAATAAACCAGCCCGTCTTTTCTGCTGTCACCAGGCGAACCAGAGTTTCGATACACCGCTGGGCTCCACGGTAACGAGGCACTGGGCCGGGAGCTTCTTCTGCTGCTGATGCAGTTTCTCTGCAAAGAGTACAATGATGACAACCCCAGAGTGCGCCGCCTGGTGGACGGCGTGAGAATACACCTGGTGCCCTCACTCAACCCTGATGCCTATGAGCTGGCCTATGAGATGGTACGAGGACACATTACAGCACCGTACTTGGATTTCAAGAGTTGTCTATAGCAATTTACCTTTAATATTTCAACATAAGGTTTAAATGAAGATTCATTAGGTTAGAAAACAAGTTTAGCTCAACATGACCCAGCGTCCCAGAAGCAACAACAACAAAAAAAACAAATCCAAAATTACTCCAGTAGCACCAGTAATCCAGTACGTTACCAGACATAGCCCCCTGCCTTTGCTGCCGGCTCTGGCCTCTGATTTCTGATGTACATATAGGCAATAAACTGATCTTGAGCAATATGAAGGAAGAGTTTACTTAAGATAAAATGTATATGGTGGCTGCAGTGTGTGACCATGGGCCAGGATGACTGTGGTTTGGGGAAAGTTCTGCTGTTACTTCATGCACAACAGGCCCTGTGGAGACAATAGGATGAAGAGAAGCTGACAGATATAAGAAAGGAGGGAGGGCATTTATAGACCATAGAGCAGCAGGGGAGTGTTTGAGGTGTGGTCCTGCTTCTGAACTTCTGATATTATTCTCCATTAAAAGATAAAACAGAGATTAGCGAAGGAGGATCATTTTTCCAACTTTCTCCAATATTTATTATACCCATGCTTAAATGCAACACCTTTCAAAATGCTGTGTGAGACCTAACGTGGTGCTGCTTTCTGTGCTGCAGGGCTCAGAGATGGGAAACTGGGCACTGGGCCACTGGACTGACGAAGGCTACGACATTTTTCAGAATTTCCCAGATCTCAACAGCATTTTGTGGGGAGCCGAAGACAGAGGTTGGGTCCCCCGTGTGGTACCCAATCACCACATCCCACTCCCAGAAAACTTCCTCAATGGCTCTGTGGGTTTGTTAGCTACCATCCACACATCACATTTCACTTGTGAACACGCCTGTTCATACTTAAACATGCTCTCGTCTTGCTCTCTAAGCTTGCTGTTGAGACAAAAGCCATCATTTCTTGGATGCAGCGCAACCCCTTTGTGCTGGGAGCCAATTTGCAAGGCGGAGAAAAATTGGTCACTTATCCTTATGACATGCAGCGCCCACCAACATCTGTAAGTGCAATCTAATCTTTTTCTTAGAATCACCCATGAGCGAATCCTGAACCTGATTATTTTAAAGGTTAGTGACAGCCGCCGTTGGAGATCTAATGGTGAGATGAGCGAAGAGACGTGGGCCCGTATTCAGCGGCAGAACGAAGGCGCTCTGAGGGAGACACCGGACGATGCCATGTTTCGATGGTTGGCAATGTCCTACGCCCACAGCCATCTGACCATGATGGAGACCTACCGAGGCTCCTGCCATGGCGATGATATCACTGGGGGACAAGGCATCACCAACAGAGCCAGCTGGAAACCAGTGGTGGGCAGTAAGTGTCAAAGAAATAGGGATGTCAAAAAATCCAGAGTAGGCAAGAAAAGTAGGATGGAGATCGTGTGTCAGGTCATCGCATCCAGCAAGCTAAAGCTAATGCAAGGTTTTCGTTAGATTTACAGTGGTACTGGAAAGATTACGATTTTTTTCCAAATATTCTCTATTTAGGCATAAAATTCATATTAAAACATAATCAGATTTTTGGGCATTAGACAGATTAGAGGGAATCTGCTTAAACTAATAAGAAAGTAAAATACATGTATTCAATCATGTACATTTAAAACGAATACTTTTTGGTCATCTTTATGCAAAAATAGAGAAAATTAAAGCTCATTGAGGAAAGTTGATGAGTTATTTTTGAACAACTAACCTTTATTAATATAGGATTACTTAATGGAACTTCATTTGTAAACTGCACCATGAGCGATTAAAAAAATTCTAATTGCAATCTAGACACACAGACGTGGCCACAAAATTAAATAATAATTAAGAACCCTAAATGAAAACGTAGAAGTGTGAATTCCAGTACCCAATCTAAATTAGTGGAGTTATGTATTTGCTGTTTTTCCTAACAAAAGTGTCCTGGTTACTCTTGATAACCCATGAATTCACGCAGGCTGCCCTCTGCTACCCAGTGGAAAGCGTTTTCTTAAGGTTTCTTAGTTCTGGTGCTCAAGGACCCCTGCTCTGCTTGTTTTCCAACTATGCCTGCCCTACAGTACCTAATGTTGATGTGTTCAGTCAATCAGAAGCTGGAAAGTACCAATTCACTTTCTTTCCCCACTCAACCCTCATCTACTGTCTAATGGTGTCTTCCAGCTTTAGATGGACTGAACACCTGATCCAGGTAATCTGTGGTAGGGATAGTTATCAAACTCTGCACACTCTTACACCCAATATAAAAAAAAAAAACTGTTGAAGACAAAAATTTCAACCTACTATGCAAAAAAAAAAACTTCCTAGGACTGTCCTGTCTCATGAAATGTAATCATTATGTAAACAAGATCTCATAGTACCATATCATCCCAGTAGACCACCTCAATCTCAGAATGCAAGCCTACTTGTGGTTCCCAGAATTTCCAAAGGTAGAATGGGAGGCAGAGCCTTTAGCTATCAAGCTCCTCTCCTGTGGAACCAGCTCCCAGTTCAGATTCGGGAAGCAGACACCCTCTCTACTTTTAAGTCTAGGCTGGAGGTTTCTTCCGTTAAAGGGAGTTTCTCCTCTCCACTGTTGTCTAGGGCTTGCTCAAAGGGGGATTGCTGGGTTCTCTCTATACATCATTATAGTCTTGACTTTATTCTGTAAAGTGCCTTGAAATGACTTTGATGTGAATGTGGCGCTATGTGAAATAAAGTTAAATTGAATTGAATTAAATTCCACATTTTGGATGAAGCATCTGCTCAATCACTATATGTAAATGTATTTAGAAAACAAGTAGGGCAAGGTTACTTGAGGACCCATGTTCTCGATGCTACGGTGAGAAACATTTTTTGGAAACAGGTTGAGTGGCTGCCCACAGCCCATAGGGTGAGAGGTTCACAACCAGCTCTCCCCAAACACATGTCGAAGTGTCCCTGGGCAAAACACTGAACCCCAAACCGCTCATCCCTATTCTCAGCCGTGCAGTGCCAGTCCCAGTAAAATTGGGAAGGGTTGTGTCAGGAAGGATATCCGAGCATAAAAATGTGCCAAACAACATGCAGACCGATGTTCTACTTAAGAACCCCTAAATGAAAACGTAGGTGTAAATCGACCCTGAACTTATGGGATAAGCCAAAAGACAAGGTGAGACTTGTTGAGTTTTTCCAGTGTCTTGCATTGATGCATTGAGCACAACAGCTGTCGTTGCAGAAGTTTCAGCAGGGATATTTGGACAAAAGGTGTAAGAATGGTGAACTAGGTATTTTGACAAGCCCTCAGCTGAAACGCTGTCCCGCTCTCCAACAGGTATGAATGACTTCAGCTACCTGCACACCAACTGCTTTGAGCTCTCCATGTTTTTGGGCTGCGACAAGTTTCCCCATGAAAGTGAATTACCTATGGAGTGGGAGAACAACCGTGAGGCCCTGCTGTCCTTCATCGAACAGGTGAAAAACCTGAAAAAAGGGTTTGAGTTTCCATCTCTATGTCACTGCATGTTTGGCAGGACTGTCTTTTTTGAGACATATTCAAGTACAAGTATGAATGTCTGCGCTCTGACCTGAGGTTTAAGGTGTGACATATTTTGTGTGCAGGTACATCGAGGGATAAAGGGCGTAGTTAGAGATGTGGAGGGAAATCCACTTGCTAATGCCACCATATCTGTGGAGGGAATCCGACACGATGTCAGCACTGGTACGCTGGATTAAATGGCTCAGATGCTTTGATATTCATATTCATTTTTGTATTTTAAAAGGCAAGCCAGATCCCAACCAGTGTTTTCTGTAACTGCAGCTGCAGGCGGCGATTACTGGCGGCTGCTGAATCCTGGTGAGTACAAGGTAACCGCCAAAGCTGACGGCTATACCCCTCAGACCAGACTCTGCATGGTGGGCTACGACTCTGGAGCCACTTTTTGCAGCTTTGCTTTAGCCAAGTCCAACTGGGATCGTATCAAACAAATCATGGCGCTGCACGGCAAGAGGCCCATTCGACTAGTCACCAAAGCGAATGTGGTGAAGACGACGCCGGCCAGCATCACGGAGGTCAGCAGCACTGTTGCAGAGACAGAGGCTCGCTCCCTGTCTCAAAACCTAGAGCGTCGCAGGCGGCTCCGGCTCATCCGACTACGCAGGCTGCGTCTGCAGAGGTTAAGAGCCAGACTCAGTACCACTAGTACTACCACCACTACCCCTACTACTACTACTACTACTACTACTACCACCACCACCACCGCGACGACTGAAGCAACAACCTCCTGGTTTCCTGACGACATTTGGTCGACTGAGAACCCCTTCGATAGCGTCATCTTTGACTTGGAGCCCACACGGGACTATCCTTTTGAATACACTATTGACTGATTACTACACAGTATGAGCTCACATTTATAACGTACACAGACTTTAATAACCACTTCTTCATGCTGCAACATCACAGCTTTAAAAACCCAAAATGCACAGGATAAGTATTTCACTTTCAGAGAGTCTTGAGCTGAGAATTAAGTCCAGAGCCAAAGTATTACTTTTAGATTATTTTTTATGAAGCTTCTGCTGAGCAGAGAACATACAGGATGAATAGGATTGAATGAAATTAACAGAATAGGGTTCTATAATATTTCTATGCCTTGTTTCTGTTAGTGGCTTTGCAGTGGGATTGCTGGCCTCACTTAAACCGATTTAACGTACTGCTGGATGCATTTTGATTAAAAGTTATTTTCTAAATAACTGTGGTCTGTTTTTATTTTTACATCAGGTCAGTAACATTTTGTATTTTACAAGATTTAATTATTAATGGAAAAGCAATTAATGGTTTTAATTTTATACAAAACCTGAAAAAATGAAACAGGGTTAAAAAATAAAATAAAAATCCGTAAATTATTTTGCTTGAAAAGACCCTGAACTGTATTGCATTAAGGTGAGTTACAGCCACGATCTTGGGAGAAATCCTATTAAAACACCTTCAAAAACCATGACTTTTATGTTTGGACAATTTGAGTTTTCATTTATAATGTTCTCTCTTTGTAAATTGCCACAAATCTGTTAAATGATCCCAAACTACAATGGTGAGGTTATCAAGACCAGAGTTTCATTGAGTCCATTTGTGTCTACTACTACAATTACAATATAAACTGACCAGGCATAACATTATGACCACCTGTGCTATTTAAAGTAATAAGTTACTTTTTTAACAATTAAGAGTCCAGAGTATTTGCTGCAGAACTGAAATAATTGACTACATTCAAAAGACGTGAACACCAATTCGATTTTCTGCAGGTCATCACGGTTCCTATGGTTGAGTCCTGCAGACTTTGTTGATCTCGACCTTCAGTCTAGCACCACATGGTTTGGAGTGAAATATGGATGCACTTCACTGAAATTCAGGACCAGATCCAAAGTTTTCATTGTCTAGTACTTTGGATCATCACCTGCAGAGCTAATGATTTTCCCTCTGCCTCAGCTGTTAGCATGTTAAACATCAGCGTTGTTATTAAACTAACATAAATAAAGTTTGAGAATGTTTTATTTTATTTTAATAAACATTTTGAATCCACAATAATAAGGATCCTGTATTCATCATAGTCTCAGGCTGCAAACAGCTTATCATGTTTTAGATTTAGACAAAATCCCAGTTCAAACAATGCTTCTTCTGTCTGGTCAGCATTCATAGTCCATTTTGTCCATGGTCAGGACAGAGACCTAGTTGTCCTCCTGGTGGACGATTGTGCACAGTTCTAACATCCAGGACCAATTCACCTTCATGTGTCCTGCAGCTGCAGATATCACCGACCTGCTTTGCCTTTTCTGTTCCTCCCTCTTATGTATCGGAAGCTCTTCAGTGGGTTCTTCCCCTGGATGTTCTTCTACAAGTGTAGAAAATGTAATTGATCACGTTTCCTGCTTTTTTTTTTTTTTTAATATCTGCATTAATAATTATGATTTTATTATAATGTCAACACAGACAGGGACAGTTCACAAAATGTTGGGATAACTGTAAAATGTACTTGTTTACAAATTATTATTGATTATAAACAGTACAAAGACAACTAAGAAATGTCATTGTTTTGTGAAAGTGTTTACAATTTCGAATCAAATCAATGCATTGTTACTTTTTTCCCCCTTCTCTTTTTTTTGTTTTTAAACAGCATCCAAACGTTTTGGGGAAACAGTTGTAGGAACACAGACAAAACAAATATGTTGTGTATGTTGACAGACAATATGCTGGATTTTTTCCTTATGCTTGTTCCTTAATTATTAGAGTACAAGTTAAAAAAAACCTGAGGTGACATCTTAAAATGTCCGGATTTGTCCAAACAAATCCTACGCTGCTGTACAACAGCAGTTACTGAGGCTGTTAGAAAAATAAGAATTTTTTACGCTAATGCTAAATCCATTACCACTTTTCGAGCAATCATTTATTCAATTTCAGCTAAGCGTGGCTCTGCAGTACTAACAGAAAAACAAATCGTGTTTCTGGTCTAAATTCTAGGACACGAGAGCCCTGATATGATTTCCTGTGTGTATGTCCACTGGCTAACGAGACTCACGGTCACATCCCCCTGATTCTCACCTTGAAACTGCTCTTGAGAACTCCTGCTTTTGCTTCTGTTTTTCTCTTCCTTCTCCTCCTGCTGCCTGACAGTGGGTTCACCACACTCCTCAGGGTCTCAGAAACTGAACAAGATCAGAGGAATTATTAAAATTACCACTGATAAAGATCTTTATTATTCCCATATCATTGCGTAGGATGTCTGCGTGTCTTACTGAGGTACTCGGGTATGTTCTTCAGATGGGGTTTGACAACAGCAGGGTGGAGGTCCTTGTCGTGTCTGAGCAGCTGCAGATCTCTGGGGTTATCCTCAAAATATGTCTGAGTGACAGCACAATGGCACATGTACACAGACACTTCAGAAAATATTCAGTCATGTATAACTTGCCATCAGCCAAATACCAAAAATTCCATGGGGAAAAAAAAACTGCAGTGAAGCAGCCACAATAAGAATCTGACTGAACTTGTTCCAACAAAAGCCCAGACCTAAACCACCAGAACATCTCTTTTGTAAGAAGAGTTGCAAAAACTTCTATAAGCATGTTGTGCACGTTCATGGGAAAAATGCTAATTTATCCTATACATTTTTTGCTACAACACAACATCGTGTGCAACAAGGTGAAGGGTGTGAACACTTCCTGAGGCTGTAAGAGGAGGTAAAGTGACTCACTTTGAGTTTTTCTGAATTGAGCAGCTCCTGTTTAATTTCTTTCAGTCTGGCCTCCCTCACTGCCTGCTTTGTCACCGAACGCATGGCGTCCTACACGCAAACAAAACGTTAGCATCCTGAACACAAACGTGCAGTCAAATGCAGTCCCGAAGTGTGGTGAAAAGGTTTCGTTACACTTACCCTGCACCTGTACCTGAACCCTTGAATCTCCTCCATCTTAAACTGGTACGGTTTCAGAACAGAATCAGCATCATCTACAAATAAAAAACACGTAGACACAATCTTATTAGTAATATATTAAGAAGGTTTTAGTTTTGAATAAACATTTGGCCTGAAACAAGAAGCTCAAATCCACTCTCATGTCTGCCCACACAAGTTGGAGCCACAACCAGCTGGACCTTACAGGGGCTTTATGGAGATTTTGGAAATTACATCGAGTTTAGAAATTGACATAAGTTTAAATTAAAGTCCTTGTTACCTCCTCTGAGAGCCTCCTCCACCTCTGAGAACAAACTCAGCTCAGTGTGAGAGACGAAAGACAGAGCAGTGCCAGGGTTGTCGGCTCTCGCCGTTCTACAAGCAAGAAAAAGCGGCCATCATAAACCGATTTCAAACAAAGCAGCAGATTATGAATAGCTGAGATGAAACCACCTACCGTCCAACTCGATGGATGTACGACTCCACAGTCGTTGGAAAATCAAAGTTGATGACGTTGGCAACATTTTGGAAGTCCACACCTCTGGACACTCCATACTCCTTGTCCTTAGTCCTTTAAAAACATTGTTCAGAGATGACATTAAAGAACACAGCACGTCCTGAGTGAGGCTCTCAAACGTCTTTAACTGGAAAAAATCACTTATTATTGTGTGATAGCTTTGGCCGCTACATATTTTTTTCATTTTTCTCCCAGTATAGAGAATGTGAAGTTCCATGATGCAACGTTATTGTTGGGAGACGCAGGTGCCATCTTGTGATCTGGTGTCTCCTCTACTGACCTACTCTGGCAACGCTTTTCAAAATCATGAACACACGATCCAACTCACCTACAGAAGAGAAATTTCACAAGAAGGCACCTGCGTTCTCCAATGGTTAACACAGCAGGACGTAAACTTCACATTCGCTACGGTATGAAAAGTGTGGACGCGCATGAACCAATCAAATCAATCAATCAATCCATAAAACACACAGAACGGACTAAACTTCAGAACGTAACGTGACATTTTCTTTGTCTTCCGTTTTTGTTTAATGGTAAAAAATTGTTTCTTTTATAAAAAAGAAAAAATTGTTATAGAATTCACTGTTCATGCACAAGATGGCAGCGTCGTTCACAACATTTCACTGGAACAGGACAGTGAAGAATGTGCAGCCAAACTTATTATTAATAAGGGAAGTGGGGAAATATCTCTGGGGGAAAAACAGATTAAGCTATGAGCAACAAATATTATAAGAAAACTGGCTATGTGTTTATTATGCAACCATTAGGGTCCATTTCCAAATACTTCACAGTTAAAGTGGCTCTGCTGTCCTGCCAATGTAGCTCTTATGGCAAAATCAGCGAGGAGCTCTGCTTTGGAATATAGTGACCTACGAGCATAATAACGTTGCTGAAAAAACACGTTTCTCTTAAATAACTTGGAAACGACAAAAATTAAGAAATAAAATCAGACTTTGCTCTTAATGTCTTTATTTAACTGAATATTTTAAATTCAATAACTAATAAAAATGACTGGTAGATTTGTTAGAGAAGATCATAAATATCTTGTAATCATTCATTTAGTTTATTTTAATTGGAGAAAAGTGGCCCCCTTTAAAGTGTGATGGTGAAGAAAAATGAGCCAAAGCATCAGAAATGACGCTGGTACATTAATAAACATAAACCATCTAAACATGTCTCAACCTGCTGTTGAAAACGGGCTTATTCAGCTCACACTTCTTGGGTGTGAAAGTTCAGAAAAGTCACGTAACAGCCTCACAGAGGTGACCACTGGGATTTTACGTAAAACAAAAAGAAGTAAGGACGGACTGAATGCTTTCCTTTAAAAAGTATCAGTTTCTGTTGACTCACTTTCCTTTATCTGTAGTCTTCCTCTTTCCTGTGGCCGCAGGCGTCTGAGGAACAGCAGTGGGATCAGCCAAACTCTCTTCATCTGTAGCGATGATGTAGTCGTAAAACCCCTGGTTAAACTGGGCGATGATGTGACTTCTGCAGGAGGGAACACAAACACGAGCAAACAGCTAAGGTGAAACCCACTGGAGGAAAAAGCAAAAAAAAACAACACACTCTTCCGTTGAGGGACTGGGACCCCTCCACGCCATCACCTGCGCTCCCCTCTCACCTGGACTGAACGGGCAGCTCCGAGTTGAGCACGCAGGCCGGAATACCAAACTGCTCCAGAAAGAGTTTGAGTCTGTAGCATCTGTCCACTGCTCCCACAAACAGCAGCGTCTTCCCCTGAACCAGTCGCAGCTTCAGCAGCGTGTAGATGAGCAGGAACTTGTCCTCCTCCTCACATTTAATGCTGTACTGCTGCAGCTGGCTGCTGTCAGGGAGCTGAGAGCCCTGCAGCTTCAGTATTACCTGCCAAAAACATACAGAACCAGGTATTGAGAGCAGGTCAAGCCCAAATATCACGGAGAGAAATTCTCTGATCAGAGCATGTTTTTCTAACAGACATTTATGACTAGGACATTACAGGGTTGTGCAGCAGCAGCTCCTTTAAGGCCTGAACGTCCTCGGTGAATGTAGCAGACATCAGGAAAGACTGGTAGATCTTTGGCAAATGACTGCAACACAACAGACACAACAGGTTCAATTGTTAGAACAAACAACCCTGAGGATGTTTAGAAGCAACTGTGCTTATGTCACACAGACTCAAGATAAATATTAAAGGATGAAGCTCTTTTACATTTTTCTTAATGAATGAGTATCGACCTAGATGCAGCTTGCTCCTCTGTCCCACAGAGCTCTGCTGCTGTCCAAAGACCATTGAAAACACACCAGTGAGTCATGTTGTTAGACTGGTCACATGTTCCATCTTTCACACGAACAAACACTTTTTGACCCAGTCCCATATTAATGGTACTGCTAGTGCTGCTTCCTTCTGTTTCATTAACTTTGCATTAAAGCTACTGGGACAATATACATCTGATCTATTTGTTCTCACCACAACAGGTTCTTCAAGTCCGCCTCAAACCCAAAAGAGAAGAGCAGGTCGGCCTCGTCCACCACCAGCATCTCAAGGGACGAATGCAGGACCAGGTTCTGGGCATTGAGGTGGGCCAACACGCGGGAGGGCGTCCCCACAACCACGTCAGGCTTCTCCATTAGGATAGGCCTGTTCCCAAATGATAAAAAAAACAACCCACAAAATTCTGTTTGAGTTTTCCATATCACTGAGGTAACGTAACTTTGCTTTGGTTTTATTTCGTTGTCTTCTTGTTGACAAAGCCAAAACACGTGCAAGCGCCTTAAAGCAAACAGGGACAACTGATGCTGCCGCTGTTTAAGTGTCAGCAGAGGAAAAGGAATCTTGGTTTTTCAATGTAGGCATTTTTTACATTGTTGAAAAAAAAGGTTAAAGGTTGCTGTTATTTTATGTCTGTCCTATTCTTTTTCAATGTGGCATCTCAGGACCACCAGGAGGGAGTTTGGTGACATCTGCTACAAACGTTCAATTGGCTGAACTGATTGAAATGTGAGATTAGACAGAGCTTTTTTAAAACTACAACTTGACTTGTCCGTGGAGGAATTCAACCCTGAGGTGGAAGTTCTGGTTATATTTAGATTTATACTAGGTTGAAGTTTTTTCTATTATATCACAGCCACATTATTTATGTGAACCAAACTTACATTTCAATCACAAAGAAACTTGGTGAATCCAAGTAGAATCGGTTTTTAAACACCGTATGAATTAGTTTGTGAAAAAAATAAAGTCACCTGCATCAGCGTCATGTGTAAGAATTATGTGAATTATTTTGGGTATTGTTGCCCTTAAGACCATTATTATAGTAAAGTTTTTATTTACCTGGATTTGCAATTGTGCTGTGGTAATAAAAATAATTAGTGTGTGGTATAAAAGCATAGAGAAGTACTGAAGTTGCAGGACAGACTGACCTCTGTGCAGAAAGATCAGCTTTGCTGGAGATGTCGGCCACCCGGACATCCCTCGAGCAGTATGCTGAGAGTTGCCTCATCATGGTCTGGACCTGCTGACCCAGCTCTTTGGTTGGCACTAGGATCAAAGCTCTCACATCCTGCTCACGTACGCTCTGAAGGTAACGACAACAAAGCAAGTGGTCAGAAGGGTGAACAGGACAAAGAACAGCTGGGGTTTCACAACAGGAGCTCAATATCACACAGAGAAAATCTGTGGATTAAAAAAAAAAAAACTGTTAAAGAACTGTTCAACTGTCAAAAATGTCAACTTTGTTTGACAGATCTGTTCTAATCACAGATAAACTCAGAAATTACTTAGACAGCAATAATTAAAGACTCAGACATGTCATGGAATTAGTATATATTTAGTCTGTGGCTGGAAACATTCCTTGGCATTATTGGTTCATACTGACATGATAATCTCAAGGGGGGCCGGTGGCTCAGTTTTAGAGCATCGGGTTGGGATGCAGAAAGCAGTGAGATGGAATCCCACCCCACCAGGTGTGGTCACCTTGGTGTCAGCTTCAACCTCAAAAGGGGAGGGTTGCAGCAGGAAGGGCCTCTGGTGTAAAAACTCATACCAAATCAACGTGCGGAACACATGCTGCTGTGGTGACCCCTGAAGGGACGAGGCGAAAGCCGTTGATCGATTGACATTATAATCTCACACAGCTGCTGCAGATTTGTTGGCTGTATATCTATGATGTGAATCTCCCATTCCACCACATCCCAAAGGTGCTCTATTAGATTGAGATGTGGGGACTGTAGGTGGTAGAGGTCATATGGGTGCAGTGAATTCACCTCCACACCAGGTTTTCTTTTTTTTACGTCAAAGTCTGACCCAATCCTCTGAACATTGCAGCAGATATCGTGACCATCATCAGAACAAGCAATTTTCTTCTATTGCCAAATTCTGTAGAGCCCTTGTGAACTGTAGCCTGTTTCCTGTTCTTAGCAGGCAGGAGTCGCATCTAGTGTGGTCTTCTGCTGCTGTAGCCAATCTGCTTCAAGGTGTGACATGTTGTGCGCCCCGAGATGCTGTTCCGCACACCCCAGCCCTTTTTGAGTTATTGTTGCCTTTCCATCAGCTCAAAACACTGAGAGCACTCTGGCCATTCTCCTCCAACCTCTGACACCAACAAGGCCAACAATGGAGAATTGCCACTTGCTGAATGTTTCCTCTAATCCACTTTCCCTCAGGAACTTTCTGCTTACTACTCACCTGTTTGGAGGCCAGGATCCGCTGTATGACAGGAACAGCATACGCGGCCGTCTTTCCAGATCCAGTTCGCGCTCGAGCCAGAAGGTCTTTTCCCTCCAGAGCCAGAGGGATGGCCTTCTCCTGGATAAGAGTGGGTTGGGACCAACCCAAATCTTCAACAGCCTGAGACATTAAAAAAAAAAAAAAAAAAGTTTAACCCACTTCACAGATGACAAATTTGGGATTTTAAAAACATATTAGTTTCCGGTGTTCTTTCAGAGCAAACACATGCATATTAGGTTAATTGGTGACTGTGTAGGTCTCTCTATGTTGGAGATAGACTGGCAACCTGTCCAGGGTGGACCTCACCTCTTGCCCTATGACAGCTGCAACAGGCTCTAGGGCCCAAGTGCAAACTTCTAAAGCAAGAAAGGCAGTGATTTGTGTAATAAAGCCTCTGAAATGTCAATTTGAGAATAGACAGTAGTGTCCACTACTAGATAATTTGGTGCATCTGGGGCTAAGTTTGCTTGGAATTTGAATTATTTTTTTGCCAAATGGCCACAACAAAGAGCATGTGCAACATTTTGTCTTCTTTAGGCACCCGGCTAACCTGATGTCTGATGAAACCACGTAGGTCAAAACGTTCAGCTTAATAGTTGAAAAGCTGTTTTTTTTATTTCCCATTGTGAAGACAATTCCTTTCTTTTTTTTAAGACTAGACAGTGCTTTACACGAACATTTTCAGACTTTTTTTGTTAATGTCAGTTTGTGGCAAGAGTTTAAAAATGCATAAAATGCATTTCCTGTGTATTTATTTGTTTATTTATTTCGACACAGGAAACACTGCATAGTGCATCATCACACAACATTTCAGAGGAAAAACATTTTTACATAAAATGTCCTTTAGATAGGATTGGGGTTTACAACGGCAAAAAAAAGTTGGCATCGGACAAAAACCATGTGTTTTTAAAAGCGATGTTTATGCATTTAAAGCATATTTCCTTAAAAATCCCATATGTAATATTAAGAAAGAGGAGCGTGCTAAATTGTTAGCACCACGAAGAGCAGCTGCTCCTGTGTTTATAGAAAGTTCCCTTCATTTCTAATTGACTGTTTACTCTTCAGATCGAGGTTTAAAACTGAATTTGAGATTTACTGATCGTGTCAAGTGTCTCCTCACCTTTAAAAGACGATCGTCTAATCCGAGCTCATGAAACTGCAGCCGCTCAGATGCCATTTTCTCACACGTGCGGCGCAAGGATTTGACGTCACACTACATGCGCCGCTTCCTATTCTACGTCTTCTTCTCTCGCGCTTTTGGGCTGCATAGACGATACTAGGCGTATTACTTAGTTTAATTTCCAAAACGCTATTTTAAGTTTCATATGTTTGAATCTAAAAATATTCAAACAATATACAGCATTTAATTACAGTCTAAATTGTTAATATTTGTTTTTGTTTTGTAACAGAATGACAACATTGGATGAAGAGAACTCATGTTTAGGGCAAGGCTCAGGTAACATGATGGAACATGCAACACTATTGAATTTGAAGCTATTGATAACACGAATGTCCGTGATCCGATTTGTTTACTGTGATAGATCATCAACATTAATTTCTTCTATTCATTATCTGACCTATTAGTTAGTAGCATTGAAAATGTAAATGTTGGGGAGTACGCACAGGTACAACTGAACTTTTTAAAAAATATTTCTGATTTCTACTAATTAGCTTAAACAAAGGACAAAAGATCTGTGCTGTTATAGAGACTTTCTTTAGAACCAATCAGCAGCAGATAAAGGTGGAGCTGATTATAACCACTTTATGTGACATTACAATACATCAGCATTTATTAATTGATAATACTGAAAATTTATTTAATTTTGAATTATAGCTGCAAATTAAACGTATTAGAGTGTAAGTGTTACAACACTGTAAATTGAAGTGTTGTAGTGATGTGAGTGTTCTCTGAAAATCCCCAAAGATTTTCCACTCTCTTTAAAACTCATCTGTTTGATGTGACAATTCTCTGCTTTTATAAGCCAATTTCAAATGGAAGGTATAAGTGGAGGAAGTGCAGTCATAATACTGTGAAGCAGAAAAGACATTCAGGGTTAATGAGCATAACCTGTACTTCGACAAACAATTGATGAGACACCGAGACAGACACACAAACACACACACTCATGCGTGACGGCAGAACGGAGCAGAGAGGAGGCGTGGGCGTAATTGAGCATCACTAGCCTCCGGGTTGCCATGGAAACAATTCTCTCAAATTATTATGGTGTTTTAGAAAGCTCTCAAGTTCCAGCACCTCATCGCATGGTCACAAAAAGTTATTTAAAAAGTTTTGATAAAGGATAAGACAGAAATAGAGTATTTTCTGTTTCAGATGATCCAGTATGCTGTAAAACAAAGGACACAATAGTACTAAAAACTATTAGTTGATTTATTTACACAGTACAGCCCTTATTCACAAACCTGTCCACAACTTAATCTAAATACTTCTGGATAAATTATTCAGATCAAGTTGGGAACAGAATTTCAGCCATTTAGCTTTAAATTAAGCTTTACACATTTTATCAGCTTCACATGGTGAAAGTATCAGCACTCAAAGAACAGAAGTAGAAGCAGTAAAAGTACACAGATATTGTTTGTTTTTCGTAGTTAAATAATCAGCAACAAAGGTGTAGAAATATGAGCAGACAAATTACAAAGGCATCATCAACTTCATGTAGTTTAAGTATATAATAAATATACACGAGTGGAATAGGTGATACAAGTACAAAAGTATTTGGGGTTCACATAATTAAAGTATCTGCAGAAAAGAAAAACAAGCTCAATTAAAAGCAGTAAATGAACACGAGTATTACTGGTATCATATATTCAAAGTATCAGCAACAAAAGTATACCAGTTAAAGTATAAGCAGTAATAATTCATAAATATAATTGCTATTATGTAGGTAAACATTTAGAAGGAACCGAACAATGTGTTATTATGTAAATAAAGAATCAGTAATAAAAGTGCATAAGTAGGAGTATAATCAGTAAAACTACACGAGTCATGCAGCATCATGTATTTGAAATCTTATATATATATATATATATATATATATATATATATATACATTTCTAACTACTTGTTCCATGTAGTCAAAGAAACAGCGTAGTATTCTTGGCTTCACATAGCAAAACTATCTGTAGTGGCATCAGCAATAATGGCACACAAGTAGAATAAAGCAATAAAAGTACACAAGTAATATTAGCTTCGCATATAAATCATATATCAACAGAATTAATTACACAGGTAGAAGCATAAGCAGTAAAAGTACACAGATATTACTAGCTTTCTGTAGTCTAAGCATCATTACTAAACAGTTGCTGTCAGCTTGTGATTACTTTTACTTCTGATATTGATAAGCACTTTCCCCACCTTGTCTTTTCTACTTTCAACATACTTAGTTTTGAACCTAAATCATAAGTAAACATGCTACAGTGTATTCAAATTATTTAATCGAGTTTTTGCGAATCAGACACACACCTCCTTTAATTGAACATGAGTATTAGGAAGCAACTCATTCTCAGGCGTGAGTACTATCATGGTACTGTGAAGATAGGACGCCTACCTACACGTCCCTCTTTGGTTTCATTCAAGTCAGTGTCAGTGTGACACTGTGAGAAAATCTTCGTCCCTAACGGCCCCGAGACGCTTCACAGAATGCTGTTACACCCAATTTAAGCTCCTGTCAGACCGGGGTACAACCATTTATCACACCGCAATACTGCAGATTAAGAGAGGCCTTGGCAGACTGTACCGCTGGGTTTGTAAAAGACAAGTTGAAAATCACATTCCATTTCTTCACGCGGCGCCCAACTCTGAGGACTCTGTGTTCTGCTCCAGCCAAACAGAAATGGGACGACTTTCACCCTGAATACGTTAAAAAACGAGATATTCAGAAGAGGGAATATTGTGGCTCCATGTCCATGTAGGGATGTAATAATCATCGCCGTGTTCCCACTAATGATAAGTCAAGTGCGGTTCACTTGTCACTGCCAGGGAAGAATAACAAGCATTGGAGACCAGAGGGACTGTGAATGTCTGCTCAGAAACTTCAAGTACTAAAGTCAGCAGGAGGCCGTGAATGAAGTCACAGGAGCACAGTGAAATGCATAAAGCAGGTGAAGCATACAGGTAACACACAGTTACCTTCGTTGGTTCTTCTTCTATCACAGTTTTAGTCATAACTGTGATTCACTTTCATACATAAGCAGTGGTGGAAGACTCAGATCCTTTATTTGAATAAAAGTACTAATGTCACAATTGCAAAATGCATTTCAAAGGAAAAGTCCTGCATTCAACAAAGCAGTTTCAACAGTATTTGTTATAAAATTGCCTCTGTGACTGAAATCAGATTCTCTCTGACATCGATGATCAAAACCCACTTGTGTCCAGTTGGCGAACGAATCCGAACTGTTGCATTGGTGACATTTCATCGTCACCGAAGCCCAAGGTACTGAAGGCTCCATTCCGTGAGTGGGATGCAAAGCCCCTGGATCCAGCTGCACCCGACAGACTCTTGGCCCTCCCTCCTGCTGGTCTGCTCAGACTAATGAGTCTCTTTTCCCGGGGATCCTCCCGGGCCACTGTCAACTAACTGAGGCTGACTGGTTTTACTTCTAGTGTTGCATCAGCACACAACCGGACTGGGTGGCAGTGTTGTACTTGGGATGTGCTAGAGGGAATTTCCAGTCTCCTTCTTTAAACGAAATCTTTGAAAACATCTGGGGGCATAAAGTTATTTGAGTTTACTAAAGAAACAAGTCTTAAAATTAAAGACAAATAACACGTCAGTGGACACATACATATATACACGTCATATATTAAAGGGTGCATTCACATTTATTCAAGTGTGTCCTGAAACAACAGCCAGGTGCCCATATAAACACTGAAAGTGGTTTTTCTCACTGTAACCATTCCCTTTGTTAATACTGGCTTCTTCAAGACTTTTCACAGTCCTTGTTTTGCTATCTTGCTGTGGTAAAAACTAATCTTTGGCTGTTTATCCTCATTCACCTCATTGAGTAGTGTATGTAACATGGATTATATCCACTGGGTGGCGATGCTTTGGAGAAATATGTTTGACAATATGTTAAAATACAAATGATTGCAATACTCAGTTTGACTCACATACTAACTCTCACACACACACACAACTACTCAAAGTATGTATTCTAATCTCTGTGATGATTCACATGAAATAGAAAATAATAATAAAAATGTTGTTGTAGAAATGAATGAAATCCACTCATGCCTAGAAAAAACAATGGGAAAAATCAACCAGCAGGTGGATTTGCATATCTGCTTCCTGATTGGGTAACCTGACAAATAAAACCTGAAATATTGCTAAATGAAGAGAGGTTTAATGTGACACCTCATACTTTCTTATAATCACTTTTGAAAAAGGTTTTTGCACAGGTGGAGGACTGAGTTTAGTAGCAACACAGTATTAACTGCATTATTTCTCTTTTAAGACAGACTTGAAAACAGCTCAACCCATCTGTTAACACATGTGCTTACTCAGTAAGTGCTGTATGTCAGTATGGAGTTTAACATAATTCATGCAAAATCTTACAAGCTCCTTATCTTAAAATATTGATCTAATATGTATTAAAATATAAAAATAGTTAAAATTGTTAAATCTGCACAGAATCTAGTACAATTCTTGTACCTACAATTGTGAGTACAGTACTTGCATGAATACACTTAGTTACCACTGTTTCTGATCGTTTCCACTTCCCTTCACAGACGGTCCACATCCAGGTCTCCCCAGTCACATGAAGACAGTAAGAGAAGTGGCTAAATCCGTCTCACCACCTGGAACAGCAGGTGTGTTCCCAACTTCACTTTTACATCAGAAACAACGATCAAATACACAACGAAATAACTAAAACGCTCCACACACAAGCTTAGCAGCATAATTAAAGACCAGTATTCAAGTCCTGTCAGAAACAACCCAGTCAACCATCCAGTAAATCAAGTCATTAGGGACATCAGCATGAAAATCTAAATAATGCTTCATTTAAACTACTCCAACGGGTAGAGTTTACTCATAAATGTTGCAAAAGTAGCAAAATGGAATAAATGAAACGTATTACTACCCCCGTCTGCAGAGATGCTGCATCTTGGATTAGTGTACTGATGATGCCCTCTGTTCCACTGATTCTCAACAATTCAACACAGTGATGCAACTTGCAGACAACTATGAGCTAAGAGCAACAGGAGTGTGTTGTCAACAATAACTACACTGTGAGGGTGAAACATTTATGAGTTGAAGTCAGAGGCGTGACACGAACTACATCTTTAACCAGCTGAAACTCTGGGCTCGTGCTGGCCTCGTATCGCGTCAACCTGTGATGCCGTCTCTTGCTTGTCTCCTTAATGGAGTGCGAGTGATTGTGGCTTTGGGCTCCTGCAGAGTTTCTTCTGGGTCAGCACACTGGGGGGGCTGATGCAGAGAGATTCTGAGACATGTATTGCAGCCAGCCTGTCCTCACCCGGCGCCCAGAGGTGGTCAGCTGGCACAATCGCAGATATCACTGTCTGTGTGTTTGTGTAACAAAGAAGGGGACTCAAAAACCTATTTCACACATGGGGACACTCACTTACAATGTAGGTACATGAGGTCTCAGACACTTCTCTTATAAATTCATGACACGGTGTATGTAACAGAACATTTGTAGATATCCCACTCTACAAAAAGTACATTCAGGGAAATGTCAGGTCCATTGGAAGGAATTTGCCTGCGGCAGTTTCCAAAAACACAAATGGTGTAGACTCTGTAATGTCCTATAATACATTTTGCAGCGGAGGAGTTGGTGGAGACCAAAAACAGAGCTAAAAGGGAGGAAAAACTCAACCTGTGGTACAACAGGCGATGGTACAACTTTTCCGCAGGAGACCAGGGTTCGACGCTAGTGTGAGAAAACGACGATCAGAACACAACGTGGTCAACATAGTAAGGTAGTACATGTGTTTGTAGCAGTGCAGTGTTGTAGCACCGTTTGTCTTTTTATGTAATTTATCTTGTAACTTAACTTTACCCTGAAGTTTTTGCGCCTAACTAACATTTCTACATGAAAATGAATCCCACACCTAAAATTGAGTTACATTTGAGTTCTACTAAAAACCCTCATTTGACAGTTACTGTAGGTTTAAGGTGGAGGAATGTTTATGGTTTAAACGCTACACTGAGCTAAACATGGTAAAATGCAAGAGTACGTAAAGACCAAACCAGGAAACTCTACAAGTCATCAATTCCACACAGCCTTCGGCAGGCACCGGGAGACACCGTCATCTCGTCAAACACTCGTCCTTTCCTCTTGCTGCTTCTTCTTCCCTCCTGAAGGCTTTAAAACAGATTCACCTGAATGACCCCAGAAGAAAAGGGATTAATTTGTCCTTCAGCCGCTCGATTTACACTGCCTACGTCTTCAGTCCTCTGTCTCTCTGCATCCTTTTCGGGCAGCCTCAGATCTCTTTAGAATTGGTGTGAATAGGGCCACGAGCTGCTTTTACTGTGTGACATTTGATCAGTGGCATTATATAATTTTAGCCCTTTGAGGCTTCACACAGGAGGAGTCAGGTTTTTGCTGCTTTGTAGTTCGAAATGAGAGCACATCATTTCCGGAGGTCGAGTGGGACTCAATATGAGCAACATAAACTTAGTGAGTCATCAAAGACGCGTTGTAGTAATGAGCGGCAGTGCAGTAACAAATAGCAGATATTTTTTAAATAAATGGATTGTGAAGAATCCGCTCAGCCTTATGTGTGGGTCCATAGAGACACTGGAATAATACTAACTTGGCTGCGAGTTTGTGACATTCACAGGAGACTTTGGGGATAAATTAGGCCTTCGAGCTCTCGATGGCTGCACCACGTCGTGGGCCTGGGGGCATTTAAATCCTGTTGTGTTGTGTGAGGGAGAGTGTGGCATTTCATTGCTCACAAGTTTCATTAAAGCTGCGCTGACTGATTGCACTGGAGACTGGAGAATGTTTTCAAGGGTTATTGGCACATGTTGGCCATTTCTGAACATGCTGGTGTTCTGAGAAGGTTTTTGTTAGAAGGAAGCGTCAATATCTGACGCTGTGGAATGAGAACATGCTGGTTTAGACGCACATTATTATACATTTTCCTGTTAAGTTCCACCCTTCATTATGTCGGCATTATGCTCATTTACACTAAAGCCAACAAAAGCCAGCAGAATATTAGCAGGTTTTCTTGCTACAAATCAGCTGGTTTCTTTTGCTTGAGTGCCGTAAAAGTTTTATTGGTTTGGAGCATTTAGAACATTTTGTGACCTTTCATTAATTATAATTTAAAAAGACAAAATCCAGCCAGTGACCATGTTGGTGACACAACATTATTATGAATATACTGTTTGAATGTAATTTGTAAAACACAAATGGGATGCAGAGGCTGTGGCAGAGGGTTTTTATTGTAGCACATCATGTACGCTGTCCCTGCTGTGCGTTGTGTTTCATCTCCTCAGACCCAACTGTACCGGCGCCAAATGAAAGGCTGCGAGGATGTGATTGTTACCCAGCTGCCCTCTATAAAAGACCCACATGGAGGAAAAAGGTCTAACGAAGCCGGGCCCCTCCCGTCCTACCTGTTTGACTCTGTGCCCTCTGGAAAATGGCCTGCGGGCATCAACAAGGCAGCATCTGCCACTGCAAAGGTCCAGTCCTGATCATCCAACCCTCCAACCTGGCCCACATCCTTGGACACACACACACAGACGCTCTTAACAGCTATCTTTGTGAGGACATTCGTGGACACAGTACACACTTTTGGCTTTGCCGGTGCACCTGCTCTGCCTTTCACATCCACCTCACCTGTTCCCCGCTGAGCAGTTTATCCCTCTGTTTTTTGTACCGGTCTGTTGGAAACAGCAAGCTGTTAAACAGAAGCACATTTTAAAAGAGCTCCCTGCAATTAAACAATAAAAATCCAGAGGCAGAATTTTTATGTGTACATGTTGCACATGAAGCACTTCTATGAAGCTTGAAACAGGAAAGTGAGGATATAAAGAAAACAGCTCTTTGCTGTTTTCAGCACGACTGCTGTGAGAATCACTGCAGCCATGCAGACGTTGTGCTCTACAGGTAACTGTGTGCACAAATGACTGATTCACGTCACCCGAGTATAAATAATTACTGCACATAAAGAATACATACAGTCATTTATACACCCACATTAGTAATTAGTACACTCCTGTTTCACTGCATGTGGGCTTCCAGCTACAGGTTGGTAAAAGACAGGAACTAGTGATGTGCAATTCTACTTATTTCCTTCCCAATCTAATATCAAGTGAAACTCAGGCTGGTATCACTAACACCAGTGTCGATATCGATACTGTGTAGTTGGACTGATGAAGGAAAGGAGATGTATCTGTTAGGGCTCACGGCTTTTATTAACACCAAATGGTGCCACTTAATAATATGACTTTATGACAGCCATAATTATTTCTTCATAATAATTCAAATCTAGTTTTAACGATGCTGTGACTCCCGTTGATTGAACGTGAAAACACGTAACGCTCAGTGATAAACGTCACAATAGCTACAGACTGAATACGTGGCTGGTGCTGCCACTGGCCACCGTACCTCACCTTTCTTCTCCTTCACGTCTTTACGTGTTTCATAACATTACCACACTCTGGATGGTTGCTAAGTCCCAAGTGTTCAGGGAGAACGTCACCAATGTTCTCAGTGGCTCACACATTTACACCGAATGGACCAAAATTGACCCCCTATTGATTTTTGGCTCCTCGTTATACACTGTCCCCAAAAGTGCTGCAGCAGGAGATCATTTCTGTCCCCCAAGGACCTTAGGGTAATTACATGTCCCTTCGGAGGACCATAAAGGTACATACATGTCCCCAAGCAGTAAAATGGACCATTTATTCCGTAAAGCTACAATTTCACGAGTCTGTTTTTTTAAGTAGATTTGTGTGTGTGAAAATGTGCACCACTAGTTGTACCACTAGAATTACAATAACTTCACCTACTTTCTAAGAATGTATCTGTTAAGTTCTGACTACAGAGCCGTAGTTCACATACGGCAATGTCGGGCAGGAGAAGAATAAGTTCCTATCGATCCTTTTTTAATGATAACATACACATTTACCCCAAAAGTTTAGATATTCAGTCTTTTAATATGAGAATTGATCCTGGAAGAGAACTCTTAGGATTCCAAGCGTCAATATTTCAGTATGATATATTTGTACATCACAAACAGGAACCCAGAATGAAGATTAACACAGCTGATGTTTAGTTAAAAAGCAGAGCTGTAGCATATCATCTTCTTTCACATTGAGTACGTTTAATTTAAAGTTGTCCATTGACCCTGCACAATAATGAGACCTCTGTGAAATTAATATCTTTCTGTGGACTATCCCCAGCTGCCCGTGTGACCCCAGAAGCCCGACAGTTGACTAATTATTATCAAGATATAATAATGTATAACCGCACCAAAACTTAATAATATCAGTAGACAAATAGATGCCTGAGCTCTTAAAGGTCCTCTGCTGCTTCTTATCTAATGCACTGATTTATTATTTTTAATGCAGCATTGCTTCTACTTCATTATCATCATTGTTAACTAACAGTGCATTTAATTAAAAAAATTTTCATTTAATAACCACTTTTGTATCATGCTGAACCAAAATCTTTCGCCTCATTTAACCCTGATTATGCATGGAAATATGGAATAATCTCTGTTATTGTGATCCACGTTTATGACTTTGTGTCCCACTTCATTATATATAGTCTGTGTGTACAGAGAATAACTGCGTCAGGTTCTGCTGTTGGAAAATTATCCAAGTATTTGTGTGTGTGGCACAGGTATGTCACGAACCAGTCTTTGTCTTCTCAGGTGCCTCCATTTGTCACCAGCCAAGCCGAGCTGCAGCTGCTCAGTTCCAGGCCAGTCAAACCCCGTCTCCATGGAGTCCAGCTCCAGCCGGCCGTCAGCTCTCCTACTCGGCTTTCTTACTGCTGCAAGACTGAGGTTTGTTGGACTGAAACTTCACATCAGTCTGGATGTTCAGCTTGGTTTGGTGGACAGATGGACGGACAGACATCTCTAGATCTGTTGCCACCGGGAAAAACATTAACACGGTGCCTTGTACAGCAGACTTGCTACAGATGGCACCAATATTACACCAGACAAAAGCTATAGTGTGCTTCATGACTTTTATTAATAATTATTTCCCTCCAGTGCACCATGAGGGTAAGAACAGTTGTTATTGGAGAGTTTCGGTCTCATGATTAAATGCGATGCACAAACAGTTTCACTGTGAGTATCCAGTACAAATGTCAGCTGGCTTGGTGCTAAAATACACCCACTGGCAGCGTTTGCATGACATCCTGCTCTAAATGGGGCCAATTATCCTGTAACACTAACTGCCGTGGAACTTCACGTCCATCTGTTCACTAGTCGGTGTTTCAGTTTACCGAGAGGCTTTTCTCGGTGTTAACTGCCATTTAGTCGTGTTTCTTTTAATGCGACAACTCCAATATTTCACACATAATCAGAACAGATCTGCGCTGACAGCTGTGGTCACTAATACAGTGGAGTGGTTCCCCAACTTTTTGGCTTGAGCTCGCTTATAAAAAAAAAAAAAAGTAGCAGTACTTCCCTCGTCATTTTGTCATGTGTGTAGTAACAAAACTGTATGGAGAAATTTATGGACAAATCCTAATTGTTTCGCTTCCTTCACGTTCCTGAGCATTGATGTTTTCTTGTTACTTTTCTGGTCCTAAGATTTTATTTTACTAACATAGCGACATAATTGTCTTATAGCGTTTTTTTTAACAAGAATTTGAATTATCACAGCTATGTGTTTATCTTTATATTAAATGATTATAATGACAAAAGCTTCTAATAACTAACATTTTGTATTTTCTAATAAGAAGAAAATACTGTATCTCATGACATGAAAAAAATGCAAGAAACCGAGTTAAAAAACATTTCACGATACTGATCCTATAGCTCTTTGCTTTGAGCGTGCAATCAATACTGAAGTTGATTTAAAAACTTTTCTAAAAAAATCCTCATTTAGATGACGGTATCTGGACAGTCAGGATCAACAAATCAGTGACACAATAACAGTGACACTTTTCCCAGAGCCACAGAGCAAATTCAATCCATGCAACCAGCACGTGAGAACCCCCAGGAGTGCGTGGTCCAGCTGGTGCCATGGTTTTTTGTTGTTCTGTATCCTTTACAGGTTGTGTACGAGTTTCTGATGGCTATAAAAGTACAACAAAACTGACTCAACACTCCGCCTCCACAATATTACATTTATACACAAGCCTATCTGTCATAGGGTGAGAGGTGGGGTAAACCCTGGACATGTCTCCAGTCTATCTCAGGACCCTTTGCACTCACATTCACACCTACGAGCAAATTAAAGTCACCAATTACCTAACGTGCATGTTTTTGCACTGTGGGAGGAAGCCCACACAGGCACAGCACATGCAAAGCGCTCCCCCACCATGATGCCCTAAAAGATATTATAAAAATAAATCAAATATATATTAAATTCAACCCAATAAAGTTGCTAGTGGGAGTGACTGTGTTACCCGCCACTGTGAACAATCAGAGCGCCGCTCCCGACCTGAGGCCAAATTATCCTGCATTATATGAATATAATATGTGAATAAAACAGAAGGACGTGATTGCAGACAATGGTGGCAGATTACAAACTTCAGCAGGAGGTACTAGATATTATATGGCTTGAGTTAAGCCATAAGGTCAAGTGGTGATGTGATGGTTAGTGTTTGAAATACGCTGCCACTTTCTCGCTTTAATCAGTAACTTTCACATAAACCTGGTTGTTGAGGCTGGAAGGCTCGGCCACGTTGCCTCAGAGCAGGAGAACTGTGTCTGGCTGTCTGGGGTCACATTAGTTATCAGGACTCAGCATCAGAACTGCGGAGTCCTCAGGAAGAGGACGACTAACGTCTTCTGCATCAGCATCTGTCAGAGTAATTGGCCTCTTATTTTAGCATCTCTTGATAAGCTACTGTCATGGTAACTGAACAACAGGAAGAGATCTGGGAAGAGATATTTTCACCTAGATGAATGTGTTTTTAACCATATGTGCAAAGTTTGTCTTAACAACAAAACACACAAAATTGTCCCTTAAAACTTTGGTTATTTATCTGCTGGCCGTTCATTTCCTGCAGAAACTATGACTGTAGTTAAATGTTTAGCCAACAGATGATTATTTGCATATACAGCTGTTGTAGAGCAGCATAACTTAAAATCAGTCGTGGCGTTTTTGTCCAATTTAACTAGTCTCCACCAACTCCTGAGGGACACATCTGGCTCTTCAGCTGCTAAATGTCAAAAGTCAATGTGGTGAGATGCACAAACATGCTTAACAATGTGACAGGGAACAGTGGGGAAAAGGATGAGGAAACAACTGGCTGAGATCGTGGTTGCCTGTTGTTAAGAGGTGCCCTGGATGCAGGATGCTCCTGTCCGAGTTAACCTAAAAGCCACGATGTGCATGTGACAGAGTTCGCTTTAGTGAGAAGATCACACGGAACAAATGTAGCTATTAATGAAAATCCATCAGACGCTGCAGCCCCTCACAGTACAACATCACGGTCCTTCACTTGGGCCTGCTTTTTTTCTGAGACTGAGCCTTGGTGTCTGACTCAGAGGTGCTGACACTTACTCAAGGGACGACGTCTTAACTTCATACTGCAAGAATAAAATATTTTTTGCCATCTGGTGTCCAAAAGGTACATCCATTCATAAATGTTCCACCTCCTCCAACTCATTAACTTCAATTTTTTTACATACAGATGAAGCTGAATGTAATAAAATTCAGTGTAATGTAGTAAAATGATCACATCATGGTGTTTTGCAAACCGGTCATGTTACAGTTTGCACACATGTCGGTCCAGACTCATATTCTAATCAGTACATTCATTAATCCAAGAAGTTGCTTGTGTCACATGTATTAAAATTCAGAGATGAGAATATTTTCGGTGTGAGGTCATAGTGACTTTGACATCGGACCCTCACATATGAGGTCACAGTCACTTGACCTTTGACCACAAATATCGAATCAGTTAAACTTTGAGTCGAAGTTGATGGTTCGATGGCTCAGTCATTCCTGAGATATTGCGTTCACAGCAGGTCACAGTGACTTTGACCTTTGACCATCCGAGCCCAAGCAGTTTACCCTTAAGTTTAAATGGATGCTTTTTTTCTTTGTTCCTGTGATATTGTGTGGAGAACATGGTATTACGTCGCATTAACTTCACCTATGAACTCTGGCCACAATAATAAACTCAATTAATTTTGAATCCAAGTGAACCTTTATGTAAATCTTTTTTTTATGCTGCATGACATTACTGTGATGTTGCATTCACAAGACCTAGACAAATGGAAGGGATGGATGTGAGGTCACAGCCATCAAGACCTTTCAACACCAAAATCTAATCAGTTCATCACTGAGTTCCCAATTTAAGGAAACTCCTTCACGGCATTTCTAATAGGTCACGTTCACAAAAATGCCTTAAAACGCGACACCTCTAGTAGCATAATAAACCATGTCATTTGGTTTAAAATGTATAAAATAGACTGTAAATAGTAAATAAATTGAGAAAAGATTTTAGTCCACAGTGACTGCTTCTGTGCTGACTGTGTGAACAATGCTGAAGTATGAACTTGGTGCTAAGAAGTTCCTGTTAGCAGTTGCTAAAACACCTGTAAAATAAGAACTGACACATTTGTCAAGAGAGCCAGGAACAAAAACACACCTTTAATACATATGTATGCAAAACTGTTTATACACACAGTTTGGAGATGCACACACCGTGCGGTGGCTGATAAGCAGGTCGGTCTACAATTATTGCAAATGTTATCGTCTCCATGGCAACTGCTTCGTTCTGACAGGTCTCAACTTTGATCCTTCGATCCCGCAGCAGCACAGCAGCTAACAAGCAGCTGCTATGGAACGGTGGGTTGGAAGGTGTGATGAAGCAGAACAAAAGTGGGGTTCAACCTAAGTAACAACTCGTCTCGTCCTCGTTTCCAGTCTCTCTGTGTCTCTTTTGTTCTTCCCACTCTCTAGTGCTCATCCCTCTGACGTCTTATCTAAAAGAGCAGTGAGCTCACGCAGAGCTCAGAGATAATGTGAACAACAGACTTGCTTGTTTGGCTGTGTGAACATGAATAATTGATTGTATATTTGGATCAAAAGCTGCTGTAATTGAAAATACATCCTTAGTAATATACTGCTAAATCAAACACAGAATCTGTGAGATGAAGTGTTGGGTTCCAGTATCAGTGGCTTCTGTAATTATCTCATTTTATCCTGGAATTAATTAATTACACTTTTAAAAAGATTCTTCTACGAATGGACCACAACAAAGACACAAGTATCTGTACCTGTGGCTTTTCTTCACGGTAAAATACAGCAGCCACCTGCGAGGAGAGACACTGACACCAATCCAACGCACTGAAGACACAAAAACAAGACAAAGGTCGTCCACAGTACAAGTCTATATCTACTGTATGCAAAATAAATAACATTTTGAATTGCATGAGATGAGAAAAGAGAAGCCCTGATGACACCACCGACTACCAAGTGTCACAAGATAATGACTTCTTTGCTTTAGGTGAGGAATGATGTCAGGCTGAGAGATGGAGATCCTGAACTGTTCTCCCCAATTAAGAACACATCCATGGAATTCAACGTTGCAATGCTCCCCAGTGCACCCATGGAGGGGCTGCTCAGCTTGGGGAGGTGTTGTGCTGAATTTTAGGAAGAGCGGGTTGTCCGTCAAATGATCTGAGAGCCTCCCAGGCAGCCAAAATAGATCGTAATGGCAAAAACTGGCAGACCAGTAGAAATGTGATCTGATCCAAGTGTGGTTTGAATGATGCCCTGAATCCGTCCAAGTACAAGTTAGGCTGCTTTTTGAGGCACTTAAATTACAGTAGTAGTGCGAACAAAATGTAAAAAGTCATGCAGCAAACAAACTTTTTTTACTAGGTAATAAAGTCAGGCATCACTTTTTAAAAGTTACATGTAATCTGTAATGTATTACTTTTTTGAGTAACAACCCCAACCCTGTACGAGAACAAAAGAAACTTTTAGCGGCAGGAAGAAAAGGGAAATCTCTGACATGATGCAGGTCGAGCCAACCTGCTCTCTCCTTTAGACAGCAACATTATCTTTTTACATGCGTATTTTGTATTGCTTCAATAAAACCATAAATCAGGCATATTCTTAGAAATCAGGTTATCACTCTCTGTATTTTAAAAGCTGTAAGAACGATGAGAGTGACACTGCAGCAGTGCCTAAAGTATAAAACGTCAGACTGTAAAAAAGGTGTCTGAGTGCGAGCAGTGACACGGGAAGTCAAGTGACGTCCTGCAACTTACAGTTAAGGCTGAATCGCAATTAACAGAGCCCTGGATGTGCTCATGGGAGGGTTTTTAGAGCTTTTTGGTTTTTAGAATATACTTTTTTTTTTGTGCTGTGAGAGTCTAAACACTCTTTCTATGAACATAAAAAACGTTTCTGTAGTCACAAAAAGTGCAAGATCTGATATTTTAATCGAAAAGAAATGTGTTGTCTTGGAAAATGTAATAATATGATCAGTATCAAAATCTTTGTGTCTTACCATTGATATGCATAATCAAGTGATGCCCATACGTTAGCAACAAATGTCATTTGGTTGCAGTTACATTCAATACAAAAACACAATTTTGCTTCAGATTGTGCAGCTTTATACGTCCTGTGACGTATCACATTGACGCCACACGCGTTCCCATTGAATGCTCCACTTTTTGATGCCATGGGAACAACTGCGTCCGGTACGAACGCTGCAGGTGCACTTTGGCGTCAGTATTGGACGCTTCGAAGCAGAAGTGACTGGACAATGCAGCGCTTTTTGACGCCTCGGCGATGAGAACGAGCAGGTGTTGCTTCGTACTGCTTCGTTTTTAAATCTGTGCTGTGAGGATCCTCAGTTGACGCTTTGTTTCGTTCGAACAAAGCTTTTGCTCAATCGTATTAAGGGAAATGTAGCTCACTAACAGCAAGGTAACGTGCTGAGGGTAATATTCCCATAATACAAATGGAATAATAAAGTAATATCATGCAAGAAATTACCAGGTCACAGCTCGGTACTAACAAAAAACATTTCTTGATCTGGTTTTAGGTATTTACTGTGACTATATTCCTATTATATTAATTAGAAAGGGAAGTATAGCATTTTCCAGCTATGAAACTACCGTGTGTTTTTTGGTAAGTGCCATGATATCACTTCATTGCACTTCTACTAGTGAAATATTACCTTTTGAAACATTGTTAGAATTGAAATATTACCCCAAAAATGTGTTATTTCGGAAATATTTCACCGTATTACTTTAGTAATGTCAGGATGTAAAGCAAAGTGCTACCAGGAAACTTTATCAGTGCTGATGAGCCTGCAAATACTCTTAAAATCAAATACTGTTAAGTACTCCTTAGTAAGTCTTCATGAAAACACAGGATTTTTAAATTATAAAACAAATCACACAAACAACAGATTAACCCATGAAACACTTGTTGAGTACTTGTAAAACACGTCTCCACACAATTTCAAATTAAATTAAAGTTACTTTTTAAATAGACCTTATTATGTTCCGCTGGGATCTGTTTTTATAATAGCACATGTCGTTGGTAATATTTTAATATGACACTTAGGGTGCAGGAAATGTTTGCATTATAAATATCGCTCCCAAATCCCTTTTCAATTTAACACTTCACAGCATCAAATCAGTGTCCATCCCAGGAAGGGTTTTCTGGGCACTGTAGTGGAATAAACACACAACAGCCAGCACACAGCCTCATGGGAGCTGCCTTCTGTAATTGCTCGTCATTACAGTCTGCAGTGAAATTGGCTTTCGAAGACTTTCTCTGCGAGTGTGGGGACAGACGGTGCTGCCTTCCACCAATCAATGAGCAAATTATCGCATTCAGGGAGCCACATTACACTGCGTTTTAAAAAGTCAGGAACATGTCGTTTCCATAGCCGAGGACACAAGAAAAGATGAGGACGTTGATGATGATGACAGAAAGTGTCCATTGTGCTTTCCAATTGCAGTCTGCTACAGATGTGTGATCTTCATCAAACACATTTCTAATTTCTAACAGTCATTAGCGTCCTCTCCTTAACTGTGGACGTGAGCAGTTACTTCCAGGAGTCTTTAGAAGAACATTGATAGTTTAGGAAAATATGGGCCCCTGTGGACAGACAGGTAAAAGATCCCCAACCTTCTTTCTCAGATTATTTCAGATATGCTTGTTATGCCATTTGTAGTCATTTTATATCTATTTTTTTGGTTGTTTGCTGTTTTGTCTTTAGTGTTGTTGTGTTCACTTGGTCATTTTCTATTTCTTTGTCATCTTTTGTGTGTCTTTTTATATCCTTTTTATCCTTTTGTTGTCATTTTGCAGCTTTTAACCAACTAGAAATATTATTTGCTTCACACAGGGGGATTCGACCCAGGAGCCCACTGAACTCTAGGGAATCTGGCCCTGTGCCGAAAGGCCAGCTTGGGGATGTATCGCTCATGCATCTCATCCTTAAAAGAATACATGGCATCCCATCACTTGACTACAAAGAGTTTGTCTAGTACAAAAGCCAATCACGTTTTCTGTCAGCTGGGATTTCTTCACAGTTTTCTCAGTAGTGTTACAGACAGAGGGTCAAAAGAGGTGATACATAAAACATAAGCTGTTTTTGGAACTGTAAATATTCCATAACCCATTCAGATGAACCCCTTGATAAATTGTGCACAGTATTTTATAACCTCTTAACAAAAGGAACACAGGTGCAGTGAGGTCAAATGTGAAGCTGTTTGAACGTCTGTCTTCTTGTGTCCTCACCAACACTGTGATTTCTGCTAAAAGAAACCAAACAAGAAAAAAAAAAACTGTCTAAAATCCTTTAGACTGGGTCGTTACTGCTACTTTCCAGGCGTGTCAGTCTGGATTGACAGACCATAAGACCACTGCAATCATTTCTCACAGGAATGGATGGAGAACGAGACTCCCATCATCCTCCACTCTCAGCCTCATTATCTCGCTCTCGGTCAAGACGCTTTTAACTGGAGCAGCTCTGATATTATCAGACATTTTCCTTTTCAAACCATCTGACATTAGCAAAATTGTGCCCATTTTTGGGACCATTTTGCTCTTTTAGATCTTAGAATTTCAGTTTGCCGCACAGACACTGGGGCTCAGAGGAAAAGAGCAGATCTTTGTTACGGCAACAGCAGGCGATGTGAAAGTCACTCATTAGTGTGGAAGTACGCCGTGTTGATCCGTGTAAAACACACAGACAGGGCTCTTCAGTGCTACGCCGATGGCTGCCATTGATTGACCGTGACATTTTATTTAATGGTGATGACATTCTGTTTGTCGGCATGCATGAAGCTGCAGGGGCCTGAAACAGTACGGAGGTATGTGAACGTAAAGTCACGAATAAAAGAGTTTTATTTCCTCAATATATTCCGTAGCATGTTACGAATAATAGGGCAAAAGTGGGCCAACAGTTTGGAAATAATGTTAATAATATTATTAATAATAATATTAACAACAGAGTGAGGGGTAATATGGTGGTAATAGTGATGAGAAAGGGGCTGAATATTTTAGCAATACCAAGATAAATAATTAGTAGTTCTATAAGGTAACATGATGATTATGTCAATAGTGAAAAGGAATAAAGTGATATGATACTAATTCCTAAAGTAATGACCAGGTATTGTATGAAATGGATTTGTGTAGTTGGCTTCCACATTACTGCTTTGGGAACCTGTCGCGGTCGTGGTTGCTGCCCAGCTCCCATCACCGCTGACTCATCAAGCTTGACAGCAGCGGTTGATTAACATCTAACTGTAAAATAATCCTTTTATCCAAGAAGGCTGTGGGCCACTAATGAATGTGATTGGATGTACGTGTAAGTTGGTTTGCCCGAGTGATTGATTGGGTTTTGTAAACTATGCAGGATTCATTAACCCTTTGACGAGCTGCTTGGAAAATGGTTGTGTTACCGTCCATTAGCTGCTGATGTTCAGATAAGACCCCTGTATTACCTTGTTATCTTAAAGCATCACCCCACTGCTAGATATGAGCTGTTAATGAGGCTTATGTATGTTTATAACCCTACTGAGACCCCTGACAAGCATCTAGTGAATGATGTGGAGTGGCCGTAGGTAAAGGAGTCATCGCTGGAGCACAGGATCAGGGGTTTGATTCCCGGGCCTGCCTTGGGCAAGACACTGAACCCCAAGTTGCTCCTAGTGGGACAGGTGAGCACCTTGCATGGAGGCCACCGCCATCGGTGTTTGAGAATGAGTCAAATTGGCTGATTTTGATAGGAAAATGAAAAACACAGAATTGAAACAGGAAAACTAGACATATTCAAGTCGGTACTTGCTAAAATCACATCCACAAATCTGCTGAAATGGACATTTCTGCTTTTAGTGGGCTAAGAAAGGATTTAGTTAAAACTATTAACTTCAGACATTTGATGAAACTGCTACTTGTGGACAAGCTCTATTCCTGAAAACAAGTGCAGATTGTAAAGAGTATAGAAGATCTGAAGATCAGACTTCCTGCTCATTAGCCCTGCGGCCATTTACACTGAACGATGTTCTAATAATTTAGTCAGACATGTTTTAGTAGGATTATTTAAGGCTGTGACTTCTGGAACAGCTGCTGGAGCACTCACAATATTACAGTCATCCGCGTGGAACTGCAGCAGAGCCTCGCTGTCAGAAGACCAGGGTCCAGGTGGAGTTGAAAACTTTCAGAAAATCCTTGAAGCATGAAAGAAAAAATAGGAAGCGGGAGGAAAAAACTCCTACAGTGTTTCCTGCAATTCCTTTATAGCCAGAGGCTCTCGTCTAAACTCAAACTGAATGAAAGATTAAAGCCCACCATGATTCTTTCCAGCCTTTAGAGCAATGCATGGAAGTCTTCAAGTGTGTGTGTGTGTGTGTGTGTGTGTGTGTGTGTGTGTGTGTGTGTGTGTGTGTGTGTGTGTGTGTGCACTCAGGTGCATCCTCAGGATTACTGTACAGCGAGCCAGTAGTACTTCAGCCTTCTCATAGAGGGTTTTTACTCGCTCCAGCAGGTCGGTTACAGGCGCCACAGTCCTTCAGCACAATGGGAAAGTATAAATAATCAGCTTTCAGAGAAGCCACGTAATGTATGCTCCCTCAGCTCCACCTCAGTCCCTGGAGTTTGGTGTTTAGTGCTGGTAATGACTGTGAATCAATTCCCCCAATGCTCATCCTGTTTTGTGATCAACAGATTTTTACTGAATATAGTCGTCGGTTGACTAAAAACAGTTTGGTTTGCCGTATTATTCTTCGACAAATGACACAATAAGATCTGTATTTTGTTATTATGCCCATATTTTTGTAAATGTCTGCATCAGTGTTTTTGCCTGTGATTTAAAGACGGTGAACAGTGGATGGTAATGGTAACACTGTCAACACTGTGTGATTTAATGAAGTGAAAGAAAAGCATTTGACTGCACGCTGCCTGGACAAGCAAATGGCTGGATTTGAGAGGAAAACTTCGGTCATTTTCTGAATTAATCGCACTGTCCATAGTCAACCTACACACATTGCCAACATTGAATTTTCTCTCTGTTTGGTTGTGCAGCCTCTCTTCACTTGTTCATTAGTGCCACAAAACCTCAGTTGTTGTCAAAACCTTCCAAAAACCAAGACCCATGTACAGTCATGTTCAAAAGTTAGCACCCCTTAATTTTATGGTAAGCACAGCTCTCTCTCTCAGCTATCTTAACTTTGAGATGGTTGTTCCGAAACCTTGATTTCTTGATTTTTCAGACATTCTGATGTAGTTTTTATTGGTCTGCTTCACATCATTGTCCTTTTCCATGTACCAATTTCGACCACAGATGAGCTCACATTTGCCTCTAGAATCCTCTGGTACAGAGAGGAGTTCGTGGTTGAGTCAGTGACTCTAAGGTGTCCAGGTCCAAGCCTAAATCATCAGCTCTCCAGGGCCGAGCTTGACAGTGGGTATGAGGTGTATCTGCGGAAAAGTGTTTTGTTTCGACCAAACGTGGCTCGAGGCGCTAAGGCCAAACATGTCCACTTTGGTCTCATCTGTCCATAGGACATTGTTCCAGAAGTCTTGTGGTTTGTTCCGATGCGGTTTTATGAACCTCTGTTGTGCTCTAACAAGCTTGCTGCCAAAACACTGTACTTGTTCAGTCATCTTCTAATTACGCTGTCATGGACTTTAACCATTCAACATGCTCGGCAACCATTCCTCCTTAAAACCACTGCTCATGTCTTTCCCTGCTGACAATGCTCTCAACCAGTAAACTTCTGCTCTCATAGACGGCTGCAGACCTGCTGACAATCAGCAGCATCAGGCTGCTGCTTCCCCTCTTAAATCCTATGGAAGCTGTAAGAGGCTACTTAGTTTTACCCATGTTTTTCTCTTTTAAGCTTCATTTTGATTAATTAATTATTTATGTTGTTTGTCTGAAGTTGTATTAGACCCACTATGATCCGATGATGGTTTAATGTTTTTCCACAAATAAACAGGATTAATATTTGAGTCTCCATAATTCCACCCTAAATGGCGCCAATCACGGGCCCGAATACCAGGAAGTGTAGAATCGAAGCATATGGTGCAAGATTTGGTGCAATGTTTGTTCAAAATAGTGGAGCGGTGTCTGTCTGGTGGACGCAAAGTGGACGTGAGAGCTTCTCCCAGATTCTGTCCCGAATGTTCTATCCCTGCTATTATATGAATTTCAGAAGTTGCACAATAAGTGACGCTAATTTTCCACTGTGAAGAAGTGGGCATTAACAACATGACTTTATTAAAACGAGCAGTCAAAAACAATGACTGAGTCACAGTTATTCGATTTTAAAATGTCCTTTTTTATTACACTTTGTTTGAAATTTCCCTGCAGCTCCACTTGTGTTTTTTAGGCACAAATGAAAAATGCACATAAAAACCCACTCAACATCAAACAGACTTCAAAATTATCCAGGATTGTTGGAAAGCTGTCTCAGCACCCCCACACTCGTGTTAATTTTTGAAAATCTTTCAGCGATCAGTTCCTCCATTTCCTTTGTTCATCGTGCAGTGGGAGAATAGCATTCTCCACAATCATTAGCCTTGTTTGAAGCTCTTCAAAGGGAAAGAATCCGGCCTTTCTCACTGAGAGATACTGTTGATTACTAAATTCAGGGTTTATTCTGCCTGCACATTCTTTCCAAACTGTGTGAATTCAAACAAAGGCAGAATAATAATTGAAGAGTGAGCTTGTATCAGACTCCTATTGTGCTTTTACCGGATGAATTCAGGGCATCTTGCAGGATGATTGTTCACTGAATCAGATGTAAAGGAAGCTAAGCCTTTTATTGCGGGAAACAGCTGGTACGTCAAGTGAAGGAGAAGGAGTTGAAGGCAGTTTAGTTTATGCACAGGGTGTACAATATTCAACGTAAAGCATCTAGACTCTTTTTTTTTTAGGCACCGTCTACATTCCTCCAAACCCTTTGGATACCCATCTAAAGCCCAGCTTTTCTTGTCTTTTCTGCTTGTTATTATTTCATTTGTTTTTCTCTCTCTGAAGTGTTTTCACGCAGAGCTCTGAGATTTGATTTGCCCCAGCTCCATCTGCCGCTCATCCCCTAAAATCAATATGCCTCATAAAACAGTAAGAGTTTTCAATATATGGAGTTATTAAAGGCAGACACATGTCCAGCATTACTGACAAGATATTCTGCGATAAGATTTGTCTTGCAGAAGTGTCAACACATTGCTGTTCTTCAACTTACATCCAATTTCCAAAGTGTTCAGGTTGTATGTGTACAATAAAAGTTTTTACGTGGTCACATTTGTCAAAAATCAAGTTTCCATGTAGCTCCACTTTTTAAGAAAACAGGTTTTTCCGATTGTGAGGGCTGCTGTCATAGAGTGATGTTTTTATATCTTCACTAGAAGGGACCTTTACACCACATGGCAAATGCTTTTCTACCTGTTGGCACTCAAAGCGTTTCAAACTGCTTCTTATTCACCCATTCACACTCACAATCACACACACACTCTCACACACTGATGGGGGAGCTGCTATGCAGCTGGCCAACGCTCACCGGGAGCAAATATGTTGGGGTTCAGTGTCTTGCTCAAGGACACTTTGACATGTGACCAGAGGAGCCGGGCATCGAACCAACAACTGTGGGACGGGTGAAGCTCTACCTCCCGAGTCACAGTTGCTCGGCTTCATGTCGCCTTTTTTTTTTTTTACCTCAACCCAGCATAGAAATGATTTTGTACTATTTTGGTCAGTACCTGGTAGAGTAAGTGAAGAATTTGCAATTTCCTGTTTCTCTATATAAATTGGTAATGACTTGTGTATATGTGATCTTCACCAGAGTCAAAAACATAAACAATGGATCTTTTCAAAGTATTACGAACACCCCCTGATTGCCAGAAGTGGCAAATTAAAGCTCAAAGTAGTGTAGGGCCAGCTTAATTGCTGGGACCGACCGCAATTCAGCATGTAGAATCAACTAAAAGGTGCTGACACAGCGGTTTCAACTAGTGCCAACACTTATTCATATACATAACACCAATAAAATCAGTAGCATATTAAAACCATATAATCTGTTACACCGGTGAAAGTGGTTCATTGCAGGTTGAACAGTAAACTGAGCCTGTTCTAAACACAGTGGTTCAACAGCTCTACACTGTGTCCCATTTGTTACCACACACACACACACACACACACACACACACACAGAAAAACAGACACGCATGCAGTCATTCATCTCCACACGCTGTTTATCCCCATCATATTTATCTTATTACAGGAGAAAGGCCTGCTGCAGGTACTGTCCATGCACTGATTCTCCCTTCAGCACAGACATTCATCTTCATCCTGGTTTACAGAGACAGATGAAGACAGAAGAGTAGGAAGGAAGCAATAAAGAAAAAGAAAAACATTATAAATGTGCAGGGCAAGAAAAGGTCTCTAAGAATAGCTGCAGACTGTTGGTCTCCTTTAGCATTTGGCCTTTAAGTAGCGAGGGATACGAAAGCATTGTCCACCTTTAGTTAAAGCAGTACATATTTAAAAGACAGTGGCAGAACAGGGGGACTCCACATTGGACACAGTCCTGACAAATCTCTGACTCATCCAGTAGCTACACACAATTATTCGATGGAGTTGAACAACCCTCAACACAATCTCATCCCACAGCATCAAATTGTCACTTATCGTGTCCTTTGGCATTTTCCAGTAACGCCACAGGTCTGCTTTGCTACTGGACGCCCCAGGCCACTATTTGAGACCATGGGCACGACTTTATATACACCCAAAAACTGCGTTAAGGTTGGTGAAAACAACTTCAGTGTTAGATCCCGTTAAGAAAGGACAATGGTTAGGGTTGAAACCAAAACTTCAGTGTAATAAAACGAAACGCTACAAACAGTGACAACACTACATACGTACTTTCTGTCTATAGTAACTACATGAGCCACACTGAGAAACAATCATCGGTGAAGCACACAATGTCTCACACTAGAGATAAACCATGGTCTCTTGTGTAAAGGCCAGTGTCTTGTTGTGCCATCCACTTCCTCTGTCCTCCTCCCTATGAGACCTTTTCTCTTCTTATTTTATGCCCTTGATTTAGTCAAATACTGAAGTGCCAAGGTTTCTAATTGACTACAAGAAGGCTCTGAGTGCCAGTCGCCCACACGGGTTCCTTAAGCATGAGCATGTAACGCAGAAGGGACTGTGCAAAATGGGGCTTTTTGACGCCCTGGGAATGACAACGGGCTGAAATGCAACAGTGAAATATGTGTTTTTATATTATTCAGTGGGTTTCACCTCAGGAAATAATATATGAATGATAGAATGGATGTGGCTAGTGTGGTACAGGCTGATAAGATCAACAGCTTTGGGCTTGTTCCTTCAGGGGTCGCCACACCTTGACTTGGCACGAGTTTTGACCCACATGCCCTTCCCTCTGCCACCCTGCCATTTTATCTGTCCTCAGATAAAATGAGCCAGGGTGGCCTTTGGTGGCCGGGTGGTGAATCCCACCCCTCACTTGGTGAGGTAAAACACATATTTCTCCCCACACTTGCTGGGTTGGGATTCAAACCCATGGGCTTCTGCATGCCAACCCAATGCCACCAGGCCCCCATGGGCTAACATTTACTAACTACTGGATTATTGTGTGCTTCCCCATGAATTCTCAGTCTTTCGGACATAGTAATCAAAGATTTACCTGACTCACTGTAACATTTTCATTTTCATTTGGCAGCATCTGTTCTTAAAGAAGTGGAGACACATTGCATCTTGCAGTAAAACAGACACTTTCAGTCAGGCCAAAAGTCACAATCCGAGTGATATTTCAGTAAGAAGTTTCTGAAAATTTAGACCTGCTTCCTGTTATGTTTTAAAACTTGACTGGTTAACAGTTCAAAACCACAAAGCCACATTAGAGGTACCATCTCCTTTATTCTTCACTTCCAGCTGTTCAAAGCTGGTTTGGTTTTATTTGTTACGATTTTAATTACAGTCATCCTTGATTTTAAATTGTTTCAGGGCAAAAAACAGGTCAAATCACATACATATTGATTAACAGGATACAAAGGACATAACATGTATGTTTAAAGATGGGACAATCCCATATTATACTGGACAAGTGGCAATTCTAAATGAGCTGCAGAGCTGGAGTGAAACACTGCAAAAAGCAGAGCGTTATAAACCTTCATTTTCTCAGTCAAGGTCAGATTGAGTTGTGATGCTTTCACTTGCCATCATTGCTGAACTAGTACTGAACTAGTACTGACTGGATGATGTTTTTGTGTCTAAGGCTTCTGATCATCTCTAAATATCAAGGTTCGGTCTCAACATTACACCACTTGCTGTAGCAGGTTGTGAGTTTCCGATTGAATTGAATCATTCGTGATATTGTCATTAAAAAATAGTTTGCAGCCTGTGAAGCATTTTCTCTATTATCTATAGTGACAAAAGACACACCTGTAAACCTGTTGACAGGACACCTCAAGCTTTAAACAAGACTTGACTTGAGTCTCTCTCTGACATAAAGGGTTAATGTGTGGAGGATCTACTGCATGTCTTGCTTTCATGTCTTTCCAAGAGCATCTAAAAGTTTCTTTTACTTACTTTATTTTCACTACGTCATCTCAAAGTTAGGTCTGGTGGTGTGGAAGGGGGTGTGGAATAAGCCATGAACCAATGAGAAAGTTACAGCGTGGCAGAATCAGCAGCATCCCTGAGAGCATAGGAGGAGTCAAAGAATCAGGTGACAAGACCAGACACTATCCCTCCATTTTAGCTACAGCAAGAAGAGAGAGCACTTCCTAGAGACAAATAATCAGCCATGGATTTTAGACCTCTGATTAGCTACGGGCTTCGATGTTTGGGTGACTATGGCCTTCCACGCTTGCTAACCTACGCGATTGAATATCTGATTACCTATGGCCTTCCCCGTTCACTTGTTTACGGGCTTCAATATATAATTATCTATAATCTTCAATATACGCTTGGCTACGACCTTCAATACATTATCACCGACGGCATCCAGAATCTGGCTGACTATGGTCTTCAACGCTTGCTAACCTACGTCATTGAACATCTTATTACGTGTGGCCTTCCCCGTTCGCTTGTTTACGGGCTTCAATATGTAATTACCTAAAATCTTCAATATACACTTCCCACAAGGAACCTAACACACCATTGTGTGATATTTAAGATCTCTATGGCTTCCAATTTAGAGAAGCTACTGTAAACTGTAAAACCTTTTAGATGCTTTTATAAAAAAAAGCATTGTTGTGAAGATTGAGTGCACAATTTCCTGTCTGAACTCGAGCCTTTATTGAAAGAAGCTCCCAGTCTCACAGAATCTGGGCTGCACCCACAGCAACTCTTATGCAAATTCACTTCAGGTCATGCGGAGCAATCCAACGTCCTACTGTACCTACAGCAACGCTGTAACTAGGGCTGTGAAAATAATGCATTCATTTTGATGGGTCAAAGAAAAAAAAGGATGCTTCAAACAATGTCACACATCACGTTCCATGGTTCCCTTTGACCAGATCAAAAACTAGTTTTTAAAACACGATCAAAGTCTGCAGACAGGACAAGCAGCTCGATAAAAGGCAAAATTAAAACAGAGCTATGCCCAGTTGTTGTTACACTGTCATGAGTCATAAGTGATAAGATACGTGGTTCTTGTGCAATTATTTGGCCTTTTGGACCTGGATTAACTTAGGTAAACACAGTAACCCCCCTGTGCTCCACCACACGTGCCCTAAAGCCTTTCGGAAGGGTTTTATATAATATAAAAGAGCTGCAGACAAAAAAATCATGTCATTCATATTGTGTAGATCAAAAGGGAGAATTTTGCCAGAGAACTCAGTGCAGTAGCATCCTGGGTTTCATATCAACTTCTACTGTCTGTGTTTGGCAGTGAAACTCCAAATGTAAGTAAAAGCATCCCCACGACAAAAAGTAAAACCTGCCTATCACCTTAGGAGTTTAGTCTGATTTTTGTCTTTTGGCTATTTCTGTCCCCTGATCCATTCACAAACACCCAGTCAGCCCTCAGCCAGTGCTCTCTGTCTGTCTCTCCCTCTCTCTCTCTCTTTTCTGCTCTCTCTCTCACTCTGTCTCTCTCTCTCTCTCTCTCTCTCTCTCTCTCTCTCTCTCTCTCTCTCTCACTCTCTGTCTGTCTCTCTCTCTCTCTCTCTCTCACTCTCTGTCTGTCTCTCTCTCTCTCTCTCTCTCACTCTCTGTCTGTCTCTCCCTCTCTCTCTCTCTTTTCTGCTCTCTCTCTCTCTCTCTGCTCTCTCTCTCTCTCTCTCTCTCTCTCTCTCTCTCTCTCTCTCTCTCTCTCTCTCTCTCTCTCTGTCTCTCTCTCTCTCTCTCTCTCTCTCTCTCTCTCTCTCTCTCTCTCTCTCTCTCTCTCTCTCTCTCTCTCTCTCTCTCTCTCTCTCTCTCTCTCTCTCTCTCTCTCTCTCTCTCTCTCTCTCTCTCTCTCTCTCTCTCTCTCTCTCTCTCTCTCTCTCTCTCTCTCTCTCTCTCTCTCTCTCTCTCTCTCTCTCTCTCTCTCTCTCTCTCTCTCTCTCTCTCTCTCTCTCTCTCTCTCTCTCTCTCTCTCTCTCTCTCTCTCTCTCTCTCTCTCTCACTCTCTGTCTCTCTCTCTCCCAGTGTGAGTCTGTGCTCTTGCTCTTCCTTTCTCTTTCTCCCCGTCCGTCAGCCACTCTGCCCCCCAGTTGTTTTTACATCCACTCTCCCTATTTTTTTTCCGTTGCCCATAGAGCCCCTTTCAGACATGCCCTGGAATTCGAACATTATCCAGACTTTATCTGGAGGGGTCGTATGTTTGAACACAAACCAAGTCTGTCAGCCCCTTACTCGGATTTAGCCCAGCCCGCTCCCTGGTCCAAATTCCAGATTATCTCCAACCAAGCTTATTTGTGAATAGAGGAGGTAATATTCCGGAGAATTCACCGTCAATTTTTTGTGACTGCCGTGAAACTGGGCAAATACAAACACCCGATGGTGAAGAACTCGTTCAATCATACGAACACAACAACAACGTCCAACGGGAAGGACAACGACATTCCTGAACTTTTGTTGGCAAGCGCAGACCTGCAACCTGTGGTATACGACCAGATTACCAAGCAAAACACTGTCACATGTGCAGTTTTGTTCCATCCATAGCAGTACCCCTGTCAGCTCTGCTCTTGGCCCCCCCGTGGGTTGATGTTGCCCGGCCTGTTCTCATTCCTGAAGCGTTAAAAAGTGCCACTGTGTCCAGTCCCTTTGCATTACATGCAGATGCTGAAGGTACCCGCTCATGTCAATGGAATTAAATGGAAACCCTGGCTACACCTGCAGGTCAGGCCTCATCACGGCCCAACCCACGCTACAGTCGGTGCCCCCAGCCCGTCCTCCAAAAAGGTACAGCTTTTGTTCCCCTGCCAGCCTGATGTGCCCAGGGGCTGTCCAGGTTTTTCCATGTTTAAATACTAGCAATCTAGTCATGTTGAGTACTGGTTTCCTTGTCAATAGATCATGTTAGAGTATTAGTCTCAAGGTGACATTGTGTGTTTTCCATGGCAGGAAGTACTGGTCTTCATGTTATGATCCCAAACTGACCTTCTGGTGGCTGTCCCACCCTGTAGGACTGTGTTGTCTTAAGTGTATTCTGCTGCTCATGTGCTTCTGCTCTTGGCTCCACGGCACCATACACATATGCACACCATGAATCCTGTCCAATATAAAAGGATCAGGGGATTGGACTGTCTAGCAGTGAAGCCTCCCTCTCATCCATCCATCCATCATCCACACATAGGAGTCAGACACATCTATGATGCTCCTGAACAAACGCCCAGGGTCCGATCCTCGAACACATTTTATTAATGCACAGAGAACCTGGCAAGTCACACTCTCCACAAACACACTGAAAATTCCTTTCCCTGTAACCTGTGGGCGCGCAGCTGATTTACTTACTTCTACACACCTGTGCTGAGACTTTATATAAATAAAAGATCGAGTTGTTCTGCTGCAGGCACATATTCTGTAAAAACCCTGTTTGGGTGCAGTGACTCCCACCTCACTCTCTCTGGAGGCTGTGGGGCCGTGCAGACCTGCTCCCACAGGAACTCCCATTGTTGATGCATGAAGCTCGGAAATAAAAGCTCCATCTTCTGCCTCCACAGCGGATTTTAGTGCGCAGCTTCTCCCTCCCGAGTACAAACTGCACATGCGACTGCAGCGACGTGAAATAGCGCTGCTTTCCTGCGCGCGCACACACACACACACACACACACGCACACACACAGTACAACCCTCTCCGCGCAGACCCTCGGCAGACACAACACGGACAGCTCGGGCAGGTGAGTGCAGCTCTCTCCCTTTTCGCTTTTACGAGTCAGAAGCAGTTGGATTTTCCAGCTGTTTCACGGAGGCGACGCGACAGGAGCCAGATGTTACAGCAAGTTAGCGACGCGTGAAAACCCAGCGGCTCGCGTTTGACAGACGCGGGTTAAGATGCTTAGCCCGCGTTTGGATCAAGGCTTGTTAGTGCAGGAGAGGTGAGTTCCAATAATGCACAGGGCTCCACACGCGCGCGCGCACAATTACTCTCACTCCAGCTCCATAAACAATAGACATAATGGCTGCAAATGAGTGCGGATGGTTATAGTGATCTGTTTAATTGGCCAAGACTCGGATTATTGATGGAGAATGTCACTTCCGAGTGTTGCTGTGATTGTCAAGGTCATTAACAAACTCAGCACTAAATTCTTACTCATACAGACTCAGTTGGTGTCTCAGAAAAGTCCAACTATAGCTTTTGGCTCAAAATGACACAGGAGACATAAATCTCCAGGTGGTGCAGAGAGAAATAATAATAAGTTATGACATGACACATGCATGCTTGATAATTCACATATCAAGATGAGATTTCATCAATCTGTGTGATGATGAATCCAGGCTGGTTTTCATTCATTTTCCGTCCCACATCCCCTTTTTTTAAAAAGTGAGGATTTTGCTGCTTGTCTCCGTTTTACTTCCGCATAAACAGAAAACCCAGACTTCACACCCTCCCGTTGGCCGGTTGCTCTGACATTTTAGTCTCAAGAATGAAGTGATTATTGGCAAAAACAGGCAACAGATGATTTAGTACCGACACCAGGGGATAAATGATGGCATTTGCAAATACAGTTTCCCTTCCATACACACACACTGCCACTCAACTAGAATATGAATGTCAGTGTTTTTTGTGTTTACAAGTGTCTAAAACTTCATCACATTGACGTGCAAGTCTCGCCAGACATGTGGCTGCTGTACATTTTTGACTCTGTCATATCCTCTGATCCGTGTTGCATTTTAATGCTGGTGGAAACGTTTTCGTGTAGAATTCAAATGTGGAAAATGCACTTTCTTCCTTCTCATGCCAGAGATTATACTAGAATTGAAGCTCGATCTGTAAAAACCTACAGAATTGAGCGTCATCTGATTCTGTGTTTCATTCTGAGTTAATGGAGGGAAAAAAAGCTTTTCCAGGTCAGAGCTAAAACAATTAGTTGATCAGCTGATGGACAGAAACATATTTACTAATCAGTCAACATTCCCCAGTTTCAGCTTCTCATTTGTGAGAATTTGTTTCTTCTATTTGTGTAAAATCTCACTGAGAGGTTACTGTAGGTTTTGGCTTGTGGAGTTTTCATCGTTTGTTTAATACAAATGATAGAATCATCATTACATGCTTATTACTAATGTGGGACAAGGTGCAATTTTGCTATGGTTTCTTCACTTCAGTCAGTTTATCTTCTGCAGCTGAGCTCAGCTTCTCGTTGGAGCTACAGATTGTTGCTGTGATCCCAGTTTGTTGGTTCTTCCAAAGTCATGTTGAGCTTGTTTGTGCAGGTTTCCTGAGCGTTGCTCTACAGTGTGTGTGAGTGTGAATGGTTTTCCATCTCTGTATGTCTCTACGCATCAGCCCTGAGATAGACTTGGCAGGGTGGACCCCTCCTCTGACCCACTCACAGCTCGGATAAATGGTTAAGATGATGGATGGACAGAGGGAGTTAACTGATTGGAGCACGATTATTCATCACAGTGGGGCTGAGAGCAATGTGCAGCATAAGATAGTGGTTCTTGTTGTGCCTGTACTGAATATACTCCAATGAATGAAAATTGTCTTAATAACTGCCTATAAAAGTATTCATGTAAAAAGTAAATTATCCTCTGAAATGTATTAAAATAAGTGAAAATAAAGTACATCAAAATTGTACTTGTACATCAAAAGTGCCAAACTGATATTCCTCACGTCAGCTGAGTTTCACACCCCGAATACCCATTTTATTATTTTACACACAGAACTGATCCTGATTTTGATTCAGGCTCATTTGAGTCACGCAAGAGGCAGCATTTCTTCACTCCACCACTTGGATTTACACTGGAAGATGTCAGCGACTGTTGGATGGATTACCATAAAAGTCTGAAAGCATCCGACTGTGATCGCATCATCAGGAGCAGATTGCTCAGTAGCTTGGTGCAGTAAATTTGGAAAAATAACAAGGTAACATGTCAGTAACACAATAATGGGGTAATACGTTTTGGTAGCAAGGTATAGAAGGCGATATTTCAGTGTTAGCAGTGTAACATGGTTATTTTTATTATGGTTAAAGTAATATTATGTATTTATTAAAGTAGCTTTTATAATATGGAAACACATGGGAAATAATGTGAAAAACTAAACACTAAGACCTGCGGAAGTTGTAAAATGCAAAACTACCTCTTTCTCCTTTATTTCATAGTAATGGAAACAAACAGGGAAGAATGTGCTGCTTTATTTCGGTTTACATTCACCGCTTTGCAAGTTTTCCCACAGAAGCCATTAATCACTCCCACCATGACTGTTTGCAGAGATCTGTAGCTGCAGTCTACAAAGTGTGGAGAGATAAACTGTGGGCCCATAAGATGAAGTGGATTGAAATGTCAATCTAAGTCGACGGAGCAGAGCAGATGTGACTGGTTTCTCCACCTCTTCCAGTTTATGGTTCACTGGTTTAAACTTGCCAGCCTGTCCCTCATCATGTGTAAGCAGGACATGCAACAGATTCAGAGATCGTCATAAAAACTAGCAGAGACGCACAACCTCTGCGATCACAAGAAGTCCATCCTTTGTACATGGATTATAACTTCCATAATATTCAACAAGAGTCTGGACTTTTTGGTGCTTTAAAATTCATGTGGAGCTTGATTTGTGCTAAATTCTTTGATCCCCCTCAGCAGCAGGACTTCAGAGTCTCTCGCAGTGGAGGCTCGCCTACAATTGAAAGTTCATCTACTAATGTCAGAAGAAATTCTCACATTTCGAGGAAATATAATATTGTGCTTATTAGGTTTCAGAGAAACGGAGCAGTGCAGCTAAAAAAAGGCCTCGTATTTAATGAGCCAAAATGAAAGTAACTACTTTAATAACAAGCTGAGTCAACGGTGGTTGTTGTAGGTTTGCAGCGATTAATTGGACGTTTCGATTCACTAAGATTTGCAACATGCAAATTGGGATTTCATCAGGAGAATAGCTCCTTTTATTTTGGATTCTATACCTTTAATCTTAGGTTCTGGCCAATACTGACTGTAAACCGATACTTATTTAACTATATCTGACATCGGACACAATCTGATACACTTTAACACTTTTTCTGGCTCAAACTGACTCAATCTAAAACCTTTTAGATTTAAAAAAAAAATCTTAAATCTAAAAGTTTAAAAAAGCCGACTGGTTAAAAAAAAAAAAAAAAAAACTTTAAAGGGCAACTTCTCCAATTTTTTACTTTCTCTCCATGGCTTTTGTTTAGGGTGTAAAAGTCCATTAATACTTTTAAACTTGCCTCTGACTTCCCTGTATTAAAATATTTCTCTGCTTGTACCAGACAAACTACTCCAGAAGACATCACACAGAGGAGTTTTTCATCATTAGGAGTCGTGATGATGTCATCTGGAGGAGCTCTGGAAAAGCGGGTTGAGCATGATTAGAACCTCCACAGTGAGAGCAACAACATGACAATCTGAGCTGAAGGTTCCTCCAAGTGATGTCATCTGGGGGCAGTTTTCAGCTCAAAGAAGAGAGGTATTTGAAATGAGCTGTAGAGATGTCAGAGGGACGTTTAATGGCATTGGTTTGTACCACCCAAACTAGAACCAAATTCAACATCACTGTCCTTTAAGCTTATCAGATTAAATTATTAATATGAAGGGAACAATATGCTACAGTATCACTAAGTCCACTTGTGTTTGTACAGCAGTGAGTGGAGCATCTTCACTGACACTGGCCACAGATGCACTTTAACCACCCAGTTCCTCACACGATTAATGTTCATTAAAGCTTTAATTTTAAACAGTAAGCAGCATCAGCACTGATTAAACATGTGGAGCTGCTGCTCAGTTTTTTTTCCCACCACTGACCTTTGTAAAAAAAGGCCCTTCATTATTTTAACGTTCCATCTAATATGCGATTTTTTCTGCGAGCGACTGTTCTGAATGTCCTGCAGACGTGCGTGGACCCAGGGTGAATTTTTGAAATATTCCACTCTGTGTTAGTACATCTGACCTGCACTTTGCCCTCGCCGCAGCACATACACCAACAGGTTCCTCACTTTGCTTTATTATTTTTATTATTATTATTATTATTATTATTATTATTATGATGATGCTGCCTGTGTGTTAAGAAAGTAGCAGCCCATCAGGGAGGGAGACGTTCAGGCACAGGACAGAGCACAGGTCAGTCAAGTTTCAGCACAGGATGGTGAAACTGAATTCAGATCAGACCTGGTTTGGCCTTATTTTGGCTGATACTGAAAACCTATAGTTAGTATCAGATTGGATTAGGAAAGAGTTTTCATGAGTTGGGACGTTTTAAGGAAAAAAATACTGCAGATCTGACAGCAGGCTTAAGTTTAAGTCGCATTGTACGGTGAACTTCAGTTGGCTTGGGTTATAAAAACGCAACCACTCTTTTTCTACTGTGTGTAGATAAGATCCAGGTCTGTTTTAATTCAAGGCTTTATCCTCTGCAAATCCTCAATCATCTTTATGAAGTGCATAACTAGATCTGGCTCCACAGAGAGGGGGCATCTAATTACAGTTGGAGCCAGACATGGTTTCAGTGCAGGTACTCACCTTTTTTAAGAGGGCGTATAATTCAAAGTGATCCTCACACACACACACACACACACACGAGTGCTGAATAGGTATAATAAACGTCATTTTAATGAGAATGCTTCTAATGAGACTCAGCTCCTCACTGATACTTTTTCTTGCTAGAGACAACGTTTCGAAGTGTAATGACTTTACTTGCCTGGAATAATGTGAGCTTTTAATTTGGTAGAGAAAATAATAATAACATAATGAGACATGGATAACGAGAATAAGAGTTGTCTTGGCGAATTACTGCTCGTTTCTTCAAGTTTGGAGGGTGTGTACGACAACGTAGACATTTTTCTGTCTTTCCAGATTTGTAATATTAGAAGAGTCAGATTATCAGGGAAGAGTTTCAGAGCCAAACGAACGTGTACTGGTATATAGATGCATAACCAGGATGGCTGAGAACCAATGGGTGAATGACCTCGTGGGTTCGAATCCCACTTCTGGTAATTACTAAGAAAGTCACTGGCTGACAGTTTCCAAAGCAGCCACCATCATCAGGTTGTGATATACTGATGCCTATAGTGTCATGTGCCACAGGGTCAGTGGTTTAAATCCCAATCCCCCCCCAAAAAAAACCCAAATTCCACTGCCATCAGTGTGAGTGAGAAGCAACATTGTGCAACAAGAGCTTCAGATAAAAGCATTTTTATTTAGAGCATTTGCATATCGAGAATCTCAGTTTGCCTAGAACATCTGATGTGACACAGTAAAGCAGTTAGAGCCTCTGTTCTAAGTGGATTCTTTGTGTGGCTTTAGTTGGATTTTGGCATAAAGTAACTCTCACTGAAAACATGCTGACAGGTTCACAGATGCAGTGAAACAGATAGATAAAGATAAAATGGGGTTTAATTGAAGTTGTTCATGCACAGTCAGGCAGGGGAAAGTGCAGAAGCAGAGTCCATTCAAACAAGTCTCGGTTCCAGAACAAGATCGTATGACAGTTCAGAGACTCAGTCCAGGGGCCAAAAAGATCCAACAACCTGGAAAACAGTAGTTATGCACGAGGTCAAAAGATTTAAATGTTTTATTCAACAACACACTATCCGCCATTAAAATATCCCACTCGCTGTTTTTAAAGGTTTTATGTTACATAAATAGATGTTTGCTAACGAGCGGCTACATCAGATCAGAGGTTTTTGGGAACATTAAACGTCGTGATGCCCAACACAGAAACGCGTTTAGTCATCTGTCCACATTTAGTTTTTCCAAGTCTAAAAGTGCAAAAATGCTGACTGATTACTGACTTTCAGCAGAACTGCGTTTTGGGGGGAGGGAAAAAAAAAAAATAAAAATCTTGCTTTTGCTTTTCTCGAGGGAACCGGTGAGGTTCTGATTTCCTGGTTGACCAACAAAATAGGTCCCCATTGCAAACTAACTTATGGAGATGGAGGTGTGTCTATTTGAATCTCCTACAAATGTTCATCAGCATCAGAGACAATGATGAGATGAGCCAAAGTTACAGACAAAATGTGGCTTTTAAAGACCTAAAGGAAGTGGAGCTGGACACTGATTTGATTTTCATGACATCTAACACAAACAACCCTCTGTGAGAAAGAAACTGGCAGCATGAGTCACAGCCTGCTGGGCTTCACTCTGGCAACAAGACCCACGTCAGTTTCAAATGACAGCACCAGTCTGGATGAGCAGTTGAAATTATGAACCTGGAATCTGTGGCTGCATTTTTCACCCACTGCTTTGTGTGAGTCTTTATCATTGTGTGAAAATCCATCGTTGCAGCTCGATCAGTGCCGATCTTTAAGTCGTGATCAGCCTGAACGTGAGGATCAATAAATTTGCATTACACACTTAAAAATTAAAAAAAAAAGACTTTTTCTTTTCCTTCCTGTTTGTTTTCTGCTCCAGTGTAACAGTTACAGTCCGGGAAGAACATGCTGTAAAGGCCATTTTCTCAAATTGTCTTTATTTCAAATCATACCGTGAAGTACAAGACATGATAATCACAGGCAAAAATCTGCGCTGACTCATCACATCACTTGCTGCTGCTCATTAAGCTGGGAGCTTGCAGTGTACTAATTGAATGTGACTGAGATGAGTGTATCATCGTTTTTATCAGCTCATCGCTTTATGAAACACATGCAAATAGAGAGAACAAGCAAAATTTAACACAGCCAACCAACCAATTTAACAAAAGGAGCAAGATTTAGACTTAAAAATACAAAAAACAAACAAAATGCAAAAGTGAGCCGCAAATGAAGAAAACACAAGCCAATGGCAGCGCTTAAAGAGGTTTGGACAGGTTGAGCCGTGAAGAATCTCCCGCTTCGCCGTCATTGACAGGGAAAACAACGGGCTATTTGTCAGCTGCACTTGAAGGAGCTTTTGAAAATGGGATTCAAATTGATGGTGCTGTGGGGACACATTAAGCTACTGCCTACTGGACCTGGCTGCACACAAGGATGAAAAAGGGCAGAGAGAGCGTTGACTCTTTACCTGAGCCAGACGTCAAATAGTTTGCAGAGGTTCGTGTTTTGTCACGTTTACCAGTGGCCCTGTAGACTAAGTCAAACTTCATCTCTAGGTCTTCTGCACTCAGAACGTAAGGAGACATGAAGTTCTTGTTGCCCTCTTCCCATAACTGACCATCTATCATTCACAGTCAAAAATAGCATCTCACTGGGTTTGTGTCAAGGCCGTACCAGTTTGATGCAGACTGACAAGTGGGAGGTTACGCATTCAATTGAGCCTGAAGGGGAGGGCATGTCAACGTGTTCGTGTGAAGGGGAAGCTGTATTTTTTAATCACAGCTCTGAATCCTCCACATTCAACTACAATTCTTCTCAGATACTCGAAATTAAATTAAACAAGTGATGAACAAGCACGAATTATGGAGGAGGAGCAGTGACTGTCAGGCAGTAATCAGGATGATCTAATATGAAAAAGGTCAAAAAGCACACACACACACACACACACACACACACACACACACACACACACACACACACACACACACACACACACACACACACACACACACACACACACACACACACACACACACACACACACACACACACGTTACTAAATCGTGAATGGGCCTCAGAGAGAAATGTTCCAGCAATAAAACCGCGAACCGTCTGTGAAGCCAAGTCTGGCAGCTAACATTTATTTCTGCTCAGTGATTCTACTTGTCTGTAATAAGTCTGTTCAAGTCTAATTATTCAGTGACTAGTGCCAATTTGACCCAGTGTTTGAAGACAGGTCCACTGTTGGTCCTAGTTCATTACCACATGCAAGTTAAGGTGAATGAAACCCCCCCAGCTTTGATCCCAGTGAATCCATCTGTCATGTCAGCCATGCTCGACACTTTGGTCACTAGAGAAACAACCTAAAGATGCACTAGTCACATCAAGGGGTGGTGTCAGTCATGGCGCTCACACATCAGAGGAAATAAATACAGCCTCACATCCCTGCTCAGTCTGTCTGTCTGTGGTCTTCAGGGCCTATTAGGGCAGACCATCAATTAACATTACTTATGAATATGAAACAGCTACGGTTACATCAGAGTTTGTGTGCGTGTGCGTGTGCATGTGCGTGCTTCTGTTTCCCTGTCACATGTAATCTTGCACCTCTGATATAACACCCTGTAAATTAACTCTTGGGATGGGGGCCGCACACAATGGCAGCCTTACTTTTTCTCCCTCTAACACGCCAACTGTCTGGTTTTGAAGGTTGTATACAGTTAACGTTAGAATCAAATTATAACACGGAGTAAAGGGCGCTGCCCCCATGTCCAGTTTTAATCCAAGACAGCTCTGTCTCTGACGTCTGTCTCCGTTTTGCTGGCATTGACACAGTCTCCAAGGGCTTCTACCTGACATAAAACCTGATGTAGTGTTTGAGGCTACAACCTCCCCATGAGGTCTGTGTGTGACAACATGATACAAGTTGCTGCATTTGGGCGGAACGTCATGAATCATCGCGCCCCCCTCCCCGAGTTACCGCGGGGACAGCGGCCCTCGTTATCGTGTTGTCGTGGCAACTGACACCAAATAAAGTGCTGAGATAAACATTACAGAGACGTGTCCTCACAATCTAAGGATGGGTTGTGAGAAAATAGTCCCATGGACACAGATGGGACTATCACCCCTTCTTTTTGAGCTTTTGGGCTTTTTGGTAAATTTACATTGCTTTTGGTCATTTCTTGTCTGTTTTGGGGTAATTATTTAATTCACTTTAGCATATTTGTTATTATTGTTACTTAGCTGTTTCAAAGACATATGAACAGTACTGTCAAAGGTTCGGGCCCGATCTCTTCCACCCAAAACAATTATTACATGAATCTGTATTAAAGCAGCGTTGTTATAATCTAAACTAAACGGTTTTATAATGAAAACATCAAAGAGGCTTGAGTTTGTTATTTTGTCACCAGAGCAGAAATCTGTGGTGTGAACTTTATCAGTGGTGAGATCCAGATCAGCTCAATAATACACAATTATTTTCCAAGGATTAGCATCACAGCCTCATTTTAAAAGCAGATCAGGCTGCCAGCAGACTTTATTTAGATAAGACTGTGACTCTGGAAACTTTGAAGTAGCATCAGAGGAGGTGGGGTTCGTTGTAACTAGAGAGGATGCGGTTGTTGACGACTATCTTGTTTGATCTCCAAGCAGCCTGTCTACTGCTGTGTGGGATTGCATAAGATGAGGGGGGAGACATATTGTGTGTGTGCGTGCGTGCGTGTGTGTGCATGCGTGCGTGTCCCACGGTTTTTGCACAGCATCCAAGTGATTGACGGAGACGTTAATGACGATGAAATTAGGGTTTTCGACTTGTGCAAATTGCCATTTATGTTTAAAAAGATGTAATTCCATCTCTCATTCAGCACCAACATTCTTTCATTAAACAAGACTTTAGGAATTTAGAAGAGCTTGGCATAAAGCACATCAAACCTTGTATCAGTCATTTGTGAAAAGGTACAGATCTGTACTCGCTCTGCGAATCAGGAAAATAACAGTCTGTGCAGTGTGATGGAAAGTGACAGTCACTCAGAGGAGGGAGTGTGAATATGCCGTCTGCGTCAATGTGACCAGCACACAGGCAGAGATTTTCCTGTTCTTTGTGCCACCTTGTCCTCGACTTCATCCTTTCCCATTTTTTTTTTTTTTTTTTTGCTCCAGCCTCCCTTTCAACCCTCCCAGCTCCATATTCATTGTGTGAAGTCATTTTCCCGCAAGATGCAAAGACTCTTTAAATCCTAACAGACATTAAACCTTAAAGGATGGTTTCTCCCTCGCTGACCCATCCGGTCACTTAAATCTGTGTCCTGCAATGTGGCAAAGACAGATGATGCCACACTGCAAGCCACACGTCCACAGGCGCTTGTCTGCATATGTGCAAAACTCAAAGACAAAACCAAGATCACTCTTAAGACTGAAGGAATCAGCTGGAGAATCAGAACATTCATGCAAAACAAAAATGTCAAATGTCAAAATGTCAGTGATGTCTCTATGACCAGGCACTTCTTCTACTTTCCATGATGTAATTTAAACCCAAACAGATTACACAGCACCAGTAGCAGCCTGACCCAGTTCCACACTCAGTGAAGACTGAAGTTATTTATATCTCTGCAGCCATAACACTCACACTTAGCAGAAATTATTATTATTACAGCTTCATCTTGCTCTCTCCATCACCCATAAAGGTGACAATGTTTAACTGGCAAAGGATTAAAAAAAACAAACAGTCTCAAACCTGTAACACATACAAATACTCAATTCAAGATGAGATATCTTCAAAAAAGATTAAATGGATTCAAATAAAATATAATGTGGACCTTTACAGTCTCCAAAGGATTCATATTGGACAGACTAGAATCTGCGTCTTTGATTCAAGTCGTGCTTAATTTGCACACTCAAACTTGAGACTTGTCCTCAAAACACATAGGACTTGACTTGGACTTGCAATGCAGGACTTGTGAACAATTTCAATCACACAATAAGAAAATGTAACGAGCTGTTACCACTCGTCTGTGGTAACAGATGACTGGAGCTACGTGCACACATGGACTTAAATCAGCAGCGTGAGACTATTTCGAATATCTCAAAACCAAACCAGGTGTTGTCCTCACAAAAGAGAAACCAAAGGAGGAACGCAGTAAATATGTTCTCCAGCTTCATGAACACCATCCCTCCATGCAGACTATGGAGTCGATTGGAAGTTGGCTAATGTAAAATCTGGACTCACGCATGAATACATGGAAAAGTATTCACCTTTACTGGCACCAACAAATTGGGAAAATTTAAAAAACTTGAGGTGACAAAAAGAGATTTAGATTTGTAATAGAAAATCTATTGGCTGAGTCAAAATCCAGAAGGAAAGAAAGGGTTAAGAAGAAACGGAGCAACAGCTACTGTGTGTGGGCACAATGCAGAATCTGGCAGTAGAGTGATTATTTGATATGTGCCACGTAATAAAAGTTCATCTTAAACACAAAACTGTCTCCGACAGCTTGTCTCATGTCCCAGTTTATGTAGCCTGTAGTTATTGAGCCCCCACATGAATAAAATCCTATAACTTGATCTAAAGTGTGACCGTACTGTGAATATACAGCAAAAACAAGAGTCCGACAGACTAATTTTAAACCCATCGCCTCAACACAAATACAGCATTACAGCTGCTGCTGCCACTGCAGGTGAAGTGATGTGAGGCTGTGTTGTCATAAGAAATGAAATAAATAAATACAAAGGGCACCGACATCATCATCATCACCGAGGGGTAAAGTGACAGGGCCCCAGGCTTTTTCCGACCTCCGACACGTCTGCAAAAGTTCACGTTTAGTGCCGAATCTCCTAATATCTTCACTAACACGTGCAACTTTTTCTTCGTTTAACTCCACCCTCAGAGATTTGCATGGTGCCCCCGCAGCAAGACAAACTAAAACATTCTGGCTTTGTAGCAAACAAGATGAGCTTGAACGTCCTCGAGTCCTGTTTTGAATTTATACAGTACGTCAGATCAATGCTAAAAAATGCCTTTCATCAGGACCTGGCGTGGCTGAGGTGACGCAGGGGAGCAGAGGGGTGTGTGTCAGTGTCTGAAAACACAGGCAAGCTGGAGTCCTGTATAATGAGATGGGGATTCACTATCAAAAGGCAATGGACGAGTACAGAACTGTGGTCGTTCGTAGACATGGTGTCAGAAGTGGTACGAACAGAGGGGAGACCTACTGTGCACAGAAATGTAGAGTTTTAAGCAGACAGAGGACTGAAAGGTCTAAGTGAGCACACTTCTGTATGCAAAGGGCTGTAATGCTGAGAACATTTTTAGGAACTCTGAGGAGCACTTCACGCCTCAAACGACCATTATTCCTGAGAGGGCGCAGTCTCACTTGAGGCTATGGAAGCCCGAAGAGAAAGTTGAAAACTTTTGTGCCCTCTACTGTCTGAGATGCAAGTTTGGCAAGAAAAGGAATGAGAACATCAGAGATGGAGAAGAAAAAAAAGACAGACTTTTCTAGTTATTGCTAATAACAAAGCACTTGTCCCTGGATGTTGCTATTCAGATGCCAACGCGGGCTGAGGAAGTTGAATCACACTGGGAGCAGTAGCCACGCAGCTGGGAAGAGCTAAAACAGCACTGGGGAAGAAAAGCTAACAAAGCCCAACATAACAGTTGGGGCAGATGCACTAGATGTGCGAAAGTAGAACATAAAAAAACTGATGAGCTGTCCAGCCCTTAGCTCAGTGTGCAGGAGATGTCGCAAGGACACTGAGCAAATGTGCCATTCAAAATCAGTCCTTGAAGTCACAGGAGAAAGAATTGATGTTGGCTCATTATGTTTCCGAACCATAAATACAGAGTGCAGCCTGGTGAAGTGGACAGGGATCTTGGAGATAGGCCAGTTTATCCTACGATGGATGTAGGGAAGATGCTCCTGTGATAAATAAAAAGTCAGACACAACACGTAACTAATAGGTCCAGGGGACTGTCTCAGGTGCTCAGGGATGTTTACCACAGATGTCAAAAGGGCCTTTAGGTAACAGGACGTGTCAAAGACTGAACCAGGGAGGGGAACACTATGCAATAACCACAGTTCCATTTCCCATTCTCCCCAAAGTTAGGGAGGAACTCAAGGAGTAGAAAACACTAATCGTTGCCCCGATGACCAGAAGATTAAGCTGATGTTAATTAACGTGGACACAATAATAACCAAACCTCTAGAATAACAGCAAAAAATAAATAAATTTAAAAAAAAATAGTAAAAACTGTAGACAAAAGAGGTGAGCTGTCAGTCTGTAAGGGATTTAACACAAACGACTGCTGTACTGTCTTACCCATGTCCATGACAGAGGACATATTACATAAAGTCCATGAGGGTCACCAAGTGCTGTCAAATTGTACGGCACGAACATCAGTGTGACAGCTGGAATATAGGCGGATTTCAAAATGTCGGAAACACTATTGTGTGAATAAGAGAACATTGAGAAGGGAACATCCTGAATCCAACTATCTGGACTAATGTGAGCACGAAGGCAAAACCTACCTAGTCGTCTCTGGCATTTTATTTTCACTACCTAGTGATACAGGAGTTACCTGTGACAGAGCAGCTCAAGTGGTAGCAAAGCTTTCAACCTTTGCCCAGTTTGGAATTCCCAACACCGTCTGCTCTGATAATAGGACCACATTTATCTGGGAAACCTTAAAAAGTTTAGCCAGGAGTTTAACTTTAAGCACATTACCTCCAGCCCACATCACCACTCAGCAAACTGACACAATGAGCAGGCTGTATAGACAGCAACCTGATCCTCCTGAGCTATAGATCTACCCCAGCGAGGTAACAAGGGTTAGTCCAGCAGAACTCCTAATGGGCAGGAAACTCCGTACCACACTGCTGGTGCTGGAAAGCTCACTGAAACCTCAATGACCAGACCTGTCCGTCAACAGCAGGAAGAGGAGCACCCACACAGAGACGAAGTAGAACATAGGGGAGGCAGGAGACCAGCACACGACGTTCATAGGTTGAGGTAAGAAAAGGAGGAACTGGATTTGCAGGTTCTTTCCCAGGAGACCAAGAGAGTGAGAGTGTTTAACAAATCAATGAATCCAGCAATAAATTGTTAAAGTCGCTAAAGTCGACTCATTCTGAAATTCATGTCGACACAATTTTGGAATATATAAGACTGGAATGAAAAGGAGGAGCTGTCCAAGGACCAGAGTGAGGCCTCAGCCAATTAGCAGGATTAGGAGATTCACTATGAAAAGGCAAACGGTGGACGCCCTTTGACAAAACTGTCCTCATATCCTGGGTCTCAAGATAACTGCTTGTTATCTTGAGTTCTGCAATGGATTACAACAGAAAGCCCACTTTCAAAAAACATCTCAAAGCCTAATTCACTAGTGAGTATTATTACAAAATCACCATTCTCCTCTGTAAAGTCATTGTTGTAAGAGGCATTTGAAGCACTGTCAAATTCTAAACTAGCTGATTTTTACTCTTTATGAATATTATATTAAATACATTTTTTTAAAGACTTCATCACAATGTGAATGGCTAGGTAAATAGTACATTATGGGATTGGATATGTAGTACTTCTACAGCAACATACTGCTAAATCACAATAATCAAAGAAAAGAGTAAAACTGTAATAGCGCAGATTTTAAAAGTGGCTGAAAAGTAACTATAGCCATCAAATAAATGTAGTGGAGTAAAAGTATGAGGTAAACCCGAAACTACTCAAGTAAAGTAGAAATAGTGTAATAATACAATTGTAATACTAATTTAGCTACTTTATATCATTGCTGTATTTAATCAGTATTTTCTGTAACTTTACTCAAATATTTGACGGTATATTTTCATCTTAGCTGATTAGAAACCTGTTGCTATTCTGCCTGGGGAGAATCAGGGGTACGAGCTGACTGTGACCTGGTTACTGGGGCTGTGTTGCGTGTAAGACACTTGTTGGACGCTGGTGCATGAGACAGAGGAGGTGAGTCCAACACAAGCAGTTGGATGGAGCCCGTGAGTCAGTGTGGCTGTGCAAAAGCACCTGCGAGCGTGTGTGTGTGTGTGTGTGTGTGTGTGTCATTCTTTGGCATCATGGTTCCACGGGGCCTGTTAAAGCCACCAGAGAAGAGAGAAATTCAGAGTGGGAGAGACAAACTGAGATCTCCAGAGATGGAAGCTGGCAGAACAAACCTGAGCGGCCTTTAAACCATTGTATCCATGTGCTTGTATGTATATACGCCAACGTGGGAGAAGATCTGATGAACGTCTTAATCAGCGGATGAGTGTTGGGCCAGCAGGACTAGATACAGCGATGTACAGCTGCATCTTAAACAATTCACTCAGAGGCAAAAGATGCTTTGCTTCAGGGAGAACACATGTCACATGTACATGATTGTGTGTTTAATTAGCATGTGTAGTTTCATGTGAACACAGGTGCAGTGGTCTGGACAGAACGTTGATGACAGCAACTCTTATATGCAGAAATCTTACTGCGTTTTTTTAAAGATTCTACTGAACCTGCTTCATTAATAATACAGAGACATGGATTAACCCCTGTTAACAACTCACCCATACACTTGTCTCTGCTCAAAGGTGGTGGAAGTACAACAACTCAATACTCAGTGCCTGCAAGTACAAAAGCAGTATTACCTCAAACTACTCATAGTAGAGTACAAAAGGCAGAAGATTTGTTTTTGTGTGTGTGTGTGTGTGTGTGTGTGTGTGTGTGTGTGTGTGTGTGTGTGTGTGTGTGTGTGAGAGTGTGTGTCTGAGAGGGTCCAAGGGCTGAGGGACAAAATGGCCAATAATAATCAAACTATAAAATCAAATTAAACTGGGAGCAAATCAGTGGAGATGATTCAACCACTTGACATGTTTTTCAGATGCAGATGAACCAGTTGTTGAGGAGCGAAAAGTACAATATTTCTCCAGTATTTCTCCAGTAAAATAATTATTGCAGTCCTTGAGTAAATGTATTCAGCTCACAAACATCAAGGTCTTATGTTCCTCTGTATGTGCCTCTGGACAGTGCGGTGGGATTTTCTGAGTATCCTTTTAAATGAATGCCTTTGCTGCCTGGGGGCTTTGAGCTCTTCTGACTGCCCACCAGATTTAAGCTTTAAGGGGTCTGTCAGCACTCGAGCCTGGTGATGAATTCTGCAGACAATCACAACACAGCACCCAAAGTGCTGAGTCTTTACCCGGAGCCATTAACTCAACAACAGTGTTCATGAACGGGTGTCTGAGGACGATGGCGTGTGGCTCTGCAGAGGACAGACTGAGAGACGAGGCACTGCTGTTCCAGTCCCTGTCTTCACCTGTAACCGCTTGTCTGCTGAGAGTCCTTCACCTCTTTCATTATCCTCAGTGTTGTATTTTCTGCCCTTTTGCAGAGAAACGCTGATGCTGAGCTGATCCACAGAGATGCCGACAGCAAAGGGAAAACAGGAGGACGTCTATGTTTGAATCTCTCTTCGGTCACTAACACTCGTCTTCTGCTGCTCACCACTCACAATAAACTGGACACTGTCCATCACCTGCCCGCGTCCCTCTTCCTGTCGTCCTTGCTCATCTAGAAGTTCCCTTTTACTTTTTCAGAGAACGGAAGTTCACTAGCAGCCTCAGGGCTCTGCTCCTGCTCAACCCTGACTCCTGACACATCGCCCCTTCTCCTCCCCCTGCCATGTCCAATGACAGCAGCCTCCCCACTATGTGGGAGGCCTCCGAGTGGGTAGACACGCCTCAGTGCCCGCCATCAGTAGGCGGGGCGACTCTATTAATTGTGGCGTACAGCGCCGTCATAGCGATCGGGCTGCTAGGCAATGCAGGCCTGGTGTTTATCATCGCCCGGCAACAGGAGTTGCGCAATGTTACCAACATTCTGATTGCCAACCTGTCGTGCTCTGACATCCTGATGTGTGTGGTGTGTCTCCCAGTTACCGTCATATACACACTGATGGACCGCTGGGTGCTGGGAGAGGCCCTGTGTAAGGTCAGTGAACCACACACACACACACACTTGGTGTAGATAACCTTTCAATCCATAACAAAAATTACTCCTTTTGAAGGAAGACCAGTGTTCAAGAAGCAGAATATCCGATACCTCTGGATAAAGTGGGTTAATATTTCTTATTGGAAAATCACGAGATTCAGTTAATATTACCACAAAGAGACAAAGAAGTACATTCAAAATTATTCCAAAGAGATAAAAAGGACACGACAGCATCACTTGTCTCTTTTAGTCTGAGCTCTTATGTAGGTGTCAAGATTCCTAAAGATTTATAGTATAGCTAGCGTTTATAGTACAATTTGAATTTACGGTATGAAGAGAGGGGGCGGCTGTAGCTCGGCTGGTAAGGGAGTCATCCACGGACCAAAGCGTCAGTGGTTCAATCCCCAGTCCCAGCTACTGAGCCCGGTATAAATCAGGGAGGGTTGAAGAACAAAACGTGTGAAGAGACAGGAGGTCCTACACTTTGCTGATTGTTGAGGTAAAACGTCCAAATCGAGTTCAAGTTTGTTTTTACCTGTCCAGGTGACTCCCTTTGTTCAGTGCACGTCAGTGACAGTTTCCATCTTCTCCCTGGTGCTGATCGCTCTGGAGCGTCACCAGCTGATCCTCCATCCGACCGGCTGGTCCCCCGCCGCTGGCCACTCCTACCTGGCTGTCGGGCTGACGTGGCTGGTCGCCTGCTTCATCTCTCTGCCTTTCCTGTCTTTCAACATTCTCACCAACGACCCCTTCCAGAACATCAGCCTGCCCGCCAACCCCTTCAGGTGAGGCCGAATATCTGGAACAGTTATTGTCACAGCATCAGGACCAAACCTGACTACAGACAGAGGAACTCAGTTTGTTTTGGTAGTGTTGAGTCCGTTTGATTACTTTGCATCTCTTTGGTCTCATTTTGAGGTTTTTGCCGTCTGTTTTTGGTAGCATTTAGTGCTTTTTTTTTTTTTTTTTTTTTTTTTTTTTGAGTAGTTTGCACAGTTTTGAGTTGCTCCGTTTCTTTTCAGTCTTTGTGCATTAAATGTAACGATTCTTTTTGGTTGCTGTTTGTTTTGGGTTATTTTGAGTCTGCTGTAACTTTGGCCCATTTTGTGGCATCTGTTTTTGAGAGTGTTGCATCTTTTTGGATGTCACTGTGTCTCCCCTCTAAATCATGTTTATTTAGGGTTTCTTGGGTAGTTGTAGGTGACTTTTGAATAATTCTGGTTGTTTTGCCTGTTTGTGATAGTCTTCTCTCTTTTCGGTCATGTTTATTCTTTTAACTAAGCTCTAAATTTCTTGTTTGAAAGTCAAACAGTCCCTCTGTATTGAGGCTCAGGGGCTACAGCAGGCAGACGTGTTCAGATGCACATAAGCATTGAAAACATTCACCTTAGTTCATTCAGATTCAGTGGATTTGATCATGTGATGTTAAACCTTCAATCCAAACTAAACTTTGCATTGTTCACCTACATCAAAGGATCTGGACAGTAATGACCATCAGCTACTTGTACAAACTGAGTTAACAAACTTATTACGAAGCTCATTGGCTCTGAGCTTTTCTCCTCCTCAGTAAAACCCTTTATTGAATGAAATGATGCATAAACCTAAAAAAGTCCAGTACAGTGAAGAACCTCTGTGTGCTCAGAGTGGGTTCAGACATAAAATGAGGAGATTTTTAGAGGTAGCCTGAATTCTGACAGAATGCAGGAGGCTCGTCTTAATGGAAACACAAAGCCAGTAGCAGTTCAGATGCGTCGTAGTCTTCGTTTGTAAAACGCCGTTCGGTTATTTCCAGGCACAAAACTTGTCGGCGTGAAAATGGGAGGCATTAATGCAGATTAGGAGCAGTGCAATTTTGAGGCTCATTTTGTCATGAAATTGCTTATTTCCTCCTGCTTAGACTACATCTCATAACACACAGGGCAATGAGTTGCACATTTCTAAATATCACTTTCCTCGTTTCCCATCTTGCACATCTTAATAGTCAAAATGTATCGTTTTGGAAAACAAAAAAAAAAAAAGAGATTCAATCTGAAAAGTAACAGTCAGACCTGATCTAAAACCAACGGAAGACGATGGGAACAGATACAGTATCATCTCTCTTCCTAGCGCTGTTGCCTCACAGCTAGAAGGTCACTGGTTTGAATCCTGGCAGACTGTGACCTTTCTGTTTATAGTTTGCATATTCTCCCCATGGTCCGGCTCCAAATTGTAAAAAATGACAGAGAATTAAAGACAAATTAAAACATTGCAAAACTCGAAGGACTTCCCTGCTAGATTACGTGGATGATGGAAATAACAGATCACACAGGCTTCTCCTGCACCCTCACTGTTAAAATACTGAGATATGTGGCAGAAGGTAAAAATGGAATGTTGCTGGCTTTTTATTTATTTTAAAGCAAAGACTAGTGGTCAGTTTACAACAAAGGATGGATCTCTACCAAATAATCTAAATGTAAATTTAATGCAACTTTTACTTTATGCAACTCATCTAAAAGTGAACTTCAGTGAAATAATGGAGTAATTTAAATTTACTGTTATTTAATGTCACACTCTGCACAGCCCTTCAGCCATTAGTCACTATCAAAGTACAGTAAATGCAAAGCTTATTAATCAAGCAAACATCTACAAAAGTCAGGTAAAAAAAAAAAAAGTTTTGTTTATAATATGGACATGAAGGAAACAGGTTTAACCAATTTGAGTACAGAGTCTATTACGTATTGGGGCTGATCCTGAGGAATATTCTGATGAATCAGAAACTTTAGATTAGAAATTAGAAACTACTATGACGTTCAGTCCTGTCTCCTTTCTTAAACAACCCGTGTCTGTCCTCACTGCGTAAGGGACCATTTGATCTGTATGGAGCTGTGGCCGTCAGACAAGCACCGCCTCGCCTACACCACCTCGCTGCTGCTCTTCCAGTACTGCCTGCCACTTCTGCTGGTGCTGCTCTGCTACCTCAGGATCTTCCTGCGCCTGAGACGACGCAGGTCGCACAGCTCACTTTTTCTATCTTGTGTATCTTTTGTGTTTGTGTGTGTGAGTCATAATGTCAAGATGCAGTTTTTGGACAAATTGTATTTCTTGTTGTCATATAATTCTGCCTTAGGTCTGAAGTGATTTTCCACAGTGGCTTGTCTGACAATGGCCGTCCTGTTTTTGTTGTGCAGGGACATGCTGGAACGCAGCAGGAGAACTAGAGGAGCCCAGAAAATTAACGTCATGCTGTTAGCTATTGTCATAGCCTTCGCTCTGTGCTGGCTGCCGCTGAATGTCTTCAATACATTATTTGACTGGCACCACCAGGCCCTGCCTGACTGCCAGCATGATGCCGTCTTCTCAGCCTGCCACCTCACCGCGATGGCCTCCACCTGCATTAACCCCGTGGTGTACGGCTTCCTCAACAGCAACTTCCAGAGGGAGCTGAAGTCGACTCTGCTACGCTGCCAGTGCAGCAGCCGGGCGGCCGAGAGCTACGAGAGCTTCCCCCTCTCCACCGTGGGCAGCGAGGGCATGACGAAAGCCACGTCCCTCAACAGGACAGGATCGGTGTGCGTTTCCTCCCCCAGAGCTGAGATCAGCTCAGCCATACCAACAAAAACAATACCAGCTCACACTTAATGAGCACCGAGTGTGATCAGCGAGCGGCAGACAAAATGCCTGTGACTGACTGAACATTGTGTACGAGACTGATCACGAACAGTCTGAGAGTCTGAGCAAGTCGAGACTAAACTTCAACTTCACTTCATTTCACGCAATCTGACCGTGGAGAGTGTCATAGCCTCAGGTCCAGAATACAAAACGCTAATTTCCCTGCTGAGAGCCACAGAGAGAGAGCGAGAGTGGGCACAGCAGCTGGTTGTTATGGCCGTCAGTCTTTGCCTTCTAAATTACTTGATGTACTTAGAAACAGAGACAATTACACTTAGTACTTTAGCAGACGTTTTAGCCAAAGCGACTTACAACTAAGCAGCAGACACTAGGGAGAACTTGGGCGTTCAGTGTCTGCCCCAGGGACACTTTAACTTGTAGCCAGCAGGACTGGGAATTGAACCACTGACCCTGTGGAATGTGGACGTCTGCTCTACCACCTGAGCCACAGCCTCCTAGATACACAATTCTAAAATGTGCCATTATCGTGCCACCATTTACCATTGAGGTTTGCAGCACATTTTTAAAGGAATGCGTGATTTCAGCAAAAATCAAAACCATCGTCTTTTTCAGCAGGCCGCCATCGGTTCTGCTGGCTAAACACAGAGATAATGGCACAGTATAGCCAGTAGCCAGCTAGCTCATTAATCTCTGACTCCTGTTAAAACTAGTACCATGAAAAGGGCACAAAATACCCACTCGATGGCGACGTGAAATCGTGAACAGACCGAGGTTAAAGATCCACCCAGAAGATAAGGAACAGCATTGTTCTCGTTAGTGCTGCTAACATTAGCATTAACAACGATGGCCACAGCGTAGGTCGTGCTCCCACACAGCAGATAATCCAGCTTTGTGTTAAACCACGATGTGTAGTTAAAACCAGGTTACTATGGTTGATCGTAAGCTAGCTAGCCAGACATGCTAACATTACAGTGGTTGTCTGTAGCTGGGTTCTAGTCCCCCTGTAGTTCTGGGGGTTTGTTGCGTCTCGTGTACTTTACATGCTCGGCTCCGATTGGACAGACCCACCAACGATGTTGGCGAATTGCTTTTACAAGTTATTTTGGTTGTTGTTGTAACTTGACACAATGAAAATAATCAGAAACCACGAGGTTGCAGTAAATGGATTAACAATAAACTGCTTAGGTTTCTGCTGGAATCAAGAACTTCTGCAGTGGGGTCCGCAGTCACTGGCCCACATTTTGTATCCATGTGTGTGAACACCCCATAAATAATTTTAATAAATGTATTTTTTGGCTTTGGTTGGGGGTAAATGGAGAATGTTGAGTTGCCGCTAAGAAAAATGAAGACGACAACTCACTTAAAGTAATTAATTTATACACTTAATTAGTATCATTATGACAGTAAACACTAGTGATAAGCCTGCGTTAGTGAGCATTTTTATAAATTGTGGCGGAGAATAAATACAAATGAGGCCAAGTAATGTCAACCATTAGACAGTCCCTCTGCGATTTTGCAATCGTTTTGTGATTATGGCGGCCAACGAAGTCTGATTTTACGATAGCTTTAAAAATAAATAAATAAATAAATATTGGGATGCATGTTTGCCATCTTTATCTTTTTCTAAAATGCAGAATTCACATTGGATTGGTTGAATTAATTGTCGCGATCACAAACATTGCAAATTCCTAGACGGACTGAAGGCCCCAAACCTGTTTCGACACTTCAATGGATTGTATTCTGTTCAGAGTGGCTTAGTTACAAATATAATAAAGTCCATGAAATGTGTAGTTATTAAGGATGCCACTCAGCCTTACTTTTTCTTAAATGAGAACAAAGAGAATGTTTCAAATACTGAGGACTCAGCACGTTTTGTAGCAGTGATCTGGCTCAACACCAGGCTGTGAACAAAACCGTCACTAAAATGTGTTTTTAACATACAACAACCCTCGATTTTCTATGTTAACGCACTCAATGGAGCCAAACGTCCTCCCAGCAATGAAAAGGCATTTTTGTGTCTAAAACGTTCTGTGCAAATATTTCTATACATTTTATTATCTGTTCGCATCGCAACTTTCAATACGTTTCCTGATTGTACCTTTCAGCTGGAGCGTTTTCTGTATTTGCCTTTAGTAGCTTCCATATCATAACTGATACTTCACGAGCATTTCAGTTCAACATGTTTAAGTTTCCATTTTACCATGTTGGATGAGGCCAGGAGGGGAGTCTGGGGACCAGCCGCTGTCAGGAAGTGTATCTTGTAACGGAACCCACCAATCAGTTTTGAGCATTTTCTCTACCAAATTCTCTGTCAGGTTCATTGTGACCATGTCATTAAACCAAGTGTGAAAATCTAGATGTGTTTGTTGCTTGGTTTTGTATGCATTTATATAACTATACCAAAATGCTCATTAAATTAGCCCTTAAAAATGTTTTTACCTTCACTGATGTAGAAGACAGACTAAATTAATTGTACACAATACATTTTTTTTAAAAGCATGATGAAAGGAATATACTGTAGTATTAGTCAGTATTAGTATTTTGCTGGCTTAGCTAACTCGGTATGTTAATATTAGCATAATAAAAATGCACATTGGCAACTGCAAATAAAAACTTAGGATTAAAGATGCTGATCAGTGTCTAAAACCCTACAGACATCCTGATACATACAAAACCATAAGGCTCTGCAAATTATGCTGTGCAGCACGTAGCCTGGAAGGCAAAACTCAGAGCAAAAGAAGTCTACTACATCTTTCAGAGCTCAAGACCACTGTGAGGATTTAGCTTCATTTCAGTTTGTAGAAGGATTGATGCGGCGTGTTGCACTCATGGTGTTGGGGCCAGCTGTGCTTGGTGCACAGTGATCGTGAGGTGTGAGCCTTGCTGCTATGTGGTGAGTGGTTTTGTTTTGTGACAGCTTCTGTTCTCAGTCACAGCTGTCAGTCACATGCAGACATCAGTCTACCTTTCCCCTCCTGCTGCCTCCCAGTATGTGGCCACACTATAGAGACACAGGACGTCTGCTTTCTATTCTAACGGTGGCTGAAGGTAATAAAAGGGACCAGATATTTTCTCCACCTGTAAAAGACACTGAAGGCAACCACAACAGATGGATGCCAGGTTGTGTCTGGTAGGACTTTATATCATAATCATGGGAGGAAACAGCCATTTTATAGTTAATCGATTAATAAATGAATCATTTATCATCAAGTATGTTCAATTATCTTTACGTATTATCAGTTACACACTGGAAATACACAGAAACCTTGAACACAACGTTCACTTAATCAACCTTTTAATGCCAGCTTTCACTGACAAATCTGATCAATTACAAAGGATTCAATGTGATTCAATCATCACAGGAAAAAGCAAAGCAGCTTATTTTAGATGAACTAAACCAGCTCGAGAAGAACCACTCTTTGTCTCACAGGCACCTGTCACCTCCCCAACTACTATACTAACTACTATAATACTAGGATTACATACAAAGATAAAAATTCTAAAATCGCTAGATACCTCCTCTCTCCTCAGTCTCTTCTCTGCTGTAATAGCACTTCTTTTGTCAATTAGCTGTAGTTATTCAGTGCTCGATCTGTTCATAGTGCAAAATGTACTTCATACTGTACATTAACATGAAATATCTTTAAACAAGAAGTTACCTGATCCAGTTTAAAGGGCAGCTTAAGGCCCAGTTATTGCAGGTTTTTGGGCCAGTTTGTAAACCATCGATTAGACTGTGGTGCAGAGTAAAAAAAGATTGGAGAAGGGATTGTTTTTACCAGTCTATAAATGCTTTGGTTACCTTTGCTCAGTCTGTAGAACTTCATGTTCACTTCTCTGGGTTTGTTTCTAAAAGCCTTGAACCAAGCTACAGGTGTGAAACAGCCTCAGCATAAACATGCAAGCTTACATCATCATGTCTGTCCTGATCTGACACTGTTCCACACAGACAAACCGCTGCAGCCAATAGGACACTTAAGGGATAATTATTTTAAAAATGGATATTGAATCATTGGGTTGACACTGCATCAAGGTCTCTGATGATGCAGCACTGTGTTGTCTTATTAAAGACCATGGTGCATCAGCTGCTGCTAAGTATTTCTCAGATCTACTGAGCCGTGTCTAATTAGTCCTAATTAAATGCACACATTTACAGGGAAAAGCCAATGGAAGCATATTTATGAGATGCTGCAAGTCAAATTTATTACTCTGGCACCAACTCTATTTTCTGGATTTCCATAAATGTATATGCAAGTCCTTTTTCAGCAGAGGTGTATCACAGTAACATTAAAATACATTTAGTTTGTCTGTTCTGTCACCAGCTCTACCAGACTGCAGCAGCACACAGTTGGACAGAGAAATCAGTCCGTCTGTCTGATGAGCTGCGTGGTCTGGGTCGACAGGGGCCAGATTTCAAAATTTGCAGGTGACAAAGTGGTTCCACTGGAAGCTCGGCCGACTGCAGGAGACCTGAGCAGCGATGCCCGAGTGCTGTGATGCTCTGCCCTGTGCTAAGTGCTGATGTCAAGAGGACAAATTTGTTTCCAGACTGCTCATTTTTATCCTCCCAGGCAGCAGACTATCCACAGAGAGGAGTCAGAGATGGAGAGGCTGCAGGAGAAAAGGTTTCACACAGGGGTCTTTCATCCAGCCTCCACAGATGTTTGACTACAGCAGCTCTCTTGAGGTAGTTAATGATAACAGAGCGTGAGTCAGGTGATACTGAACTACCTGAGAATCATAGCCACTAATGGGCTAACATGAATTAATAGTGGTAAACCGACAGAAGTATATCTTCTTCTGCAGCTCTATGAACCTTTTGGTCATCGTTCAGCTCAGCGTTTTGGTTTTAAAAACACATTAGCGCCCTGGTGGTGGAGACCAAACTAGTGCTGGAGTGTGAACACATTCATTTATAAATACCTGACGTTTAAACCCAGCTTCCTAAATATTTGTCTCTGGAAGAGTGATGGCAACCATGAGAACTGTTGCCCAGCTTGGCAACAGCAAAAGGCGAAACAACAGCCGACCCAAAGATAGGAGCAGGCTCAGAACCTAGTGAGGCACGGGGGGCCTGGATACCGGAACAAGATCAGAGTCAGAACCAGACCCGCCCAGGAGCCGAGGTGGCTGTGTCGACCCACCCGGAAGCAGGATCAGGACCAGGAGAAGTGTTGGTCAAAAGGAAGGCAGGTGCCAGAGCAGGATCAGAGTCAGTAGAGGAGTTGGCCAACTCAGGACCCAAAGCACTCTCATGGCTGATGACTAAAGCAGGGGCGAGTACAGGCAGGTTGTCGGTGGACTCAGGGACCGAAACCCGAACCGGTGAAACATTGTCCAACTCCAAACTAGGGAGACGGTTCTGGACAGGAGGGGGTTGTGCTCCACTAACCTCCCTCTTGAAAGCGCTCAACCTCGCCAATTAGGTGGGCATCCCAGGCAGGTTCAACACCCAGGATCTGGAGCTGACCATTTCCTCCAACTGGTGTGCTGCAGAACAGCGGGCCTTGGGATCTATAGAGGTCACGAATTGTCTCTTGGAGTTTGACAAGCAGCCGGTGGATTACAGGGCATTGCCTTGTTTATTAAAGTCCGGCACAGGTTTAACTGGTGAGTCAGTTCTTGGCTGGGAGGAGGCTGTGGTTTGCAAAAGAAGGTCTACAAAAGAATGATCGCGTCTCCCCCCCCCACACACCTCAGGGTCTAATATTTGGCCCGCTCCTAATATCACGTCTTAGTGAGAGTGAGTAAACCAATAAACAGGTTTATTTAAGGGAAAAACTCAAGAACCAAACATAAAATCGCTTGTAAGAGGATGATATGAAAAACACACGGCAGGTAACAAAAACACTGAACAAGAATATGAAACATAAACTACAAAACTAAAACGCACACTAGGATAAATGACTAAGGAAGCAAAAACAGAAACAGACCAAACATAGACTACAAACAATGATACACCATAAACCTAAATGAACACTTAGGAAACGACTAGAGAAACAGAAGGAAAAAAAACACACCAAACCTGAGACCAACGTTGCAGGGAAACAGAGTCCAAGCCACAGGCGTCAGATTTCCACGGATAATGACACACGTCAGATAAATCTCGAGTTCAGTGTGTAGTTAGGGAGTGAAAAGAGGATCTGGAGGGAAGTGAACTGTGGGGAAAGCTGGATCTGAATAGCAAGGGGAACAGGTGCAAACAATAATGAGTGATAAGGACTGGGACAGGAAGGTGGAGAAAAGGCTACAAAATAAAAGTCCAAGGCAGGAAGTTGAACTGGGGGCCAGATCGTGACACACAGGAAGTCATTCCTTCCTGTGGCCATCAATCTTTATAACTCCTCCCTCTGAGATCAGATGATTCAATTATAACTTTATATTTATTTATTGTATTCTTTCTATATTTCTATGTTATGTTCTTATGCACAATTTCCTACTCCGGCATGGAGCATCTGGGGCCAAAGCAATTTAACCTCAGGGATTGATAAAGTATTTCTGATTCAGATCCAGATGTTAGGTTAACTGGAGACTCTAAATTGCCTTTATGTGACTGGTCCAGGGTGGATCCTGCTATTCATCCAAATAGAAATAGAATAGAAATTCCTGCATTTATACTGAAAAACTAAAAAACAGTAGCGCAGTGTTATTGTGTTTGTTACCTTTTGGTAAAGCCACCTCCTTTCAGTAATGACAATGTTTCTAGGGGACACTAGATTTGTAAATGCCAAGTCAGTGTAATTACCATTAAAGTGATGGAGACAGAGCTACGTGTGTGTGTGTGTGTGTGTGTGTGTGTGTGTGTGATAATTAAATTGTTATGTTAGCTGTTCAAACGGTTGCTTTCAGAAAACTTGGTCGTCCACAATTTATGCCAGTCTGTTAAAATGCTCCTTCTCTCAGTGTGTGTGTGTTTGTGTGTGAGAAAGAGACACTTGCACAAATAGCAACTGTGTGTGCACCATCACAGGTAACCAAGGAAACAGGGAATGATGGGGGAGACACGGGGAGATGGGGGGGGACTGCAGTCCCTCCTGTTGTACCGTTCGTCCATGAGCAGAGAGAAAAAGAAGAAATCTTCTCCTCACAGGCAGCATCACTTTCTAACTCCAGCTGGGCGTCTTTGTCTCCTTCTTCTTGTCTGAACTAAAGTCCCTGATGAGCTTCTCCTGTTAAATTCCCTATGTTCATCTCCCTGTTTAGTCTTTTTATAAATCAAACTAATGCTAATGTATTCAAAGTGACTCACCAAAGCGAAAGCCCAGCAAATCCCACTGCACTTCAGGGCTGCTGTGTTTTCCAGGCAAGCCCCCCCTTCTGATTAGCTGTGTAGTGTCAAATTGTCAGTTGTTGCACTGTGCGAGCCGCCTCGAGAACAGCAGCTGGGAAAAACCTTATCCCACCTCTGTGTGTGTGCCATTTTAAGTCACGTCACACATACTACAGCCTAAAATAACACAAATCATCACCAATAATTAGTTATATTCTGGGATCATGTAAAGACGTCAGGTTTGCAGGAAAAAGGGCCTTGATTCAAGTGCATTCGGTCCTTCCAGATGTTGTTGTGTAGGTAGATGGTACAAGCCAGCAGCTGTATCTGGTTGACACACTACATTTTTTATAATATTACAACTACTCAGCATTGAAGCTGAAATTGTAGGTAGCGAACAATTAGGTTAATGTACATATAAATCCCAAGTTAAATTAAGAAATGTTTAAAAAAGATGCGTTATATTTTTATTCAATACACATCACCTCAGGTTATGATATGAAAATCTGGAAAAATCTCTGTACACAGTGCACAAGGCTGAAGTACTGAATGCTGAGTGGTCGTTATACTCAAGCCCTCATATGCCACTGCTATACATCTGCAATTGCAAGAAACAACCGTATGTGAACAAGACCAAAGACTCCTGACTCCTTCTCTGAGCCCGAGCTCATTTAAAATGGACCGAGATGAGGTGAGATGATGTCCTGTGGTCCACTGGTTTCTACTTGCTGAACTGCACGAGAAAGGAGACAGGAGTGTGTGAACAGTCAGACATCTCAGCTCGTTCTCATTCCCAAGGTGTCAAAAGACCTCGTTCTGTCCAGTCCCTCCAGCGTTACATGCTGTTTTTGTGTGTGTATAAAGTTGTTCCCATGGTGTCGAACGGTGACACTCCTGGACTGTCCAACATTAATGCTGAATGGTACCTGCACCGTCAATATTGTATGTGGAAGGACGTAAACATGCAACGCAATTTGACGAAGGATGCGTCATAATCTGATGCTGTGGGATGAGAACGCGTTCACCCATGTGAAGACACAGGACTCGTGCACAGATGATGATAAGTGAATGTGTTTCCTGCTTATTATTTCTTACATTGATGTTCCAGCAGTGCAGATTGTTTTTTTCTCTTCACAGCAACGTCTGTTGTTTCAAATCAAGTGTCAGTTTAAACAGTTGTGACTCTGTGATGACAAATGGGCTGAACTTAACTGTGGATCTATCAGTGCACAGGTGGAAACATCTGCGACGGTACTTATGACATCTGTGAAGGCTTCATTAATGCAGCGAATGCTTGCACGTTCTGCACGTATTGGTTTTTGAAAATCTGAACAGAAACCGTATTTTTACTGAGAAGCAGAATGTTGTCGAGATACCGTGTACAATCAAAAAATAGGTTTCAAAAGTTTTGCACATCATTACATCTTTACTTTACTTGAAATGAGGTTTGTTATGTTCCCCCACTGGTCATCAAACACTTGTTTAACATTTTATTTCTATTTAGTTTCAGCTGATTTTGAAGCAAAGCATATTATTCAGATGATTCATCTCAGTTTAAGTTAATGATAATAACCTTGGTCTGTCCAACAGAAGGTTTATTAGTTGGTTAGTGTTAGGGTCACATTCATACCCCCACTGACTCACTATATAAACTCTATTGTGATACTGACTGTGTGGTGTGTGTTACTGCAGTTCATGTCTGCCCTGGATTACATGGACCGGGAGGCTCAGCAGTGGTGCAGCAGAGTTCATTAGACCGGCAGGTAATTCAATTAGTGTGTTCAGTGACAGGACGGGACGCCTGTTTGCAGCCACAGGCAGGGATTGATTCAGCAGCAGGATTTCTTCTCATACAAAGCTGAGAGAGAGTTAACAGGAAGAACACACACACACACACACACAGACAACAACAAGACCCCTAACAGGCTTCATCCTGAAACAAGGCTGTAATCAGGCTGTGCACATCCTGCAAAGCAATTTGAACGATGTGGAGATGAAAATATGTGCACATTTACTTCATAACATCTGTGAGAAGCGACAACAAATACTGGACAAATGCTGACAGCCAGGCGACGCTCTGTAACCGTTGGAGCTGTGGAGGCAGACGAGCCCCCAAATCCGCAGAGAACCGTCGCACCTTGTTGTACCAAAACAATCATGGACGACAACCCACAGCTTGTTCTGTTTCTACACAGTGACATTTCGGTTGAAAAGGTCAAACAGAAAAGAGGGAACAAAAACTCATTTCAGAGTTTGGCAGAGATCCTGAAGGTGTGTAGGACTGTAGAGAAGAGTCTGCAGCTGGGTTTTCAACAGACGCCTGCCTCCCTGAGGGTCGTATGAGGGGTTGGCGAGAGTGGCTGTTATTACTGGCAATATTTTATTACTTAAAACTGAATCATAGGTGGTTGCTAATAAAGGAAAAGTTCAGGATCTTTCACAAAAGATTCCACTTTTGTATCCACATTGTAAGAAATGAGGCCGTGGTTCACAGGCCTCGGTCCATGCAACAAAATCTGAGGAGCACTTTGACCCATCGTAGGCAGGATGTCTGGATGAAAACAGAAGAAAAGCTGAAGTGAATAATAAAAACAACAAATAATAAAAACCTCAAACTGCAAAAATGGTCTAGCTGTTGCATGTGTAAAGTACAAAGAAGCTTCCCCTCCATTCACACTCTGTAAAGGAAACTGCTCAGTGGAACAACAACAAGCTGAGGCACAACTTGTGTCCACCACACCAGGCAAGACCCTACCAGGGAGAAGAAAGGGGGGAAATGATCTGCAGTTCCAGTTTGATTTGATTAAGATTCTTACGGCGTAGTCATGTAGGAGGAGACATCCGCAGACACTGGGGACAACAGAAAGAGATTTAGCAGGAAAGAGTAATATATACAGTATAGGTCGAAAGGTCAGTCACGTTTCCAATAAGACCTGCTTGAAGGATCCCAAGCTACTCCGTTAAGAGGCTGGAGGGGGCTAACCCTCCCCATTTTCTACAGAGAAGCAAACATACATTCTAGTTAGCGCTCTGAACTGCTCCGAGTGCAGCCTGCACGGTGAGAAAACTATTTTAGTCGAACATCCCTTCTGCCTCATAGTAAAACCACACTGTCACATTGTGAACGATCATCCAGAGCTACGGTATCTTAATTCAGGTGCAACGTACACAACTGTTGGAGGCACCTGAGTAAAACTGTGTCCAGACCCTTAGTTCCCCTTTGGGGATACAACACACCCTACTTTTTATATGTGCATATTTTACTTTGCAGTGTTATTGAATTGCGTGATGTCCTGTCCTGTATCAGACCCCATGATTAGTGAGGTAATATTTCAACAATCACTGAAATATTAGAGAATAATCCAGCTAACGTACTGTAGGTGATGTGCCACTGTCAGTCGCTAGGAGAGAGGACGATGCTGCTGCCTGTCACACTTACGTGTAGCTTTAAATTTGTATTAGGACCCAAAAGAGAAGACGGCGAGGGGAGTTTTTACAGTAAATCAGGGTTCTTTATTAAGTTTATTAAATCCCTCCACAAGGAGGGCAGGAAATCCAGATGTGGTAATAGAATTAAACCAAAGGAAAACAGAACATGAATCAAAATACACTGAAAAGGGAAGATTAAGTATCTTAATAAGTAAGTAACAAATGAACAAACTAAACATGAAGCATGAGCGGACAGAAGGGGACGAATAAATACCCAAACACAAAACCAGGACCAAACAAGCGGGGACAACCTATACGTGCAAACAGAATGAAACAAACAGGGAAAAACAGAAGACGGCGAGGGGAGTTTTTACAGTAAATCAGGGTTCTTTATTAAGTTTATTAAATCCCTCCACAAGGAGGGCAGGAAATCCAGATGTGGTAATAGAATTAAACCAAAGGAAAACAGAACATGAATCAAAATACACTGAAAAGGGAAGATTAAGTATCTTAATAAGTAAGTAACAAATGAACAAACTAAACATGAAACGCAGACGGACAGAAGGGGACGAATAAATACCCAAACACAAAACCAGGACCAAACAAGCGGGGACAACCTATACGTGCAAACAGAATGAAACAAACAGGGAAAAACAGATAGCAAACCAAACCCCAGGAGAACCTCAAGGAGAAAAAAGAAGCTAAAGAAACTAACAGTAGGAAGTGGAGCTCAGGGATAACAAAATAAAAGCCAGGGGCAGGAAGTAAAACTAGAGAAAGCTGAAGTCCTGGAACCGGGCGTGACAGCTGCCCTACACACACTCTGCTGGAGACCATCACCTGCTCACAGAAACAATAGCAGAGCAAAGTTCATGTCCTTGTGTCGCGTCAGCAGTCTGTTAAATAATGACTGTTTCATGGCCAGGCAGCAATAACAGGCAGATAACTAATATAACTGATAACTGATAACAAATCTGGAATTCATGGGATTATTTTCCTTTAAACTAACTGTTGTATGTTTCCTTAATACTGCAGCAACAAATATTTGATATTTGACTCATTTGTACATAAAAATCCCCAAATTCTTGTTATATATGACTAAATGTATATTTGTGTATTGGAAATAAATTCCAACATAAAATGTGCATATTTTCAATTATTGAAGTAATGAAATGGTTCAGTCTTCATGGTATTTGTTTTGATGTTGAGACATAGTGTTCTGTGAATATTAGAACATTCTCGTCACTCAAAAATGGTCCTACAAAATAGTTGGGTCCATAATTGTAAATTACAACCTAGGTGCAGATGTTCAGATGTAGCTCTAAATTTAAATGACAGTTCAGTTATTGTTTTATTAAATGTGCTTACTTGTCAATTGAATATTGGTGGATTGATGCCAGCAAAGGCTGCAGGGATGAGGTAGAATATAGAGAGTACAGCCTAAGGATTAGGGAGGAGGAATATCTGCCAATGCTGATGAAGATCACAAAGACGGAGAAAGAACATGGTCGAAGCAGCGGCAAGTGTTCAAAAGACGTCATGTCGCTCTCAGGCACGACGTTGCATTTCAGTTATGCTAAGTGGGTACAAAGAAGAGATGAAACCACTGGCAGCCTGAACTGTTGATGCCAGGCAAGAGAGATCCCTGCTCTCATGTTGTTCATGCCAAGTTGTGACCAACCGTCTGAATGTAACAGTTCTTAGATGCTCTTCTGTCCACATCAGAACTATCAGTTAATTCAGTCACTGTTGCCGTTCTATCGTCTTGAAGCAGTCCAGCCTTTCTCCTCTGACCTCTGGCATCTACATAAAATTGTCACCCAAAAAGCTGCTGCTCACTGGATACTTTCTCTTTTTCAGATCGTTCTCTGTGAATCCACACTTTCTGAAAGACTCTATCCAGCACCAACCACCGAGACACATTCAAAGTCACTTCAATCACCTTTCCTCCCATTGTGATGCTCACTTTGAACTTTAGTATTAAAGCATTGAGTTTCACCATATAGTTAGACAGCACGGATGAAAGGCTTTAGAGAGACCAGGTCTATGGGTTTGTCCAGACCAGGTTTGTAATAAAATCAGTTTCTACTTTGAAGTGGAGCAGGTGTTCTATATTTTGAAGAGGAGTAGAAGAGAAAACCCACTGATATAAGTTTTTTACACATCAAAAATGATTAGCAGCCATATTGGTAATATAAAACAATTGTATGACAACAAAATGTACTGCTTCCCCTTTTCCTGTCTTAAAGGCTTCTTTTCTTTCACCATGACCTCCTGGGACAATGTTGTGTTTTTGTGTTGATTCCAGCTGGGAACCTTTGTTTTAGATCCCCCCCCTCACCTCATTTCCTACCTGAATACTGTGAAGGTTAAATGACGTCACAGCATGGTAATTGTTGGGGACACAGCGCCATCTTGTGATCAGTGTGTTCTGTTGCCCATTGCCTGCTGCAGTGGTTAAAAAGGGCGACCTGCATATCTTTTTGTTTTGCTGAAAAGTGGTTCAAATCATTCAAATGTGGTGGAGATGGGAAGAGTAGGAAGGCGTAAGGCGGACAAAGCTGTGGACACGACCCCTTCACTGCAACTAAGATGCAGGGAAATCATAAGACCCAAACTTTGACTACTACATAGAGAGGGAAGGGGAGACTGGAGGGAGGGAGAGAATACGAAAACCATTCATCAGCCGTGTTGGCCTGTCCATGTTTTTCCATCCAGGATCCAGAACCTGGCTGAGATCTTTAAATGTGCACGACTAACTAACATGCGACTGAGTAAAGCAAAGAGCTCCAAACAGATGAGTGGGAGAATTTACACACCTCTGTTGTACTTTGAAGGAGCCTCCATCACATCACAATTCATTTCAGTTTTAGACAAACTAGCTGTATCTCAAGATGTTCATCCTGGTACAATTAATCGATTAATATATATTTGTAATTTAACAATACATGATGGCAACATATCAAATTGCAACTTCTTCAAACTTTCTGGCATTTTCTAACAAAAATTCCGAAAATAATCCCATTTGCCAAACATGATAATTGCTTTATCTTAAAACTACATATGACAAACACATTCTGCAAACGTTATTGGAATAATTTGAGGAACACTTACTAGTTAGGGAAACAGTATTTCGGATCTGGTCACCTGCAAAACCAGCCTTAATAACCCTGAACCCTGAAAAAAAAAAATTAAAAATGGCATTAGAGCCCTGACATCCTAGGGTTAAACAAACCCACAGTGCTCTTCTCTCTGAGCACGACAGACATCATAAGACACAGCTGGAGGCCACCAGCAGTCACACACTCACACCCAGCAGAAAGCAGCAACACTGCAACCCTACATCCCTTCTGTCTCAACAGCTACTTTGTCCTGGACTGTCAAGACTAGTAAAACTAGGACAATACAAAGTCTTTCATTTGCATTTGTTTGTGTGTGTCGTTAGTCTAACTCTGACTTACTGCTACAATGCCTAAGCATAACCTAAGCTAAGCAATGACACCGACTGTAGCAAGCAGAGCAAATGCTTTATTCACACACTGTTGGCAAAAAAGGAAGAACCGGGGAAAAAAGGTGACTAGCCCTGGTGGTATATTTGTAGCAGCAGCAGATGAACAACTTTAACACCAAGTGAAAGCAGTTGCAGGCCGTGTTTAACTTCTCCTAATTACCTGAATAAACTGTGCTGTTAATATTTGACTCTACGTGGATGTAAATATAGGCAGTGGAGCATTTGCAGCTATTCTGCCAACAGCGTCTTAATGCAGTGGCAGCATTTTTTAAAACGATTCTACATTTTACTGCACTTATCTCACGTTCTGTGACTAGTTACTTTGCAGATTCATACTATACATTAGCAGATAAACCATAATAATAAGTATAATTATGGATTATCACAAGACTTACAAGCTGCATCTAGTCATTTTACAGATCAATAATTCTAATCCAATAGTGTAAGTGACAACTCCACTTAACAAATACTTTTACCTTTTGTTATTGATATGTATGTTGATACTAACATTATTGTATTTTTAGTTGAACTACTCTCTCTGTACTCAAATACTGATACTGGCTTAATGGTTTAGTTCCCACTTTAAAGAAACATGCCAAACACTTGATGGTTTGATCCTTATGAGGGTGAGCACATCACTCCTGTCCTCTGGACACCTCCACACTGAATACACACCACCAGTGCATCCATGGAAATGTCCCACAGTTTCCTAAAGAACTCCTCACACCCCAATCTACAACAAGACACCTTCACTCCTTCTCATCTCTGCTTCTACAGAACCAAACTCCACACAATAGAGAATTGAGCTTTGTCAGCAGCTGCTCCACGGCTCAGGAAGCTCTGCCTGAGAACCTGAGGACACCACAGACTGTGGACTGTTTCAAAAGACTTTTGTGTTCAGAAAAGCATAATAATGTGATCGTTACCTTTTATATTTTATGTTTTAAATGTTTCTATACTTGACATGTTTTTTTTATTTTTTTATTCTTGCTTTTAACCTGCTTGTGTAGCACTTTGAGATTTGCCCACAAATGTAAAGTTCTTTATAAATGAAATGAATTATTATTACTATTATGATGAATCTACCACTCAACTCCTTGTGCAGCCACTGGTAATGTCTCGTTTAAATTACTGCATTGTCCTGCTACCAGCAGCACAATCAAACCCTCCAGATGATCCAGGATGCAGCAGAACAGTCCAAAAGACACATCACAGCACTGATCTCTGTTCACATCTCTACACTCTGTATCTGCTGCATCTTTCTACCCAAACATCCTCACCCAGGTCCACAATCTCTTTCCACTGTGCCAACAAACAGCATCTCCTGGTCCCTGCACCACACAGCAGAAGATCCCAAGCAAAAAATCAGCAGCCTCAGTCCAAAGAGTGAAACAATAAAAGACACAACTCTTCCACAACCTAGAAAATATATAATCTACTATAATCTGCTGGAGCATTCACAGTGAAACTGCTCCTCTTCCTGGAGTCAAAGCCTGATGACCCTCCCTCTTCTTCCTGCTCTCAAACACAGTGAGCTCCACTCTGTCCATATATGTCCTTGTTCCCTCCCCTTCAGATCTACAGTTTGAAGATGGGTGTAACCAACATGTGGGAAGTGTCAGAGCTGATGACGTTTAGATCAGAGCTCAAACTAGTTTCAGAGAAAGTGAAAGTCAGACAGTCGTTGCTGCTGAGAGGTGAAATGGCTCAGAAAGGAGTTCAGCTGGACCGAGAAACCTTCTCTTGTTCCATCTGTGTGGATCTACTGAAGGATCCGGTGGCTATTCCCTGTGGACACAGCTACTGCATGAAGTGTATTAAAAGGTTCTGGGATGAAGAGGATGGTAAGAAACTCCACAGCTGCCCTCAGTGTAGACAGACCTTCACACCGAGACCTGTCCTGGTGAAAAACACCATGTTAGCAGTTTTAGTGGAGGAGCTGAAGAAGACTGGACTCCAAGCTGCTCCTGCTGATCACTGCTATGCTGGACCTGAAGATGTGTCCTGTGATGTCTGCACTGGGAGAAAACTGAAAGCTCTCAAGTCCTGTCTGGTGTGTCTGGCTTCTTACTGTGAGAATCACCTCCAGCCTCATTATGAATCGCCAACTTTTCAACAGCACAAGCTGGTGGAGCCCTGCAAGAAGCTGCAGGAGAACATCTGCTCTCGTCATGATGAGGTGATGAAGATTTTCTGCCGCACTGATCAGCAGTGTATCTGTTATCTCTGCTCCATGGATGAACATAGAGGCCACGACACAGTCTCAGCTGCAGCAGAGAGGACTGAGAGGCAGACAGAGCTCGAGGGGAGTCGACAAAAACTCCAGCAGAGAATCCAGGACAGAGAGAAAGACGTGAAGCTGCTTCAACAGGAGGTGGAGGCCATCAGTCTCTCTGCTGATAAAGCAGTGGAGGACAGTGAGAAGATCTTCACTGAGCTGATCCATCTCATGGACAAAAGAAGGTCTGATGTGAAGCAGCAGATCAGATCCCAGCAGGAAACTGAAGTGAGTCGAGTCAAAGAGCTTCAGGAGAAGCTGGAGCAGGAGATCACTGAGCTGAAGAGGAAAGACGCTTCACTGGAGCAGCTCTCACTCACAGAGGATTACATCCAGTTTGTCCACAGCTACCCCTCACTGTCAGCACTCAGTGAACCTACAGACTCATCCAGCATCAACATCCGTCCTCTGAGATACTTTGAGGATGTGACAGCAGCTGTGTCAGAGCTCAGACATCAACTACAGGACGTCCTGACAAAGACATGGAGAAACGTCTCACTGAGACTGACTGAAGTCGATGTTTCACTGCCACCAGCAGAACCCAAGACCAGAGCTGAGTTCTTAAAATATTCATGTGAAATCTCACTGGATCCAAACACAGCAAACACACATCTGTTATTGTCTGAAGGAAACAGAAAAGTAACAGTGATGAGTGAAGAACAGTCTTATTCTCCTCATCCAGACAGATTCACTACATGTTGTCAGGTCCTGAGCAGAGAGAGTCTGACTGGACGTTGTTACTGGGAGGTGGAGTGGACAGGGACAGCAGTTTATGTAGCATTTGCATATAAGAATATCAGCAGAACAGGGAACTGGAATGAAATTAGATTTGGACACAATAACAAATCTTGGACATTAAATTATTATGATGATAAATATTATTTTTATCACAACAACATCCAAACTCCTGTCTCAGGTCCTCAGTCCTCCAGAGTAGGACTGTACCTGGATCACAGAGCAGGTATTCTGTCCTTCTACAGCGTCTCTGAAACCATGACTCTCCTCCACAGAGTCCAGACCACATTCACTCAGCCTCTACATGCTGGACTTGGACTTTTTTGGTCTCCTGGAGACACTGCTGAGTTGTGTGAACTCAAATAGAAAAAGTCATTTAAGGTGCAGTGGATCAAAATGTGCATTTGAATTTGTCTCCATCATTTTTTCTTCAATTGTTTCTGATCCACTTTCAGTCAAACTTTATTGATAGTACTCAGGTAGTTCATCTTCTCATTTCCTGTTAGTGTTGGACTTTCTGTAGGTGGGTATTTCCTGTGTGTGTTCACACATGAACATCACTGCTCAGGATTATTTCTGTTTAACTAAACCAACATTTCTCCAGATGGAAATTTAAACTTCTCTGATGAATATTTGTATTGATATGTTTGTAGGTTTTTTTATTGTGTGGACATCAACAGAGAAAAGAACCAAACTTTATGTTTAGAATGTGAACATTTATTTAATCACCATGTAAATCTGTCATTTCAACACCTCTTGAAACTGTACTGACCATTATTAGAACCATTACAGAGTATAATCATCATCTTACTAAATATCCACTGTGCATGTACCTTGTTTCTGGGAAATGATCAAGTTGATCTAATCTTTGTAAAAACAGCTCATGTCAGCTGTTTCCTCTAAATGATGAGTTCATTTTTGTTTTCATTTTCCTAATTAAAGTGAGCAGATTTCAGTGATCGTAATCATGTGATCAGAGTTTTTTTTCCAGTTGTGATTTGTTTTCTATGGTTGTAAATGTTGGTTTTTAGTATTTTCTGAAGCAGCTTCACTGTTAATGACAGTAATGGTTGGTCAGAGCTCCACTGTTTTAGCTGCAGTTTAACACTTCATTTGTCCATTTTTCTGTCTTTGACATCATCATCGAGTTGTGTTTAGTTGTTCACACTGATTCACATTCTTTTAGTTTGAAAAAGGTTTTCATCCCAGTTTTAGTGACGAAGGTGACAAGATGTGGTCTTTAATAGACGTGGACATTCATCAGGACAAAGACAAAAGTGTCCTCAAGGGGGCGATGCAGACTCATAACTGAGACTGTCAACATGCAAACATGAAACACATTGAAATCCTTCATGTCACTTCCACTTGATGAAGAAATCAGAGAAATCAGAGGCTGTGGAAGGTCACTGAGAATTTTCCTGTTTGTACGTTTTCTTCTGTTTCACATTGATCCACAGGTAGTTGATGTACATTCATGGCTTCACTGCAAACAGGAGCTGATCACAGATAATTGAGCTGCTGTTAATAGAGACAATATGGCAAAATGTTAACGAATGGAAAGAGACTAGAGACTAGAACAGACCTGTGGACGACAGCTGAGCTTCTTCTGATGATAGTTTGAATTTGTGTCTTCAGAAGAACATCTGCTCTCGTCATGATGAGGTGATGGAGTTGACAGTTGACATGATGCATTTTTATTCAGTTTGAGCTGTTATTTGGATTATTTTGCTCCTTTAAACACAGCTACTGACTGAAGCTGATTCATGTATGAGCAAATCTTTGAACAATAATTTAATGTATGATAATAAATTACTTGAAGATCTAAATGGCCTTCATCAAGTTTTCTAGCTGACCTTGTTTTTGTGGGTTACTGCTCGGCCTTGATTCTCTCTGTTGCTGACTAAATGAATGACATTAAGGATAATTGCCGCCTTGTTACCATGTTGTTTAAGGAGCATGTTTAACCACGTTATGTATCTGTTTGATCTCACCATGCAGACGTGTGACCAAGCCATGATTTCATCAAGTGCTAATGACTGCTGTAGTAATGAACCAGGCTAATATCATGGAAGGATTTTCATGTTTACCCGTGTTTGTGTCACAGAAGTATTTTAAGAAAACCGAGAGTTAAAGGACGAATCTTGTCTTCATGCACTTTGTGTTGTTGGGAGTTTTTGATAACCTTGTCATCAGAGGGATTTGGAGTTTTCTCATGTCTGGGATTGGCTTTTCACCATTACTGGGACCCATGTACTTACTACCAGGTCTGTTCTGTATTACGGATCAAGACCACTGCATCTTCCTCAGAGACTTCCACTCCACCATTTTACTGAGCCACTTGTCAAGTCAGTCATCATCACAGGATCCAGGACCCATAACCACCTGACTCTGCTCTTCTCTCCATTCACTCATGTAGCAGACTCAGTAGTAGACTCAGGTACAGGCATGTAACCCATCGAGGACTTAACAGATGGTGGAACAGGAAGGGTGACAGCCGACCCAGAAGCTGATTCAAGAGCAGGTCTGATATCAGCTGACACAGAGACAGATTCAGGGTCAGGCAGGTTGTCAACTGACCCACAAAGAGAAAAGACCACTACTGGCTCAGGAACAGGTGCAGGTGGCTGCCTCAGAGACCTGCTCTTTGTTTGTCCTTTGCCACCTCTACCTTCACCTTACGCTGCATCTCCCTGTGCTCCTGTCCACTGTCTTCAGTCCTCTCAGTGTCCCACTTCTTCTTAGCTAACCTCTTTCTCTGTATACACTCCTGAACTTCCTCGTTCCACCACCAAGTGTCCTTGTCCACTTTCCTCTTTCCAGATGACACACCGAGTACCCTCCTACCTGTCTCCCTGATCACATTAGCTGTAGTGGTCCAGTCATCTGGAAGCACCTCCAAACCACCCAGAGTCTGTCTCAGCTCCTCCCTGAAAACTACACAACATTCTTCCTTTTTCAACTTCCACCCCTTTGTCCTCTGCTCTGTCTTTGTCCTCTTCATCTTCCTCACCACCAGAGTCCTTTTACACACCACCATCCTGTGTTGTCTGGCTACACTCTCCCCTACCAACACTTTACAGTCACTGATCTCTTTCAGATTACGTTGACACAAGATGTCGTCCACCTGAGAGCTTCTACCTCTGCTCTTATACGTCACCCAATGTTCCTGCCTCTTCTGGAAGAAAGTGTTCACTACAGCCATTTCCATCCTCTTTGCAAAGTCTACCACCATCTGACCTTCTGCGTTAATAACTAAGGAGAGTGCAAGGAAACGATGCACACATTCAGAGGAGAACAAGGGCAGGAATATACCATCAAGCAAATAACCAAACCAAGGCTGATAGACAGGGATAAACACTGGTGATGGTGGAAACTAAACACTGTGTCGAGCTCTTCAAAACATATATGACGCTTCCGTTTTGAAACTCTGCTCTGAAGTCTGTATCAATGTGATCAGTCATGTGGTTGTGTCCTAATGATAAATTTGAGCAGCTCACCGCTAAAGACCAACTCCAAAGTCTCACTCACTTCTTCTTTTCCTTTGGGCTGTTCCCTTTCAGGGGTCAACACAGCGAATCATGTGCCTCCATCCAACTTTGTCCTCTGCATCCTCTTCTCTCACACCAACTAACTTCATGTCCTCCCTCACTACATCCATAAATCTCCTCTTTGCTCTTCCTCTAGACCTCCAGCCTGGCAGCTCCAACCTCAGCATCCTTCTACCGATATATTCACAATGTTTTCTCTGAACATGTCCAAACCACCTCAATCTGTCCTCTCTGACTTTATCTCCAACACATCTAACATAAGCTGTCCCTCTGATGTCCTCATTCCTGATCCTGTCCATCCTCGTCACTCCCAAAGAGAACCTCAACATCTTAAGCTCTGCTACCTCCAGCTCTGCCTCCTGTCTTTTCTTCAGTGCCACTGTCTCTAAGCCGAACAACATCTCTGGTCTCACCATCGTCTTGAACATCTTTCCTTTCATTCTCGCTGATGATCTTTTATCACACAACACACCTGACACTTCTCTCCACCTGTTCCAACCTGCCTGCACTCGCCTCTTCACCTCTTCTCCACACTCTCCATTGCTCTGAACCATTGACCCTAAGTACTTAAAGTCCTGCACCTTCTTCACCTCTGCTCCCTGTAACCTCACTGTTCCACCTGGGTCCCTCTCATTCACACACATGTATTCTGTCTTACTGCAGCTAAGCTTCATTCCTCTGTTTTCCAGAGCAGACCTCCACCTTTCTAGATTTTCCTCCACCTGCTCCCTGCTCTCACTACAGATCACAATGTCTCACTCACTGACACTATAAAAAAACACCTCAAAATGCCTGGTTTTTAAGAAGGAGTTATAGACAGAGGCAAAGAGAAAATATTTGGAGAGAGCAAGAAAGAGAACTAAGTCTCTCATGTGGGAGAAGTTTGATTGCAGAGAATATTCTCCAAACCTGAAGAGGTTTTAAGCTAAATAAGACACAAATTGTTTCTCTCAATACAATTACACAACTACTCTCATTCCACAACGTACTTTATATTTTTCCCACAAAAATTATGTCATTCATTCCCAAATCAAAGTATAACACATGCATATAAATAACTATGACATGTAATCAAATATTCAGTTTATTCACACACAGTGTTACTCTGAAAATGAGTGAAACAGTGATAACACTGCTTCCCACCTAAGTCACACAGGAACTTGGCTCCACACATTTTTGTTTGCAGAATTATCAAATGTAGAAATTCTTCAAACAATAGAATGTTCTCAAGAGCTTTGAATCAACATGTTTCTATAAGAGCTACACACATTTACACAGCAGATGTTGCCAAAGTATGGAAGTAGAATAATAGTAAAGTTATTTGTATGTGTACAGGGATTTGTGTGAGCGTACTCAGACTTGTGTGTGTGTGTACTTCAATTTGTATTTCAGTGTGTGTGTACACAAATCTGTAACTGTAAATAATATTTGTGTGTATGTAAAATAATGCAAATGTATTCACTCTGGTAGCAGGAGAAAGTCAAGAGCAAATCTCCACAGCCAACTCAAAGACAGGTAAAGGTGAGACTCACCTGAGGGACTGTAGTAGCTGCTCTGTGCTCCTCCCTTCAGCACTGGCTTCATTGACCGGCCACAGAGCTTCAGTGATCTTCAGTCCAGCCTGAGCACAGACTGTAAGGATGAGCCTAGGAGTCTGAGATGAGGGCAAGGAAAACCTTCCCATACAGGCAAATCTTGCAGCAAAGTGAGGCTTTCCAGCCCTTTTACTTAAAACCTGAGTGTTTTCTCAGATAATTACACATTTACATTGAGTTTTTTGAGCCAATACATTTACACATTATTTTACATAAATACAGATATTATTTACAGTTACAGATTTGTGTACAGACACAGAAATCTGAGTACACACTCACATCTCCCTGTACACATACAAATATTTTGCTACTATTCTGCTACCATACGTTTGTCCCGTCACTAATAAACACTAATAAACAAATGAGGAATCGGGCAGATCAGGGAATTAGACCAATAGTAACATATAATTAAACTGTCCGTGGTCACTGCTGGAGTAGTTGGTCTCCCCCAGGAAGACACATA